>JBBDHG010000172.1:1392500-1437500 GCA_037951165.1 Lophius americanus
AGAGAGAGGACACTGGAGGGGTAGAAGCTGGAAACTGAAAATCCAGCAGATGTTTGTTCATTATCTGAAGTTACTCTCACCCGATGTCCCGCCCCCAACGCCCTCTGATTGGTTACGTTTCACAGGTAACTCCTCCGATGAGCGAGAGGAGATCGGAGCGAAATGTATCTCTAATAAGTTCTAAATATTACAACCAACTAGATCGACTTAAACCTGACAGTAAACACAAAAACTCTTTTATGTTCTCCCTTTTCATCCACCAGAACCAAAGATGCTTTAATTTTGATTTAATGGATTAAACATCTAGAATCATATTTGATTATACAGAAGGCTTGAGTTGAATAATAAATATATATTACATACTTATTATGTATTAATATAGTATATTAATTTAATAGCTTTATTAATATGACTATTAAACTCTAGAAAAATGTATTTATTACATATGATATATAAACATTTCATTATCTATTAACATAGTATATTAATAGACTAAAACATGCTTATAAAATTATTCTTATTATAACAATTATACCATAGAGAAATGTTACATATATGTTATATAAAAATATTAATATTTCATTAAATAAACAAATGAAAATGAATTGAATGCTCCTCTGTCTGACAAAAGAAAATAAACTTTACATCCTTCTTTTGATATAAAGCCTAGCCTCGTTTGATCTAATAATGTCGGTGACTTAAATCGTCTACGAGAGTAATCCGTAAACCTTTTAAGAGCCGACCTTTGGACCTGCAGGCGTCTCTTAGAGAATATCTGCTACAGAGCTGAGTTCCAGCCGCTGGAGTCGAAGAGGCCTTGAGGGCCGACAGGAGGACGTTTGTGGACCCTCAGCTGGAATGTGAGAGATGATCTGCCTGCTGTCGCCTCTGCTGACGGGAAGGAGGCTTTTCTCAGCTGTGAGACCGCTGGAGGTCGGCGTCTGAGCGACGGCGGGAGTTTTCTGCTACGAGACAGAACTTAATGCGTGGACCAGGTTCTATCCCTGTAAAGTCCTGCTCACCGGTTTGATTGATGTTGAGTCACTATTTCTTATTGCAAAATGTGACTGAACCTGAAACTGTGAGCCGCCCTCGGATGCCGTTTCAGCTAGAAATATAAAATTTGGTATGTATGTTTAACATATCGGGATCTACCAAAAAGTCTCTTGGTGCTACGACGTCAACCTTACAAGAGGGCCGCCATTTTGGATTTAAAGTACGATTTCCAGGCGTTGTTCTTTAACAAACTTGCGGTGGAAATTTAAACCCGATCGACTTCAAACTTGCTGACTGAAAATCTTAAGACCAAAAGAAGATTAATAATGATCAAAACTGGAGTTTCTGATGAATGATCTGGTGGTTACAGGGCAGTGAACGCTGATGTCTCGCCATAAAAGACGAAACTGTCACAACACCAGGGCTGGATCACGAGTTATATATGCTATTTATCCCTCCAACAGACGTCTTCCTCTCTTTAACCTTCACTTTTCCTCCATCACTCCTTCACCCTCTTTTAAAAGCACATCAGTATCTGGATGTCTCAGATGGGCAGCTTGTAGCAGGGGTTTACTCTCACATTCGTACATTTCCTTCCACCATCTCAACGCTCTGATGGTGTCAGTCGGACAAACTGATGCACCCAGTGATTGATCCGATCACATCCCTCACAAACCAGCAGTGTGTGTGTGTGTGTGTGTGTGTGTGTGTGTGTGTGTGTGTGTGTGTGTGTGTGTGAAGAGGTAGGAGGTTTTATAAGTGCCGAAACTGCTTGTTTCTGGTGACTTTCCCTTCAGGCCATGACTTGTGACCAAAACATCCAAGTTTGAATGTGACCAAACTTGACAAACATGAAAGTAAACGATCAGTGAATTTGTTCAGAAACTCTTTGATATCTTCTGCATCAAATTTGATAGAAATACCACAAAGTTCATGTTCTTCTACACAGTTTCTGTGGGTCAGAACCAGGAGGACTCTTCATTTGGACCAGATGAATAGCCAAATGTGCCCGAAATGAGGTATGGACCCCAGAGTGGGATTTTTGCTGTAAAATACCACACATGTCCACAAGAGGGAGCTTCATGCTCACACTTTCCGTTACCGTTCCATCTGAATGACGTAACTTAACACTCACGCTGAGAGCAGCACCATTTGGCCATGAGCTTATCAGAACCTCTGTAATGGGGAGTGAGAAACCAGAACTGATTTATTACCAATGCTCAGATCGAATCCCTAGAAAGGATTAAAGGAGATCCTAAATACGCTAAATAAAGCCATGAAGGGAGGGGCTGCCTGGGGAGGACATGCCAGTGGGAAACAGGCCTGCTTCCCATTGTTCCCTGAGGAGGAGGAGGAGGGAGGGAGGGAGGGAGGGAGGGAGGGATCTGAAAACGTTCTGAAAAGTATGTAGGAGTGAAGGAATCTGTTTGTGTGGCGTTGGCTGTGTAAAGACATTGGGCGGGGCCTCTGGTCCGTCCCGCTGCCTCTTTTCACTCCAATCACAACACAAACACAACAACAACCGTCCTCCTCTGCACAAAGACAGACAACAACAGCAACAGGGGTAAACAAAGACCCGCCCTCCTCCTCTGAGTGGATTCAGATCCTCGCTCCGCGTGGCGACTGCAGATGAGAGGATAATGAGACACAGGACTGAGAGGAGTCATCCTGCAGCAGAATCAGAACAATACTCCTTCAGTCGTGGCATTCTGCAAGAACAGGAACTGTTTCCTGATTGTGTCTGCTGAAGCCCCTCAGGGAGAGAGGCCCTGTGGGATCAAGCCTGATCTGAACCTGGTGGCCGATCAACATCCAGGGATGGAGGCAAACTCAGCTCCTTCTGTCAGAGAGGGTGGTGGCGCTGCTCCATGTGTGCTCTGCATCTGTCAGTCACTTCCTGCCAGCTCAGCCGACAGGAGCGGATGAGGATTTTTACCGCCTCGGTCCAGCAGGGGGCAGTGTGGCCGGCTGGAAGGAGCCATGTCCACACAGAAGGCTTTGAGGCGAGGGTGCTCTGAGAGGGGGAGGATGGGAGAAGGGGGAGGCTGCAGCTCTGCATTGCCCCTGCTGAAGGAGGAGGAGAGAGAGAGGGGGGGCTCTGATGAAGGTGTGTCCCCTTCTGGCTGAGGTCCAGCAGGGAGGTGTGTTGTGGAATGTGTGAGATGCTGGCGGGGACAGGATGCTCCCTGGGTGGGGTGAGGAGGAAGGCTGACCTCTGAGGGTCAAAGGTCGAGGTGATGCAGAGGAGAGTTTAATGGTTCATGGAGTCCACATGTGCGAAACAACCATAAAACTGCTGGAGTAACCTCTGGAAGATCAGCTGTCAAAGTCACACTACTCTGGCTCAGTGCCCCGTTTTCAGCCACAGGATATGAGAACATTTTAGAACCTTCGACCCGAAAGAAGTGAAAACACAAACTGATCCGAGCGACTCTCATGCAAATCCTTCCATCAGTTTCTCTTTCATTTTGCTAACGAACAAACAAAAAGTAAAAGGACGTCGGTTTGGCTAAAAGAATATGAACATAGTACACAAACAGGAGAAATAACATTCACTGACGCACATCTGTGAAACTCCTGAACTGTGATTTTATGACTAGAACGTCATATTTTTGTCTTTTTGGGTCTAATTCTATGAGATGCCACGGCTCATAACTTCTCACAACTAAACCAGAAAAGGAAAATCTCGTCATTTATAACCCCGGTAAGGACAGAGGAGAAACGCGTCTCGGCACAACGAACGTAATCACACTTCAAATTTAATCGCCTGGGGAACACAGCGAGTCAAAAACTTTAGAAGATCCAAATGTCACGCAATTGGTTTGAGAAACTTACGGCGTGGAGGACGGAGGGTACATTCATTTCGACAGAATACATACACAACGCCGACCAGCCTTCAACGCCAATCCTTCAAAATAAGAGCACTTTAAATACATTAATCATTATAGGTCAGACATTATAAGAACCAGTAAATGGCAATCAGTGCATCAACACAGATTAAAAGAGTTGCCCCCAGGTAATCCAGGTGTATCGTTGAATTCATACTGATTACAATGATTCTTGTCCCTAATACAACCTAATACTTATTATTTGTCCCATAAAATAAGCAAATAAAAAAAAAGAAAGAAAGAAAGATAATTCCATGTTGGTTTGAAACGTCAGAAGAATCAATAAAGTTCCCAAAAAAACAAATCTAGAGGGGTTCACACTCAGCCAGGGGAACCAGGAGACCACCTGGGATCTCAACGTACCCCAACAAAACTAAAAATACACGTGGATTCTTGTCATTTCCTGTGAGGTTTCCTGGAACTAAGAAATATTTTGCCGCAGAATTCAGACAGGAAATAAAAAGGACATCCACCCAAACGCTGAACCACAAACTCATCCCTTTATACTAAATCTGTTACTGGGGAGAAGAAGATTGCCCTTCATCAGAGTCACTTTGAAATCAGATTTTCATTGAAACTTCAAAAATAAAACTTTTTGAAAACACTGGAATTATGAAAGGAAGAGCCATTTTGTATTAATGTTTAAATTTACGTTGTCCTGAGATGAAATCCCCTCACAGTCACATGTTTCCATGGGAACCACAGACCAAACGTTAAAAGGCTGAACTTATAGCTTCAGCGACATTTAGTCTTTGAGGTTGCCTGGAAAACCAGTTCTGTAGCAGAGTGCAGAATTTATACGAAAAGAAAAAAAAAGGAATGTCCTTGATAAGAAAATGCTATGATTTTATTTGACGTTGCTGATGTTGACCTTAAATCGGATGTCAACACGTCAAGCTCAAACATAGTTAATCTGATAAATATTGAGTTAAAGGTTAAAACACGTAAAAGGATAAAGACTTTTTGGAGTCTAAAAAAATGTATTTGTATGTTGGGACTTCATTACCCATAATGCTTTGAGAGCAGAAAAAGTATATTGTGGGTATTTTTCCTTTTTCTTTCTTTGTAATCCTATTACAGCAGTTCTTCTGTGGGATCGGACCACACAGGCCAGCCCTCACAAACATCATTTCGCCGGTGGTCCTTCCTTAGACCACTTTGTTAGGTTCTACCCACAACACACCAGGAACACCCAATAAGAGCTGCAGTTCTGACCCAGTCGTCTAACCAACACAATCTGCTCCTCGTCAGAGTCTCACAGATTATTTTCGTGCCAAAGAACACATAAACGTTAAAGGATAAAACCTTACGTAGTCATATCCCGCTGAGCGGTAACCATGGTAACCAAACGGCCACGTTCTGCATATTGTGATATCAGAAGTTCGGCGTTCTATCGTCTCACAGATCTTTCTTTGTGCTTGTGTTTGTGACATTGGGTGACTTCCTCCAGTCTCCGACCACAATATTGTGTTTAAGCATAAAAGTCAAATTACAGTGCTGCCCCCTGGTGGCCGGGGGTTTAACACATCATCAAATAATTTTTTAGAATAAGTATAGCAAAACATAGACTATAATTCCACATCAGTCCTCAGTCATAAACCACAGTAGCAAGAACTGGATAGGACTGGTCAGGAGGCAGTGAGTCACCCTCTGCAGCACCCAGCAACCTCATGCCTAAAGGAGAACCGGGTCGGACTCAGCAGTCTGCCTGCGTCCTCAGACGTCATCACACCGCTGCAGAAAACCCAAACAGAGAGGCAGCTGGGGATCAGCCTCACGGAGACGGACAGAAAGTGAAAACCGAGGAAGGTGTCCGGCCTCTCCTCCCGCCCACGTGCTTACAAAACATGTCGTCTGCAGTTCTGCTGCCTGAAAAGAGAATCTGGCCAACGTGACGGTGGGTGTAACGGAGCACTTCCTGTCGGAGGTCGGAGTGAAAGCCAGAAAGGAACAGAGCACTCATCACTCCTGGCTGGAGACTCTGCTCCGCCCTGTGTGTAAAAACCTTAAATAAACCGTTTTGCTCAAATTACAGGCTCTAAGTTTTATACTTCCTTTAAACTAAAGTAAGAAAGAAGACTTATTTTGAGCTCCACATTGTGAAACCAGAAACGCCTCCCCTCCACGCTCAGGACGCCACTTTTCCCTCAGCAGAAACACGACGCCCTGTCCGATCGGGCCCAGCAGCACCGTCCCTCTCAGACAGCGAGGGAACACAAGCAGAACTTACGTGCTGTTGATGATCTGGAACCTTTCTCCTTTCCTGAAGCTGAGGTCGTCTTCTGTCCGCGCCTCGTAGTCATAAAGCGCCACGAAGAGGGTGACTCCTGGGTGGGACGCAAAAAAACAGAGTCAGCAGACGGCAAATTAGCAGGAGGAGAAAGAATCGGCTCAGAATCGTGTTAAACCGCCGACATTCTGGTCGCAGCAGCAAACAGAACCGGTTTCCAGAATAAATTAATGAAAAGCACGGCCCCTCTGAAATATACTGGAGGGGATATTAAACCTTTTTTATTATGTAGAGAGCTGCTGGAACGAGACAGGAAGCCAGATAAAAGATCAAACTTTATTGATCCAGACGGAAGGTCTTGTGATAAAGTAATAAACGATACAATAAGTGAGGGAAGACTCTAAAATAAAGGGAGTAAGGGTAAACGCAAACCAGTGCCTCAGAGTAACAGCATTACAACCTACTAGCATACAGTACTAGCATACAGTACTAGCATATAGTTCTAGCGTACAGTTCTGTCGTTGACTTCTAGCGTTCAGTTCTAGCGTTCAGTTCTAGCGTACAGTTCTAGCGTACAGTACTAGCATACAGTACTAGTGTGCAGTTCTAGCGTACAGTTCTAGCGTACAGTTCTGTCGTTGACTTCTAGCGTACACTGCTAGCGGACTGCTGTACCTACTGAGGGGGGGGGGGTTGTTACGCCTCTTAGTTGGGGTGGAGGTAGTAATGGAGACGGAACAAAGGTTTGTGTAGACGTGAGGTGTAAAGACAGTATATTGGCAGTCATCTCGAGTCCATCATGACTGTGGAGGCGACAATGGACGGTCCGATCTCGAGGTATGACGTCATCAAGGACTGGGACGGTCCTCCGACACCAGTCGGTTCAGTCTAGCGCGGTGGAGAATCGTTGTTGTTAGCATGTCGTAGAGAGTAATAGGCGAGCGTTGTGGGCAGGAACCAAGACAGCATCTGTAGCCACGATTGACCCGCCTCCTCATCCCCGTCACATGATATATTTAAAAACAATGATCGAGGTTAAAGCCGTGGTAACCCCAGACGTCAGACCAGGACCTAGCACGAAATTCATGACGTTGTGAACGCCTGAATCTTTGTTTAAGACAAATCTATTGTGTCGTCTGAATCGGGCATTGGACAAAAGTTCTTGTTGGGTTCTGCTTCTATATTTCACAGCCACCTTTAGGCGTGGTTTTAAACACTTTTGTCTATTTTCTTATTGAGAGAACTCCTCAGTTTGGATCAGACGTGACTCAGCTGTTTGGAATAGTTCTGACTTTCGCTCTCCGTCATTCTTCCTACTTCCTTCGGATGACCTGAAGTGACTTTCTCCCCGCGGAGCCTTACATCTCTCTCCAATAATCCTCATTTCATCCTCGTCCCGGTGGTCAAAGAATAGAAGCTCTTACTTTAATATCTCTCAGCCGTCCTTCGCCGATCATCCCTGGCTGCTGGCTAACAGACAGTCTGACGCACTGGGAGATTTGAACTGATCTCAGCGGGAGGTTAATAACACAAAAGAAATAATGAGGTGGAAAAAAAACTCAAAACTCTTGGTGTTAAATGCTATACACAGATCAGCCATATCATTATAACCACCTGCCTTATATTGTGTTGGTCGCCTTTTCGCCTTAAACAGCGCTGACCAGCGGAGGCCAGGACTCCAGCAGACCTCTGAAGGTTTGCTGTGGTATCTGCTAGCAAAAACATTAAGTCCTGGAAGATTTTCCTGCTTCCTACATCGACTTCAGAACAAAATGTTCCGTTGGGGGACCAGCTTCTAGGCACCATGTTGACGATCACATGTGGTTGGAGCAGGTGGAGTTCTCCCTTCCAAAGAGGAGTTTGTATCTTAGATTCTGCACTGCAGCATCTTGGAAGCGTTTGGGTCTGTCTGTTTTGGGACATGCACTCTTCATACCCAGCAGTGTGATTATATTGAGAGATTACTATCGGCAGGAAAAACATCGTAACAGACACAAACTTTAAGGAAGGTTGGCGTTCTGAAGAAGCTCTCAAAGAGCTTCTTCAGGCCCGGTGAGGGGTCGCTGTGCGGTACCATGCCTCTGGGTGTTTGACAAATTGAAGTCCACAGAAAGACTTGATCTCATTTGTTCGAGTCGTTTAAATCCCGACGCCCTCAGCGGAGATGTTGGGAGGAGGCTCCTGCCGGTGGGTCTGCAGACACAGACGACCTGCTGCTATTCAAGTGATACCAGACAGAGAGAAAGGAGAGCATGCTGGGAAAAACGATGGGCTGTTGAAAATGCATCTCCAACCTCCGAAGGCTCTGAATGCAGCACAGCTGAGGTGTGCACTGTGGCGGTGTTCCGTGGTCAGCAGAGGTAAACCGTTTTATTGATTTGTTATGGACAGTCAGTTACAGAAGGTCATAGGACCGACCGCAAATTTCCATTTGGGGGAAATGACATCAGCAAAGGATCGGCTCACGATCAATAGTTTGCTGACGCCAACAGCAATTTAGGCTCCTCTGCAGCCTGACCGCCTGAAGCGGCTGTCAGGAAAACAAGCGGAGCAGCTGTGTTGTAACAGC
Organism: Lophius americanus; assembly: GCA_037951165.1. Taxonomy (NCBI): domain Eukaryota; kingdom Metazoa; phylum Chordata; class Actinopteri; order Lophiiformes; family Lophiidae; genus Lophius; species Lophius americanus. Next base: position 1,401,184 of record JBBDHG010000172.1, read on the forward strand.
AGCTGAGAGGGGGGGGGGCAGCTTATGTCCAAATTTTCCCACCAGGAGAAAATTAAAACGCTAAGCCCCACTCTGCTCCACTGCCACTGTGCAGATTTGGATTATGCAGCACGGAAAATAATCCACACTCTGAAGGAGAGGACTCCTGCTAGGCCGAGTGGAAAGGCAGAGTTCCTCTTCAGAGCACCAGCCTGGTCCCAATCAAACATTAAGGAAATCCTGAGGAGGAAAATTCACTCCCCTAACAATGAGCCCGGCACAGAAAGGCCTCCGCTAATGACAGACGGATGTTCCTGACAGGGCCGGGCTGAGGTCGGCTCTGAGGTCAGGATCTTCAGGATTTTGGGATGCCATAAAAAGTCTTAAAACTGCACAAAGAGTCCTTGAGGGACGGATGAAAATACTTCTATCTACTGGACACTGTGCTGACAGGCTAAGTGTCTCCGTCCAATAAGTATTCCTTCTAAAAGCGCAGCAGTTTATTATAATGCCTCATAGCTGGAGAGTTTTTTAGTCCACATCCATTGATTTATTTTTTTCAGTGCAAGCCAAGTAAGTAATATGAGGTAATTTGATCAAATCTTCATAATAGATGGAACTTAGTGCTAAAGAGGATGTTTGTGGTGGCGTTGGGAAAAGGTAGCACAACAACAAATCCAATCAAGCAAAGGTTCCCTGCTGACAGAGCAGCAGAGCTCGCTAACGTAGCTCGCTAACGTAGCTCGCTAACGTAGCTGTCGGCGGCGCATTGCATCGAGATGCACCGCGTGATGCCTTCAATGTCTATTCAGTAACTTTTAGTTCCGGACGAAAGTGCTGTGACCATCTTCGTCAAGATGTTTTTTTCTAATATAATCCTGTAAAATGTTGTTTAGATTAGGTCACCTAACTAAATGACTGAACTCTCATGTTCGGGTGGACTGGTGTGGGTTTTTTTCGTACGGAGGCGAGGGTGGCTCTGAGCTTTCACCGGGTGCAAACAATTACTTAAATGTGTGGGGATGAAGAACAAAGAGACGACCCTGACCCTCCAGTAAATGTGCCGCAGATACAAACGATGAAGACGCAGCCTTCGCATTCTTTCCTCCTCTGCTTACCGCTGCAAATTGCCCTTTGTCTCGGCAGAAGCTTCAATTGTACCTTTAGTCGACCCGGGGTTTGATCCCTGTTCTGTATTACTGTAATCTTCAGCCGATGAGGGCGTTTTCATTGTCGTGCCGGTCAGTGGAACCATCTGTTAAGCTGTTGATCCCAGCAGCTCCGCCGGTAGGTGGGAGGTCGGACCGTCGCGCTCAGTGGTGGTACATTTCTGAAACAAGCGACTCATTCAAAGCCTCTCTTTTTACTTTTCTCACATGATTTTCCTCAAATCCGACCGATAGACAACAAGCACCAGTGTCGACGTGTCCTCAGTTATAGCTGGAATACTTCGGCATAATCCTGGAAACTCTTAAGGCGGGAATCTCATTTAAAATGTTCCTTAGTCCCTCAACTGTGTTGGAACACTTTCTGTCTTGTTTTGGTGCCGCTTCCGGTTTTTGCTTTTGAAAGAATGGAAGCCATCTATTCGGACTCCCCGTCACCCACAGAATCACATTCAGAACTTTCTCTTTTTCAAATCTGGATAGATCAGTGGGTCACACTGACCTTGGTCCAGGAGGCCGGGGGTTCGAATCCCATTCGAAAGAGGGTATAGCAAAAATGGACCCTTAGATCCTTAGTGCTACCACCCAACCCAGCCATGTCTAGAGCCGGTCAGAATCTCGGATAAATGGGAGGGTCTTGTCAGGGTGTGACATCATTAGTTCCACCCTTAAAGGTTAAAGTGAAAAGAATTGTCGCATTAGCTAAATCTTCCGATTGAAGATTTGGTGTCGATTGTTTCCATTAGTTGCGATCTAATAAAATCTAGTGTTGGATACTTTATCCAACGCGTTACATGAAAATGAAACTCGGACCTGGAATAATCTCACACTGGATATTAGATGAACCCCAATGCTGATAACCTTTGACCCTTTAACGGTTAAAGTTTAACCTGATTATTGTGGACATTCCGGCTGTGATTATGTGAGCAGCCAGAATGTTTTTGGAGGGGATTTTGCCATTTCAACTTCAGATAACTCACCATAACTTTAACTTAGTAAACAATATTTATTCTCAGGACAAGAATTTCCCCATTGAAACCCATTACAATGGAATAATTTTTGATCACACTGGCGTCAGAGACAGAAATCAGGTATTCCGTGCGGTCAGGCTTTCATTCTGGAATCGTAGCTTCAAAACTGTTCTTTGACTGTTTTATTTTGTTTTCCTCATGTCTGGAGACATTTGCCTTGTTTTGTATGGATTATGGCGACAGTGCCCCCGGTGACTTCCTGTGGTACTGCTCCGGTTTAAAGGTATCCATAAATTCTTCTCCTAAATGAATCCAAGCTCTGCCTGTAACTTCCCCAAACGATGAACACGATTGAGCCTTAACTTCCCTTTGTCCCGTGTATTTAGGCGGTTTCTTCCTCTGGTTCAGTCCGGCGATGTTTGCAGCTGTTCCCTTATAAGTCATGGCTCATTAAGTCAGTTACAGGAACCATAATGGATTAAATGAGCCATTTGACATGCCTGCTTTAATCTCTTTGGCCTCAAACCTCGCCTGCTCCTTCAGATCCAGAAGGTTCTGCCCGCTCACTCTTGGACTTACGAGCTGGACTGCAGTTTCCTGTCTTGGACCTCGCCAACCTCAGTTTCTCCTGAAGTGTAAGTTGATTACAGCTTTAAAAACCTTAAATAAGTAAAAGTATGATGCGTTCGTGTCTCATCACCTCAGAGGTTTATGGGGGCTGGTTCTATCGGGATCGGACAAACTTTAGATTTGTTTTGGAAGAGGTGAATTGGATTGAATCTGTTCGGGTGAATTCTGTTATTTTGAGGTCTTTTGTGAAACATGGCGTCACCAAAAAGGATGAACTTTGCTGTGAAAAAAGAATTTCCTTTCCCATTGGAGAGGATAAAGTGTGAGTCTAAACATGGAGCTGAATTCTTCATCAACCCGTTCTTCCCGGTTAAAATCCCTGATTCACCAGAAGTTTGACAGAATGGATTATTTCAGTGTCCGTCGAAACTCTTAAATTCGTTCCCTGATCGGCTTATACTTAGTTTTTACAATGTATTTTTTAGTGTGCAAAAATGCTAGATTTGAATCAAAAATTTGAATTTGAATTTCAATCATTCTCACGTTTTTGTCACAGGTAAAGGTTGACGTATGTGCTCACAGCCCACCCTAGTGGACATAGGTGGTTTTCCCCGTGCATGAATCTGCGTGGATGAATACCTTATTTCTAGACTTATAGCTCTTATAATACACACAATCTCCTGCTGGTCCAGATCCTTTAAAACCATGAACAACACACTCTGCCCACGACGTTTAGTTCACTAGGGTTCAAGAACCGGGCCTTTGGTAGCGACCTCTGGCTGCTGTCAATCAACCACAGACAGGTCAAAGATCACATGTCCCTAACCTGTTCCACCATGAGTCCTGAGGGTTCCGGTGTGAGAGGAAGTGCTGACCCCACCGAAAACGGTCATGCCCTGTCCGGCGGGGGTGTGGAAGTTGTTGTAATTGGGGATGGCGGTGACCCCGAAGCCCGGGTAGTGCTGCGGCGTGGGGTCGGCCCCATAGTGGTACCCCGCTCCCTGGGAGATGCTGGCGTCTCGGTCGTCTGTGAGTTTGGTTACTTCCTTATCCTTGCATTGCACACAGCCCATCCTCTATAATCTGTGGACGACAGGAGGAGGGGAAGGAGCAGAGGTCAATTCACAGAAATCTAAATACGTCACGTAGAAACGGAATAATCCAACACCGCGTGAAGACTCGCGCAATCTGGTCATGTGACTCAAAGATCTTTAACTGACTGTGTAAGAATAACTTTAAATAAATGCAATAACATGAGACAAGGTAAGATTTGACAAGACAAGATAAATTATGATGCCACTATTAATCTCAAGAATAAAATTGATTGTGTGAAGATTAACAGGTTAAAAGAGTTTTTATCTCGCTAGGAATTATAGTCAGATACTTGGAGCTGGGCTGGTTGATCGATAAGTAGAAACCTGCTGTAGGGAGGAAGAAGAAAACGACCAAACTCAGAGCACACATCCTGACTTCACACTGGTTTTGTTCATTTCCTGTCAGGGACCTCCTGGGCTTTGTCATAAATGGACTATTGGTTGGTCAATTGGCTATTTGTTTGATTGTTTGGTCAATCAGGTGGTTGTTTGTATGTTTTGTTGGTTGTTTGTTAAATCAGGTGGTTGTTTGTATGTTCTGTTGGTTGTTTGGTCAATCAGGTGGTTGTTTGTATGTTACAAACCCCCCCCCCGAGGGACAAAAGCCATAAAATCTGTTGCTGTGGTTTATCAGCACAGACATATTGGGTGATAAATTCCGGCTCTCCTTGAGGACAAAGTGCCGGTCTGGCCTTCATCTCCAGTCTCTGCTCAGTCTGTGTCCCATGAGAAAGTGCGTCTACTCTCTCCACTAGTTTCCTCTCCTCTTTCCTTCTCATGGCTCAGTCACCTCTTCTGATTGCACTGCAACACAGGAAATGTATTTACTGAGTGGGCAGAGAGGAGAATAATGAAGAATGAGGGTGGGCTTTCCCTTCTGAGAAGCAGCAGCAGCAGCAACAACAAACCAGCGGCGGATCACAGGAACCAATCACCGGTTTACCTGACAGACGAGAACCCCCCCCCAATCCAGAAAATCACATCCTAATCTAATGACAAATCCAACAAGACGAGGCTGCAGAGATGAAAAATGTAGTGATGCAATATCCGTCTCCAGCTTACATCACAGTTGGAACCTGCTGCAGGTAATCATGTCCAACTGTGGATTGTCCCTGATGGCGTCCCTGACCAACGCCATCTTTTGTAAAAGGCAACTATAACGCCAGAATTATAACAGTTTCATAACATCTAATCCAGTGAAACATACTGGAATGACATGAAGATTGTTGGGTAAATTCCCCCCGTAGGTATTAACAAAGCTCACCATCTCCTTACGGATCATATGAGAGGCTGTCAGGTGAGGGTTGGTAGGCTTACCTGGTCAGAAGACGAGTGAGATGGACAGGTGTGTGACGGACCGACAGAGAGAAAGGACATCAAGATCTCTGTTTCTTTATCTAGGTGAAGGGACCCTCAACGATTATGTTGAACATATTTGGTGTATGTGCTTAAATGTCATATAAAAGAACATTTAGTCGGACTGCCCACTAAACGGAGCCGAATTCCCGGAAAGTGAGCCAGAGGAGTGACATCTGGTCGACTCCCCTGGAGAGCTCACCTTTGATTGTAGTAGATACTATAGATACTACTTTAGATTGAAATCTTTATATTGTTAGAGCTGTTACTATATTTACTGTTCATGTCTCTCTCTCTCTCTCTCTCTCTCTCTCTCTCTGTCTGTCTCTCTCTCTCTCTGAGAAGTAGAGCTCGCCTCACATGCAGCTGGGATCTGCTCGAGGTTTCTGCCTGCTAAAAGGCAGTTTTATCTTTCCCTTGTCTCCGTGTTCTTGTTCGTGCAGGAATCGTTTGGGTCTCTGTAGAATAGAAGGTACAGACTGCAGCTTGTTTATGCAAAGTGCGAGATAAGAGAGAACCTTTGTTGCTACGATACGACACTATTCAAAGAAAACCAGACTAGACTCGAAACTCCTGCTGCTGAACTCACATTTATAGTCTCACTGGGAGCAGCAGTCGAGTCCTGTCAGACACCTAATGCTAATGCTTGCTATAGCAGTGCGGCTCAGGGTTTGCCTTCAAATCAACCTAGTCTGAAAACTTTTAAGACTGGTCCAGCCCACCTGCTGAACCCCTACCTGTCCTTGCGAGTCCGGCTCGGGGTCCACCTCAGGATGAGATTCAAGTGTTATGTTTACTATAACACATGTTATAGTGTTTTGGCATTCTCATGGGACGTAGAGTGCCTGGGCCATTCATCTGGTGGTAAAAATAGCACTGACCTTGGAGTCTTGTTGACATTTAAGGCAGATTTCTCTGTCAAGATTACAGCATTCAGTAAAAGATCAAGGTCTCTGTTGGTGCCAACACGGCCGCCGAGAGAAAGAAACCCTGTTCTCGACCAACTAGAAGAACAGCCTCACACTGACTGACACACCATGACCACCCTCTTTCAACATAATTACAGACCCATCCCTCAGATGGCACCCCGGAGCAGACAGGTCGGATCGCCCGTCAACACAATCAGTGGTTTCCACAGGAAATAGAGGGGGTTGGACGGAAAGATATCTCACAGTATCATTTGTGTGCTTTTTTCCCCTTTATTTTTAACCAAACGCAATAAAAATAAGTTGTTTTTGCAAAGGACAAGCCTTGAATTTCGTTTGTCTTCTTCGTTTAATCCTGTATGCCCCTTGTATGTCTTCTTATTACCCTCAGCTTTCTTCAAGTGCTTGAAATGAGCTGGCCTGGGTAAATAAACATGTAGGCCTTTGAACAAGGAGCTGATGAAAAGGAGAGAATTCTCTGGTTATACAGCAATAATGAAGTGATGGACCATGGGAAAAAAACTGCATCAAGTAGCAAGTACCATACTTGAGGTGGATTATGGATTAGGACACAGCCTCTGCGCTTAGACCTGCATTAAGCAGAAGTAAAGGGGATCAGGGGGTCGGGCAGTATGACCCCCCAGCTCGTAATGGTCTCGGTTTGGACCTGGCATGGAACCAAACAGCTGCAGAGGAACAGCTGGCTCACAGGGGAGCCTCTCCGCTCCACGAGGGCCGTCATCTTGCGTGACGAGACGCGAGGCGGGAAAGAGTCGGAGGCAGCAGCAGCCGCAAAGATACGCTCGCTGCAAATATACTCGCAGCAGACCGCGGCCCAGAGTCGCTGGCACAAATCGCTCCGGATATTCACTGGCACACAAGCTCAAACCGGCTTTCAGAGAGGAAACAATAGTATTGATCCCTCTGAGCCTGATGGAAAGTCGTTTCTGTGCAGCGGCTAGAAGCTTCTATGGGTCTATTTTCAGGGAGAGATATGGCGAAGCACTAAAGCCGCTAAAATATAGCTTCCAGTAGGTGGATCACGGATTTCACGGAGTATTTTCTTTTCTTTCGGGGAAACAGATGCATGTACAGAGTTACGTTTAGTTCTCATGGTTTCACAATCAAAGACCTGATACAGAACTTGTCTGAGGTGGCGCTTTGCACCGCCTACAACATCCATGTTCAATCTAAGAGACTCAGTTAGCAGACGACCACATGAAGAGCGGCCAGACGGGGAATATAAAACCACATCCTGTAAATTGTTCACAAAGTAAGATCTCACCTGCAAGAAAGCCACAGTAAGCAGAGTGGCAGAAGAAACGAAACAGCACAGAGAATCCGAAGAGACGAAGTGGACATTCCTGTTTCACGCTCCGACTCGAGTTCAACGATATTCGAGCATGTTCTCGATTACTGTCTTCTCGTTAGATACAATCTTCTTCAGTCCATCTTCTTCAGACGGCTCCGTCTGTCCGTCTGCCTCCACCTCCAGCCTTCTGCCGGGCCCAGACTCTTCACTGACTCTTCTCTTTGAACTGAAGCCTCTCTCATCTCCTTATTTCCCTCTTCCTTCCCTCCTTTTCACTCAGCTCTCTCCTCCGATTAATTATTCCTCCTTTGCAGAAAGAGCCGCCACCTGCTCGCCGTAACGGGATTTCTTTTTCATTCTGTTTACTCCCCCCCGACACAGAGGGGCTGCAGTAAAATCAACTGTTGCGGCCGCTGCTTGAAAAGCAAACATCTCTTTGTGAGGAAACATGAATTATTCTTTGGATTGCAATCAGTCTGCTCGAGATCCACATCGGACCCAGTGGTCTCAGACGCTTCCAACGGGGAATCAATGGACCCTCAGAGGGAAATCCAATTAAAGCGGAACAGGACATGAGCAGTAGTGGATTGAAATCCATAATTAGTTAAAGGCTGTTCATATAACACTGCATGGACCAAATACTTAGGATCTTTAATTGGAGGCAGAGACCCGGATCATGTGAAGAAGGTGATTCAAAGAGTAACTGGGATGAAAATTGACATAAAAATAAGGCGCCGTCCACCTGGGCTCTAGTTCTGAGTCAAGGTGAGGGATGGAGAAGGGTGGGGTTGGTGGTGGTGGTGGGGAGATCTGCCAGAGGCAAATCCACATCCACGTGCCAGGCTGGATGAATAATTCATGGGGCAGAGGTGAGGGTATGTTGCCAGGTTTGGGGGGGCAGCCGTCTAGGGAGACGCTGCATTCATATTTGATGCCGAGGTGATGGGGTGGGGTTCATTAATGATACTCTAGGAGGTGGAGGACGCACGCATCAAATTAAGCCCTGAGGGAAGGTTTTTCCCTTCCTATGGACATTGGAGTTCTGAAATCTGGTCCAGATTCTGAAGGGAAACACTGTTCATCCGGGGGGGGGGGGCGCTGAAGTACGCTGGGCGACCAGTGTACTCCAGCCCTCCAGGGGGGCTGGAGCAGTAATTTCTGTCGCACAGATTGGGACACACATGTGGGAGGTTACATCCTTGACAAGGACATATTCAACGTACCCCGACTATTTTAGCGTGAGCTGCTGGAAACGGACTTCATACCCGCAGCAGAAGCACAGATACGGGTCCAGATGGCGAGGAAGATGGAGGAAGGTATCAACAGAGATTACAGAGTATGACTTTGAGCATCCCAGGAGGCAGCTGGGGTGACCCCCGCTGTGAAGTAATCAGAATACTGTACTGTATTTCTGCATATGCCCTTCTAAGCGGTTGCTCCAGTGCCGACAGGATCAGAGGCAGGGATTCCCAGACGTTCAAGTTTGTCGTCTGTTTCTGAAGTAATGTGCCGTCTCTCCGACTCTTCCTCTCTACCACAAACACTTCATGGGTTTCCCACAGGCTTCAACCAATCCACAGCAGCGGCACCATCAAGACCCCCCTCTATGGCCTGGTTCAGACCACATATATGCCGAGAAATCCGGTCTTTAGCCACATTTTTAATAGTGTTTATATAATTTCTTTAATCCTTTCCTTGATAACGACACTATTCATGATTAATGCATAATTAATGCATAATTAATGCATAATTAATGAGTCTGTGGATAATCTGCCCACACGTCATCCCCTGGTTCTGGGGTGACCTCTTCGTCCCGTGGGCCCAGTTCTTCTGATGTCAGTCAGTTCATTAGAGTCTAGAGATTAGATAGTAGCTGAAAAAACAAATCTCCACACGCAGCTCACTTGGTGCTTTATAAAAGGAAATTTGCAGTTAATTTTTTTTTATATATATTATTTTTTTTATTCCTTATTTCTTTTTAAATTAAAAGAAAAAGCAGTTAAAATTTTTCATTTGTAATATATAAATGCATTATTTATAATATATCTACATATCTATATATATATATATTTATTTTCTTTAAATATATAAATATAGTTCGGTTTTGTTCTTTTTCCATTTCTTTAAAAAAAAATTATTTTTATTTCTTCTCTAATAAATATTTATACATATATTATATATAAACTCAGTTCCATTTTTAAACGTTGACTCTCTGAATCTCTCTTAAAGTGCAGTTTATTTTCAGTCTAGTAGTTTTCAGCTCGTCTTCCCAACACAAATGGCGTCTGTGAAGATTTCCACAGTTCTCAGATGTTCGGAGTAGATCTAAGCGTTTAATCAACTTCTTTCAGAGTCGGAGAACTTCTCGGCGAGACGCCGACATTCATCTTCCTGCCGTCAGTGCACTGGTGTGTATTCCTGCATGACGACGCTGTCAGCCTCTGCAGCGCCGCTACGATCATGGTCCATCTGCGGCGCCATCAATACCAGCTGAGCGTTCGCTGAATCAGTTTGTTTCTACACAGTAAACATGAAAAAGGAGAGGAAGAAGAAGAGGAGGGCAAGTTCATTCTGACAGCTGTACCTACAAGTCAACGGAAACATCACCGAGAATCTACCGCAGTCGGAATCCCACCACTCCAATGTGTTCAATGCTGCTGCACGCAAACGCAATCAAGACAGACAGACAGACAGACAGACAGACAGACAGACAGACAGACAGACAGGAAGACAGACAGACAGACACACAGACAGGAAGACAGACAGACAGGAAGACAGACAGAGAAATGATGGGGTAGAAACTGAGAGAGGGGCTCACACTGAGTCCAATCAGAGTGGTTTGAACCGAAGGCAGAACACAGAGGGAGGAGGAGGAGGAGGAGGAGGAGGAGCCGGCGCCATGACACTTGACAGAGGGAGCAGCATAATGATGGGCTCTGGGTGTCTCCATGTCAGACGCCAACCCACAGAGGAAGGAGGGCTGCGCCGGGGTCGGCCGCTTCGCCCACAAATATACCAGACAGACGGAGGAGGCGTTACAAACCCCCCCAGAAACACTTATTCATCCACGCGAGCACAGGTTAAAGGCACGCCTGCATCCAGAGCGCCGCGGTCATGTGACTTCGCCGCAGGAGCCGTCCATCCACCCACTGCACGAGTCTGACCACGCATACGCGAGTACGGCAGCAGCGTCCTGCAGCAGGGAGAAGGTCATGTGACTGTTGGTCTGCTTATAAACTCTTTAGAAAACATCTAAAGAAATGTGTTTTCAACGAATTTCTGCAAACGCAATAAACAGACACCGACAAAATGTCCTTTTCCACGGAGCAGGAAGCATGAATGTAAATGTCTGCTATTACTATTAGTAGTAATAATAACAAGATCGCATTACAGGAGACTCAGGACGTACGGAAAAAACGTCCGCAACGACGAAAGAGCGACTCCACGGAATATCTTTGAGGGACGAGAGTTATGGCTGCAAAATCAATCAAACTTCAACGTAAATAAATGATCATTTTAAATGCATTCAGACGTAAAACAATCGCTCCCTAACTCCCTAACCCTGACCAATCAGGGTCGTTCCCTGAGCGAACGTGTCGAGCGGTGCAGAAGAGTAACGTTAGCGTTAAACGGGTCTCCCACGTTTTTAAAATAGCTTGAACCTTTTCCTAACCCCATAAAACTTATACGTGACGTTAGGGCGATTGTGCCTCTGCTGAAGGATTCCTTCTTATTATGGATATTTTTACTTTTCATGATCTCTGTATTTTTCTTACGGGGGCAGAAGCGACATCGTTCGGTTCTGCTGCGTACCTGTGGGCCTGCGTGACAGAGAAGCTCACCTTGATGGGGTCTCGACCGCGTGGTGGATATTTTATTTTGAGGCTCATCAGGATGAAGGTCTGAGTCCAGCCTTTTATTTTCCCGCACAACATCTACAATGACCTCTTGCTGTGGGGGGTCGCAGAGGTCACACGGTGCATCACAGAAACGGCGCTGCAGACACAACAACACCGCTGCAGCCGCCGCGATGGCCGACTCCACCGGGTCAGAGGAACCGCAGTCAGATAGAACGGCCTCATTTTTCCGGCGGCAGACGGGCGACCAGAGGCAGCTGGGATCCACCAGGAAGACTCTGCTATTCTTAGCTGGCCTGGAAACCCCTGTAGGTAATTATTCAGGACCTTGGCACAATGTCAGCCAGGGAGGAACTGTTGAAAAAAACCAGATCCCTTTTTCCTCAAGGAGGTCGATATTAAAGGGTCATGCCGTCCATTTCTGCCCGTCACACGGTCAAAGAGGCTGGGTGGAGCCGAATGTAACGCCATGGATCTGGACTAGATTATCACAGCCCCCCAGGAGGTCCGCCTGAGGGTGCTCAAGCCCCCCTTCAGAAAGAAATCACACATCAAACTGCTGTTATCCCTCGCCATGTGAGCCTGAACAATCCTGAAAACCTTTAAACACACCACCAAAGCCTGTAAACAATAACAAAGCTGAAATAGACCTGTGGTTTATTTTATGCTACGTTTGGGTCGGCAGCGGCTGTGATTATGAGCTGTGAGCTCTCAGAGCCGGGAGGACCCTCTCCCCCCGCCGGCCCGGCTCGCCCTCGGTTCCAGCGGGGGGAAAGCGGAGAGGCCTCACGCTTGTCTACATCTCTTCCTGCTGGCTGAGCCCGGATCACAACAACGCCGGCCTCAGACGTCGCTGCTCGTATCGCCCTCTCCTCTCGCTCAGCTCTCTCGTAGCTTCACAGAGGAGAGTCACCCCCGCCGCTCCTGTCAGTCAAATCCATGCTGGGCGGGGCGGAGGTGACACCATTGTGTCAGGGCCGCTCAGTGTCAGCAACAACAACAACAACAACAACAGCAGCAGCAGCAGCAGAAGAGACACTTTTAGGAGCGGAGGGAGGACCTCCTCTGAATCACCGAGGTGGAGACGGAGGGATGAAGGGCAGCAGTCCTCCCCCTCATCAGGACCGATCCATCAACACATGATTCAGTAGGGGGGTTCACACGGACACTTTTGATTCTTTCAGAACTAAATCACTCTGAAAGAATATTCCTGTTAGATTGTTGTTTACATGAGCAGAGGTCTCATGGGAAACGCTTACGTGTAAACAAGCATGTTTACACGTAAACATTGTGATGCTTTTGATGAAGAAACAGCTTGATACTAGCTCAGGTTCCCTCCTGCAGCCTACTGGGGACACGAGGCTGGGAGAAATGAAGAGGCGACAGTAAACTCACTGGATGTGAGTTTATAAACATCTTAAATATCTGAACATACATTCTAGAGTCAGCGAAAGAAGATTAGCCCCAGACGCGTCTGTCCTCGGCTCTGTATAAAGTGCAGACTCTGTTCATCTGATTTATCTTTTTATGGGGCGGTGATGAAGTGGTTCCACATGCTCCGGGTTTCATGTGGTCTGGCTCACTTTTACTGGCAGAGGGAAATAGAAACGGGGAAGCTAAAAGGAGAGGGCGTCATTAAATGGCCGACGAGGTGACGGAACACGTCAGCCAGAGGCGTAACGTTGAGCGAGCTGCTTGATGCGAGGCCTGCAGAACCGCGCTGACAGCTGACCTTCTGTTAATGACGCAGCTGTGTGCAGGACCTGAGCCGATAGCCCCCCCCACCGCCCCCCTGGGCGCCGCATGAATCAACACAAGATGCTGCCTCAGCTCCCCTTATTGAAATATTCATCTGGTCCTTGGAAGAAACCATCAATTATGTCCGAATTTCATCTGAATGCTTTTCCTCTTACTCTTTAGACCGAGTTTAAATGTGCATGGTTCTTCTAGTCCAGTCCAGTCCAGACCAGTCCAGACCAGTCCAGTCCAGTCCAGACCAGACCAGACCAGACCAGTCCAGTCCGGACCAGACCAGACCAGACCAGTCCAGTCCAGACCAGACCAGACCAGTCCAGTCCGGACCAGTCCAGACCAGTCCAGTCCAGTCCGGACCAGTCCAGTCCAGTCCAGTCCAGACCAGTCCAGTCCATTCCAGACCAGTCCAGTCCAGTCCAGACTAGTCCAGTCCAGACCAGTCCAGTCCAGTCCAGTCCAGTCCAGACCAGTCCAGTCCAGTCCAGACCAGACCAGTCGAGGTGGCGACTGTGAGATCGTCCAGCCGCTACTGGCAGCTGGATAATAAGATTTATCTGTGAGGCCTGGGGAATAAGCCGCCTGCGTTTGCGTGTTTGATGCTAAATCAGTGTGAGGACGGCGGCACCGCTGGGCTTCAGCTCGGAACATCCGGAGCCTAGAACAGAACAGCCTTCAACCCCCAGAGGGGCGGCTTGACATTTTCGGATGCATGTTTGTCTTCAGCAGACTCTTGTCGCACCAGGAGGGAGTGGATGTTTCACTTTTGTCTGCAAAGAGCTTCTCTCTCTGGGTCGGCTGTAGCTCAGCGGGTGGAGCAGTCGTCTCCAGGTCGGACTATCGGCAGGATGGCGGTTCGAGTTCCGGCAATCAGTCCTTTAGCAAGAACCCGAACCCCAATCTGCTCTCGTGCGATGCAGAGAGCTGCCCACTGCTCCCTAGAAAACCAATTTAGCTAGGTTGTACAACTTGTATGATTGTATGTGACTGACTGAAACTGTCCATAAACTGTCCACTGGGCGGAGCGACTTCACCCACTGATATCTACTGGACGGGCCGCAGGCGCTGAGCCGAGTTGAATCCTCCGGGCTGGCGGCCGGACCCCTCATCCCCCCCATTTACATCCAAACGTTATTGATCTACATCAAAAGTACTTTCTTAAAAAATGCCGGATACAATTTAGCGACTATTAAAAACTATCAGGCAGAGAGTAATGGATTACCGAGAGTCCAGAAGTGAAAGCATGTTATTCCACTGACCAGAGAGAGACAACAACCCTCAATCGACGCCAACAGCGAGCGTCTGATTCAACCTGTGATGACACACGACTGAGCGTCTGCTCGGAATGCTGCCACGCAGTTTTCACGCCCAACAGGAAGCAGGAGGAAATGAACCATTTTGAAAAAACACAGCACCAAAAGTTTCAACCAGATTCTCATCATCCCGTAGAGAGAGACAAAGAGCGGCGGTGTCAGGGTCGCACGCCGTAATCTAATTACAGGCGGACAATGGAAGGCCGAGATAATGACCCCTGTCTGGAGCCGGAAAGAGTTGGTGGTACTAAACTATGTATGTTTTACATCCTACAGGACAAAACATCAGCAAAAAGATCATAAACAATGTCTTCTTAACAATACATTTTTTGCATCGAGTGATTTGTGTTATATTAGAACTCAGCGTTTCATTAACAGACACTTTTGTTTAGTTTAACTGAGAAACATCTGTTTAGTGAAATAGTTTATTTGTACAAACTTGTTTAATGTTTGATTATGGTCGAGCTCTCAATGCTAACTAGGTTAGCATGTAAATGGCAATTCCCTCTATATGTTAGCATTAAGCTAGCGGGCCAAGCTGATTATTTAAACATTCAGACTGAACCTGGAAGACTTCATCTCTCGTCTGAAGAACTGTTTACCTGCCAAAGAGAACGCTAACGTTCTTAGAGAGCAGAATAGAAGAGCACCACACCAACTGAAGTACATAATGATGTCAGTTTACAAACATAGAGACTTTTATTCTTTAGATTGGGGTTCAGGATTGAGAAAGGATCATAACTAAAACAATCTAATTGATTCCGGTGAAACAACCAAAGGTATAAAGACGGTGTCGTTCTTGAAGTGGGTGGAGCATCGTCCTCCAAACCTGCAGCCTGTCGTGTCTGACTGCATGACTGCCTGCAGGATGTGGTTGAAGCACCGAGGCTCACTGCTGAGTGTTACCTTCCTCTTCATCTCCCCCACGACGAAGACCTGAGGAGAGCGGCGTGAGAAACCAAAACCTTCCTCCATGTGAGGTGGAGGAAGAGGATGGCCCAAGTGTCCATGTGCCAAATCAAGCGGTGGTTCTATAAATAGGTGAGGAGGTCTCGGCGTCCTGCTCCGAGTCTCTACACCTCCACCGGACCCGACGTGGTTTCAGAGATGATGCAGTAACCACGGCGACTAGAGATCCTGTGAATGCTTGAGAACAGACCGACCCTTTAGTCTACACGAGAAAGACCCCCAACTCTAGTTTACTCCCTGGGCCGCTCACAGGTTCTGCTGCTCAGGGATGGGTCCGATGCAGGGAGGTTGTTTCACCACGTGGTTCTGTACGATAAACACGAATACAAATATGTCGAAGCGTTATCATGACTTTGGATGGGAGGAAACTCCTCGCACGACTTCCCTCACACAGAGCAGCAACGGCGTCCAGCCACCACCCGCGCTCAGAACCCCCCTCCACACCACCGCGCTCAGAACCCCCCTCCACACCACCGCGCTCAGAACCCCCCTCCACACCACCGCGCTCAGAACCCCCCCTCCACACCCCCGCGCTCAGAACCCCCCCCTCCACACCACTAGGAACCCGCCCAAACTGCTCAGCACCTCCAAAGAGGATTGCGTTGCTGCCAGGGATAATCCTAGAGGCTCATCACTCTCCGTCTTCACAGGGTTTATACGTGTGGACACACACACACACCCACACACACACACACACACACACGCACACACACTGCATGACTGGCTGGTCGTGTTTTCAGGTGAAAACTCATCATTCGATTTTTATTTTGGCAAGCAGAGGGACCATAAATTGTTCTGCAGAAAATTCCACTTCCTTTTTATTAGTTTCCATTGTTTTAGTCTCCCTGCTTGATATCTACGATACAAAGATATGCCATAACATTATAACCAGTGACTTCACCTGTCGGTGGGTCGGACATCAAGTTGGTGTCGGGAGACTGAAAAATGGACAAGGGTAAGGATGTGAGGGACTTTGACAAGCTTCACTTCGTGATGCGAGACGAATGATATTTGAAGTTTCCCGGCCGCCCTAGTGTTTCCATATTCTATCGGATAAACTGAAAAGTTAAATTCAGCATTGACATCCCAGATTAATTTATTTTTTTATCTCGGAAGGGTTGAGTGAGACGGATGAGACACGGAGGAGGACCGAGACATGAACTTTAAACATGAGGGTTGAGACGCCGCAGACGGGAGGTTTTATAGACGGCTGGATCATAAAAGTACTTCAATCATTCTGCTGCTGAGAAAAATCAGAACTTATTAAGACAAATTTATGTCACGACTGTCAAACTTGAAAAGAAAAGAAAAAGGCTTTTGGCGGGAAAAATAAGTACAAAGACGTGGATTCTTTTCAGTTGAGGAAGAAGGTTATCTTTCCCTCTGCCTTGACTTTATTTCACTGTTTGTCTTTGTTCACTGTCTTTATTTCTTTATAGTCGCTTCTTGGACTTTTGGGGTGGCCTGTACCGTCTGGGTCTGGGTCTGGGTCCTGTTTCTCTGAACCTGTTTCTGCCCTTGTAGTGAAAGACCCGCCCTTTCCTGGCAGTGGATGATGATGATGAAGATGATGATGATGATGATGATGATTTTAATGTCTTCCTATAGACAAGTGAGGTGTTTCAGCTGTGTCGGGAAACAGTCCATGCCTTCTCACGTACAGGATGGGACCCGATCCTCCTCCTCCTCCTCATCCTCCTCCACCCATCAGCGGCGATAAATCAGCCGAAGAGCAGCAAAACAAGGAGGTTAAAGCGGCACTAATTCCTGAGGGGCTGCTCATTAAGCCGCTGGCTCAGTCCCTGAGGACCCCTGGGCCGACATATGTCTGCATCCCACCCTTATCCCTCATTATAATTAAAAACAAGCCCACATTGGGAGCGCTGAGAGAAGCTGGCCCTGTCAACGTTTAACCGACCCGATGGGTCGTGTGGCGGTTCTGTCCTGAGAGGGTTCTGTCTGTTGGTCTCATTCAGTCACAATCAGGCGGATATGAAAACCAGAAACTCTTTTCTTTTTAGCTCGACCACGAGGAGAGAGACAAACTAAAACTATTGTACCAGAAGGAATCATGGGGTTTTATGTCCTTCACCAAACTGGACCTGGAGGGACGGACGGATAGATGGGCGGAGGGATGGACGGATGGATAGATGGGCGGAGGGATGGACGCACGGATAGAAGGAGGGATGGATGAGGATGGGGTTGGATAGGTTTAAAGGTGCAGTGCGTATAATTTAGGGATATCTACTGGTAAAGTTCCGGATCCCTCAACCCTCCCTATCCAGGATCTACGGTGTCCTTTGAGTGTCCAACAAATATTATTATTTGTTCCTCATTATGACAGTGCTTACAGTGGCAGGGGCTTGTTGCTCCTCCTCCTCTTCCTCCTCCCCCCTCTCACCCATTGAGCTCAAAATATATTGAATCAGAATTATTTGACTTATCCCCGGGGGATGGTGGGTTGCTGGCAGAACTCTCTTTGCAAACTAATAGATTTATATATTACATTATGAATTACATAAGAGGGAAATAAATTGAGTGAATAATGAGTGAAAATAAGAAATAAGAATCTTTGTCGGTTTTTAAGAGGTGAAACGTTCCTTTCATCCACTTTCAGCCACTTCAACCTAAAAGCTTGAAAATTCCTCCAAAGAGTCAGAGTTCAGTTTGTCGGTTTTACGCTGCTGTACAAAAGTGGCGGCAGAAAACGGAAGCGGATGTTAAAGGACTAAAGCTGACTGAAAAAAAAACAAAAAACAATTAAAAAAACAGATTTAAAAGGTATCAAATCCATAAAACCTTATATTTCACAGACTGCACCTTTAAGGTGACACTGTTTGATGCTGACTTGCAAACGTTCAGGTTTCCCGGGTCGATTCTGGGGTCCATTCAGATGCGGTGCAGCAGATTCTCTAAATCAGTGTGATGCTGGGGGAGAGGGGGAGATCTCAGCGGACCGGACTATCCTCTGGATGACTGCAGTCTAGAATCAGCCCTTGTGACTGTGAGGCCATTAAAGGGCCCCCACACACACACACACACACACACACACACACACACACACACACACCCGGGGGGCTCCACTGCTCATGGTGGGCAGGGCGGTGGGTTTAAGGCTTGTCAACGAAGAGCTACGGCTGCTTTTGTTCCGGCGCTCTGATCCCTCATCCTGCTGTTTCAAACGGGCCCAACAAAAATCTCTCTTCATTCTCTGCATGGAGGCCGACCCGGAGCTCAACGGGTCTCTTACTGGGACAAAGATGTCGCGCTAGGCTGAGAGAAGTCCGTACGATTGTATCTAGGTTGTTGTGACGTTCTTATGTTACTCTCTGTGTGTGAAACAGAAAGTAAAACGGCCCCCCGTGGACCCTGTGACCCATGTGGACCCTGTGGACCCTGTGATCCATGTGGACCCTGTTGCCCCCTTGGACCACCTGAACTATCAATAAAGACTTGTTTTGTTCGACTAGTTTATCAGTGAACTGATCGCTGACACCTGCGTTCTCAACCTGCTGGAAACTCAGCTTCAGAGACACAGAGATCCAAATCATAGAACCGGTCCAACGCCAGATAAAAAGCCAACATCCTGCAGCAGATTTGCTGAGGGTGAAACGTTCGGCAGGATGGCAGATGAGTAGAACAGGATGAGGTTATGGTGCGACACCATTCTCACAACAGGTTCACTCGCCCACGCACACACACACACACACAGACACATACAAACACATACACACACACACACACACACACACACACACACACACACACAGACACATACACACACACATACAAACACATACATACACACACACACACACACACAGACACATACACACACACACACACGCACACACACACACACACACACACACACACACACACACACACACACACACACACACACACACACACACACACACACACACACGCTCTGCGTGGTGCTTGCAGAACAATCTGTTGCAGCCGGCAACCAGGAAAAGCAGCTCGCTTTCTGCACATGTGTGAAATAAATGTTCCTCTCCACTTCCAGTAGATGCTACAAGGTCGACCCTGAGCGTGAAACAGAGATATCAGAACACACAGGCAGAATCCAAACCACTTAACCCCCACGTACCAGTGGATTCTGATCCATTTTGAAGACGTTTGAAGAAAAAGTTTGAAACGACTAATCCCCCCCACCCCCACCAAAAGAAATACGCACCGACTGTCCAAAACACAAGCTAACTTCATTACGAGCAGCTAGGGTGGGAAAAAAAAAAAAAAACTTAAGTGAAAAGACAAAAATGTCCCTAATGAGGAGCTTCAGAGGAAATCTGTAAAAGCTGTGGAGCTGAATGTTTGCTATATAAATGGTTAGAATGTGTAAAAAGCATCATAAAATGTCATTATAAACTTGTAGGCCATGTCTCCAACAGTCCCAAACTGAAAGGTAGGCCCCCCCCAGCCCCTTTTTTTGAGTTGAATGTAATATTCCAGATAAATTAGTTTTAGATGAGGCTTCTACCAAGTTTATTTATCTTTTTTTTTTTTACAAATGTCTTTCTCTTTGCACAATGCTAGATTTGAATACAAACACTGATTTAAATCACAGCCAAAGGTGATAGTGTGTATACACGGCCCCCTCTAGTGGGCAGAGGTGGTACTTTGTGGCCAAAATCCTATTTTTGACACATTTTGGTTACGTTTGTGTTCGAGGCTATTCAAGCTAAGCTAAAGTTAAAGTAGCAGAACGGGTCGAATGTGATTAACCTTCTGCATCATCAATAAATGATTGAAGTGGTGGGGGCTTCGTCCTTAGTGAGCGTCTAGATGATGAATAACGACGATGTACAGAGTCACAAGTTCACCCGCATGAAGACAGATCCATCTAATGGACCTGGTTTCTGCTGACGGGCGCTCCTAAGGTCACGCGGCACGTGTTTGACGCCGATGTCTCTCAGCCGGGCCGAGCGCCGCCCTGCTCCTCTCCGGCGCGTGCAGAGGTAAAAACCCCCACCAGACGTGTCAGTACAACAGAGTGCCGCTTTAGATGGCTTCATTGTCGTCACCCCGTCTCCTCCACATCGGTGACCCCCGGAACCGCAACAGAGCCGCAGTCTGAGGGCGACGCAGTAATTTCAGGGCAAAGCTGTGCAGCCCACAGCGGCAGTCATTACCCCGGTGGTAACAAGCTGGGGGAGGAGGAGGGCCCACATCCGTATTTGGTGCTGCAGCACTGGGGGGTGGGGGCAAAGGTGAAGACAATCCTGTCACATGGTTTCATCAGTGTGGAGGATATACGGAGATAATTACCCCTGAACAGATTCTCTCAGGAAGGCGGCATGAAAACAAGGCCTCAGTTTCTGCCCCTCACCATCCTACCAGAACCACCGCCCACCGCCCACCGCCCTCCCACCCAGCCAGATGCGCTCGCTCTGCAGAGCTCCCTCCGACACCTGCTGTGTTGCGGCGTGTCGGCCCCTGTCACGGCGGCCCCGCGTGTCGAACAGCTCTTCCAAAAAACAAAGAGAAAAGCTGACTCACACGCAGATCTGCGATTTTCGCTCCACGCCGAAGCAGCGGCAAGAAACGCAGCGTCACTACGGGAGAACTGGATCAAGCACAAGAAAGCCGCTGTAAGCCGAGCGCTGGCTGAGCCCGCATGATGAGAACACTTGCTATGAATGTTGCATATTCAGCCGGACCGGGTTTCCTGGAAGAGTCACTTGTTCTGGTTCTTCACTGGCCCATTGATGAATTCTACAAAAACCATCCTCTCCATCTATATCCGTTTGTCAGCTTGTTTTTGGGGGGGGGGGGGGGGGCGCGACACTATGTCGCCTTTGTCTGCAGGTTTGGGGTCGTCTGAGAGGAGGCTGCAGAATGAGACCCCTCTGACCCGGTCCAACATGGACCTTTCTTTATAAACGACTGACTAAAACATCAAGGGGATTGGTTCCGGTGGGGTTTACCAGACACTGGTTCTGGTTTTGTGATGGAACAGAAAGAAAAGCAACAATTAAAACCTTAATCCAGTTTTCTATCCTCTAAGGTTAGATAACAGGGGGGGGTCTGGATCGGTCCAGTCAGACAAGGACCGGGTGAAGATGTTCTCTGTAGAGTCCACTAAACAGGGGGGTTCTGGTTTGTGTTGTAAAGCACCCAGGATAGAAGTTGCCTTTCTATTCCATAAGGTCTTCATTTGGGTCGAGGTCTGGTGACATATGAAGTTTCGGTCGGAGAGATCATCTCCTTGCACACTCGGACCGCACTCATTTCTTCTACCGTTCTATTATTCACGTTAAACCGTAATATTCTCTCCATCCACTCTAGCCTGCTAGCATCTGCTTCCCTGTCGGGGTCGCCCTGAGAGAACGTCCCTCAGGTCCAGAGAACAGGGAAACAACATGCCGCTCCACTTATGACCATGCAGGAAATAGACACTTCCTGCTCACTAGACAAAACGCCGTCTGTGCTAAATCACTACAGGTACGCACAGGTGTTCTTGCCAAACATCGCCACTATTGGAGGCCAGCCGGTTCTGGTCCTCCAGAATGAACACGTCGGTTTCTCTGCTGCGAGTGTCTGCGGGGGGCTCACGGCGGAGCGACTCTGTGAGGCCAGACGTGAGTGTGGAGCGTCATACCTCTGGTTTTTCAGCGTAGCAGGATTTTTATCTCCTCCACATTGCTTTGAGCGCCGCCAAAGACAGAGGGCCTGTAGGGACACAGAGACGCTCAATTATTCATCGCCCCATTCAATAAAACATCCAGCAGCAACTGCTGCCGTCATTCACACTTATTTGTAGAAAGGGGGTCTCGCTTCTGGGGACGGCGCTGAGGCTCCGTCAGCTCTCAGCTTCTGTTAGAGCTCTAAGAGCCTCGGTGTGGCACAGGAGGGATGAGAGGAAGAGGTCCAAACCCAGATTTCATCCACCCAACCCCCCCAACAAAATGAATCACCTCACCTGACCGCAGGCGCTACATGAACGACCCACAAACACCGGCAGAACCTCATCTGAGAAGCTTCTGTGGAGTGAAATATACTCCAATCATAGAAATATGTAATTTAATATATTTAACGGAACATTGTTTCACCAGCATCGACCGGCCCTTCTGCCACAGGTGTTAAAAAAGGTGACGGAGATTTGCTTCATGCGCTAGAAGGGATTTAGGAAACATGTAAGTATGATAACTTTATATATTATTTTTAAAATAATGACACATAACTTTGTATGATTTATATTCTTAAATACTTCTTATTGATTGGAAGTAAAGCAGATCAATCTCCTCCTTCACAGAGACACGGGTTAAATTAGTTAACATCCTATAGTTCACCTAAAAGGATTCTGTACAGTGCAAAAAGGAAACCAGAAACATTAGAGCCAAAATGGCGTCCCCCGCCTGGACCTTCCACATTCCTCACACTCTCCTGTTTGAGTGACCTCGTTTCCACCGCCTCTCCAGACGGCAGGTGGATCTTAGAAATGCATTCATGCACTTGTCCTGCAGCGAATGAGGAGGTGAGAGATGTAGCCGGGCGCCACAAAGAGGCTTGGAAAAACCGCCACTCGATGACAAGTGGTTACAAAACACGCCGCTGCAGAAACCCAGTTATAAAAGGGGCTTCACAGGTGGGACTAAACACACTTCAGCATATCTGACCAGGCCAAAACAAAACCATTCAGGAGCTGATGGTCTCCGAAGATTACATGCACTGTAAAAAAACAACAACCCAAAAAACAGTGAAATACCTGAAGCTGTGGAGTCAGAGATTCTCTGTAAGAAACGACCTTGATGGGACCAAGAACGAGTCAATACAGTAAATAACAAACAATAATCAACCTGTTTACAGTTCACAGTGACAGTACACTGTCTAAACTGTGGAAATTACTGTGAAAAACTCTCAAATTCAAAATAGTCTATCACCGTAGTGAATATAAAGTGAATTATATTATATAAAGAACCGGAACTATTTCATTTTTTATAGTCAAAATATGAAGAAAACAGAGATATTTATTTACAAAATGCAAACATAACAATAAAAAAATAAAAAAATACCTTAATGTTACAAACAAAGTCATCACTGTAAAGGTTTATTCCGTGTAAATTACAGATTTTGCTGGTATGAAAATGTAATGTCTTGTACGACATTACGTATATTTATGGAGGTAGACCTCCTGCGTCACAGCGAGAGCGTTTGAGATCTGACGGTGAGTCCGACAGTCGTACCGGACGTTTCTGAGGCGCCTCACGGATCCCCGTTTAAAGGAGGAATCTCAACGAGGTGTGAGAAAACGTCACCGTCTCCTCTTTGACTGACGGCGCCGGAGAACGTGTCTCCACGCTGCCCTTTATTTACAAAAGACACGCTGTCCCTGCCGCCAAATCTGTTAGCAGGCATTAGCCGCTGATTTGACTTTAACAGCTCAGCCTCGCTAATCTAATTTAATCTTTCGCCGTGGCTTTGCTGATTGCTGAGGCAAAGCGCTGATGGCGCTCGCGGGTGCATGCAGGCTTTGGGCGGCGTGATGCAGCAGCAGACGCCGGCGTGGAAAAGCTGCTCCCGCCTCTGCTGCTGGTTCGTTGTGACTTGTTTCCTGTTATCGGTTGAAATGGGCTTCAGCAGATGTAATTCTGTTTGTCGTTCCAGAGAGAGGATTTCTTTTGCACTGTTGATATGAGTGAAGCAATGCATGATGGGAAAACATGTGAAAGACGGTTTTCATTAGTTGGTGGGCAGATGCCGACAGTTGGGCTCAGGGGTGAAAACGAATCGTGTTTGACTTTTAGAATGAAAATCGATTGGCTCGTAACATCTGAGGACTATGACATCATCACCACAGACATGGTACCAGAGGCCATGCTATCGCTGGCACATACACACACATACACACACACACACACACACACACACACACACATACATACATACACGCATACACACACACACACACACACACACACACACACACACACACATACATACACGCATACACATACATACACGCATACACACACACACATATACACACACACATATACACACACACGCACGCACACACACACA
Organism: Lophius americanus; assembly: GCA_037951165.1. Lineage (NCBI taxonomy): Eukaryota > Metazoa > Chordata > Actinopteri > Lophiiformes > Lophiidae > Lophius > Lophius americanus. The sequence goes on from JBBDHG010000172.1 coordinate 1,425,497, forward strand.
CACACACGCACACACGCACACATACACACATACATACGCACACACACACACACACGCATACATACACGCATACACATACATACACGCATACACACACACACATATACACACACACATACACACACACACACACACATACATACACACACACACACACACACACACACTTCTGTCTCAGAGTTCTGGATCTGAGCGGTAAATGTCACTTGGATCCACATGCTTGTGTGACGTGAGTCTTGAAGACCCTCTGACATCACGCTGACGTGACCCTGAACCCTAAACCACAAACCAGATTAATGTTTAACCTGAGGATATTTGAATGTCTTCACCTTCAGCACGACATCGTCTCTGTGACGCGGCGGTTATTCCTCTACGCCAGAAACAAGTTCTACCCACAGTTTGTTTTAGATGTGAGGAGTATTAGACAAACACAGTTATAATAAATGATTCTTCAATCATTAGAGGAATAGTGATTAATATTCTTCCATATTTTAGGCCTGTTGGTTATCAAAGCACCAAGAAAGGTCCACAGTTATCAGCACCAGCGCCACTTTTGGACCTTATAGTACAAAGATTACGGCCTTATTCCTTAGCTTACACCACACTGGACGGTTCTGGCCCACTTCATCCCCTGGTTATGCTGGAATGGAACGATCCTAGACCGTTCCTGCAGATGCCTTCAGCCACAGTGGTGCTGTTGGACCTCACGGGTCTCTGAGTGAACAGGTGGAGGCCCGGACCAAAAGAGAGACAGCAGAAGACGAGACAGACAGGAAGTAAAAAACCCAGAGCAGAGATAATGAGGACAGCAAGATAGGATCTGGTCTGAAGAACTTCCTCGCCAGTTAGGTCTGTGGTGTCACTTCCTCACTGTTGAGAAGCGACATGAAGACCTTTGAAACCGACTTTTAACGCAGCGGTGTGGGAGGAAATCCAAACGGCCAGTGAGAAAAATCCGTTCTGCTTCTATTCTGAGTGTCTAAATAGGGGATCGGTGAGGGTGTCCCAAAATACTGGCGCTGACCTCCGAGTCTGAGGGAAACATGTGATTTAAGTTGGTTGTTTTAACGGTAGAAAATTGCACTTTGGCGGCTGCACATGTCTGCGGCCTCCCTCCACCCCTCCGCTCGCTCGCCCGCATTTACCCCGCGCAATCATGGAGACGGGCCCCCAGCAGGCTTTGCTGTGAGGCTGTGAAGCCTGTGTGGCCCCCGGAGGCCGAGCCGACTCCCTCTTTTCCTCAGCGGCCCCCATCCAATAAAACAAAATGGCACCGGGGCCGAGGGGGGGGAAAGTCACCGAGCCTCACAAAGCTGTCACATGTCTGGCGGAGGCCCAGTCATTCAGTCGCTCGGCTGCTGGCGGGTGGGAGAGTGGAAGGGGTCCAGACCCGGCGTGAAACGGGGAGAAGAAGTCGCTCTGGGTTTGTGTGGAGGTTCCACAGAGGGACAGGGAGGCAGGAAGGAAGTTCAGCTCTATCAGTTCTACAAACACGACTGTCAAATCAGGCTTTGTGTCGACTTCTTGTTTCATTTCCTCCTATTTATCCTCCAGTTTATTTACCAGAACCAAACGACGGGTCGATCAGAGAGCTTCCATCTCTGTGAGCCCGGAGGACGAGCCCACCGAGGAGGTCTCCTGACAGTTCAAAACCTTCAACGGCTTTTCTACTGCTGGCTTCCCAAACTCCAGCAGAACCCTGCAGAACCGCTGGCTGTTGCAGCAAAGTCAGTTCTGTGGATCTTACATCCAGCTGACGTCTCAGTTGGGGTTTTAAAAATGGAACTGGGCGCGTGTTATACCGGCACACATGGAGACAAACGGAAGTTGGGTCAGGGAGACTATCCTCTTGGACACTCGGGCCACAGTTTCTACTCATTCCACCCTATTATCCTCACCTTACACTTAAGCCCAGTCTGAATGACCTGCTTCACGGTCTGGAGCATCAACTGGTATCGCTTCACTCGTTCAGGAAGCCACATCCAAACAGTCAAGGTGACACGCCTTCATCGTTAGCCAATCCTCTCGCTGATTCTTTTTAAAATGATCGTCTCCCTCCATCCAGTTCTTTCACGCTGCTGGTTCACTTCCACCTCCTTATCTCCATCCTGTCCTCGCAGCTCCATCATCATTCATCAATCCCAGCAGAGTCATCAGCCACCACCCTTTAATCACGAACTCCCTGAAGAGGATGAGCGCTAACACTTTCTAATAGCCTAATTATCACATTTTATCTGTTGTCGGAAATTATCAGAGCCATCTTTTCTTCATTCTCAGTCTTTCCTGATGGAATTATGACTAAATAAATGTGTTTATTACTTCAACCAGGTAGGCTTGGGTTAGTTTGTCCGACTTTGATCAGGGTCACTGAAGTTGTGAGTGTATTTTGGCGGCGGTTGAGTTCTAGGACACACTCATCTGTGTGACATGAATTGACGAGGAATAATCGCTCAGTCCTAAAAGACTCAAGCACCGTTGAGCTACAGCCACCCAATAATATAGTCCAGAATAAAAATGGCCCCAAAAAACACGACAACAAGAGTCAAAGTAAGAAAAGCTGTTATATACATCGGTTTAAAGAAAATTATATTTTTCTCTATTGACAAAGAATTTCTAGATTAAACAATAAATCCAATAAAAACTATTTCATACTAAATGAACAAATGATAGTTGCTGGTTCTATCCCCAAACCAAAAGCCAGAGAGGTCCGATAAAGTCCTTCATGAAGCGGAAGCAGAAGTGGAAACGAGCAAGAGTTCTGAAGGTGTCACTATCTCAGCTAGCCCTCGCCATTTCTGGAGGCCCGGGCCAAGATGGAGATCCTCCCCTGCTGGGAGACGAACCCCGGTCTCTGGTGGTGGGCTGACTCATCGCATCGCATCTGACGCATCGTGCCGTTTCCCATCAAACCTGATATCAGCCGCCCACCTGTGGTCGGTAAAGGGTAAGTAGGGGGCTTTGCCATTTCAATAATCGCAGCATTTGCAGAGCTTAGAGCTGAAAGCTTCCGGCGTCTACATGGATCCACGGCTGACGACGGCGCAGTGAGCTGGCGCTGATGCATCCGGCCGTCGTGGAGCACATGATGAAGATGTGAGACGCTAGACACCAACATGTTTCATCCACCGTGAAGCCCTACATCATTAGGTTCAACGCAAAGAACGTTTTGCTTTCTGTATCGGAAAATACCGACACTTTTCTTCCTCCGAACGACGATTAACTTCTCCAGATTATGACGTCACCTCTAACAGACGTGCACACGGTGGTGACGTCATTCTTTTCTTCAGCAAAGGGCGTGTTCCGGTAGTTTGGAGATGGAGACAGTGGGGTTTTCATGAGATTACAGTTTTCAGAACCTGAAAACACCGTAGCCGTGTAAACAAAAGGCCAAACCACAAAACGACACCATTTCATGATGAACCCGACAAAACGACACCATTTCATGATGAACCCGACAAAACGACAACATTTCATGATGAACCCGTTGTCGTGTGAACCTCCGCCATTATGGAAAATCCCATTTCTGTCTATAACCCCTAAACTACTGACGATACATGCAATCCATACCCAGGAGCAAGTTTCCGATTGTTGTGTAGTTGTCAGTCAAGCGCCATATTTGTTTCGCTAGCTAGCCCTGGCTAACAAAAACAATTTAAAGATGTTTCCAAAGGTAGTGGATAATTTACGGACGGACTATTCCAACACAATTCTTATGTTGAGAGGCGACTTGCGGCGCACTTCCGCAAATATAACCACCAGGTCCAGCACCGGGTTCCTGTTCCGTCCTTGTCCAGGACCCATCAGGACACAACCAGGGTCACACTACAAAAGATAAGTGGTCTAATGCATCCCAGACCACCTTGGCAAGTGGTCCATGGGTGACCTGGAGGAGTAGGTCTTATGTTGAAAGACCCGAAACGCCCAATGACCAGCTCTTACATCACTGGGGATGTCGGGTGGGTCTCTCCACAAGTCTGAAGAAGAATGTCCCCCTCCTGCCAAGTCAGGCTCAGCCAGCTATTACAAGTTTACACAGGAGACTCGGGTCCGGAGCCCAAACACAATAATCTTTGCATGTTCATGTATCTTTTAGGCATGGAATCAGGATATTCTGCTTTAATGAAACGTTAAATGTTCCTGCCTGAATGTATCCAGATGAAAAAAAACACAAACCATTGGATCCATTTGTTTCTGCTACAGTGACGTTGTCACGGGAAGAAAAATCAAATACGGCCGCAGATTCTGGGCGACAGTTTCCCAGACCCGTTATGTCAGGTTCTACATTAAAAATGGCAGCCGGAGGGAAACCGTCTCCGTCGGTGGAGGTTATTGTGACAGGGTGAGGATGAGGATGAGGCCCAGTGAGGACGAGGCCCGGTGAGGACGAGGCCCGGTGAGGACGAGGCCCGGTCAGTTGACGCCGCCTCAGGCAAACATTTCCTTTGTCAGCATCCAGCAGCTGCGTCAGCAATGCAGAGGAATGACGCTGCGCTGTCAGACGGGCAGGAGAGTTAAGAGCGCCGGATGGACGCTGCAGAGGAAACGGGCCATGATGGAACCTCTAAGCTTAGTTCTACACCCAAATAGACGCTCCTCCACTGCGGGCGGAGAATGCCACACTGAAATTTATGGAGACCATTAAACATAAAAGCTTCTTAGCAATGCAGATTTTCAAACCGGCATCTTCCAGACGCAGCACAGGGAGGCTTTGTCGGAGCATAGCTCGGCCTTTGTCACTCACACACGACGTTAAGACGCAGCTGGAAAATCCACCGCTTATTAGCTATGCATGAAGCCGCCAACATACGTACAGACAGCACCTCTGTTTTGCTCCCATCATTAATACGTAATGTGGCGATGAGACGGAGGGATTGTCTTTTAGGTGCTGAGAAGGACACTGGCGTGATTGTTGCTTACAGAGAGCCTCAGGGGGCTGAGACGTTCACCGGAGGCGACGCATCAACACACAATAACACATTTTAAGCCATTTTCCAGATTTAAATTGAAACCACGAGGAGGGAATGAGGTGATTCATGAATTCAATGATCATTTGCCTGAGTCCATTGTATTTTTCTTCTGAGTGGGTCAGATATTTGTCGTGTTTTTATCATAATAAACGGGTCATCCGGGATCTTTCTGAGGTTTAATATAGCTCAAAGTTCAGAGGAGGGCCGCGGTAATCTATTACTTTACTAATCCAGTATTCTACAGATTATTCTGGCGATGAATCAAGTAGTCGAATAAGAAATACGGCGCGCTTCCTCCAACCCCATGAGTCACTTTCTCAGTATGTCAGTCTCTGTCTGACTTCTTCACTTTCCCTACATGTGAGGAAGAGTGAGGCCTCTGTTCGCACTAAAAGATATGTTCTCGCCCTCGTCTACCTCCCTTCACCGGGTGAGACGCATCTCCCGGGAGACGCCGGTCGGCGGGAGCGACCGAAGCTTGAGTAGTAGCTCGCAAAACACGGACAGCAACACCACGCCATCGGTCGGCGAACAGAACGGGGCGGTCTACCCCACTTCCTGGTTGAGTGTCACGCCATTGTGATTATCCGTTTCCGTATTTACCTGTAAGCCATTCATTGTTTGAAGCGTCTGTCGGGGCGTGACGTGACGGTCAGGTGAGGTCACCGGGCGCCATAGAAGAAAAACGTGCTGTGCTCTCAATTTAGCAGTTTCTTTAAACTGAAACAATTTCCAATCTCAACGCCGCTGCTGTCACTTCCTGCTCCACCGCCACCTCCTCCACCCCAGCCTCCACCTGCAGGCCAGACACCCACCTCCAGCCATTCCAGCGCCTCGGCAGCGGAGCAAACGTTGGGTTTAGGTGTCGGCTGCGAGACTTGAAGGTGAGGTTTTAAATAACTCTCTCCGGCGCCGTTGAACTGGTGAATAGCGGCTAAATGGACCGGGGGCGCCGAATGGAACTAGAGAGATTCAAGTAAGAAAAAAATGAGAGAGATTAAAAATGCTGAGCAGGATACGAGAGCGAGCCTCGCGCTTCGCTCGTGCTCCGCATGTTAACGGGCAACGGTGATTCTACTCAGAAGGCGTGGGGGTTCTCACACTTGAGGCCCGGTCTCAGGCCAACACACTCGCGAGCGAACACAAAGAGCTGTGGCGGGTGGAAGTGGCGAGATGAAACCTATCTGATGGTGAAAGTATCTGTGTAGCTCTGGATCCTTAATGCAGGAGAAATCACTCCTGCTAATTACCCCCCCCCCCAGATGGACGTCTCCAGGAGCAGCGTTCTGACAAGCTCTCAGGAGTCGCCGTCACGCATCATTCGCTCTCTTGATTTGGACCCGCCGGCGCGTTTCCCCCCTCACCAACACTCACACTTTTCTAAATGAGGCGGTTGAGTCGTGTAAGGCGCTGAAGAGGAGGAAGAGGAAGCTTTTAAAGAACTATGCGGCGGCGATACGGAGATGCGGGAGGGACCGATCATATGATCTGCAGCGCCACGCTCACGTGTCATTAGCCGCCCCCGGGGGCGCTGTCACAGCCTGCATTCATCCGTGCTTCAACATTTACTCAAGTGGAACAACGCGCTGGTTTCAGCCTGCAGACGTCACCGCTCCACCACCACGAGTCCAAATAAACACAAGAGACACGTTTTTATCTGCGTCCACTGGCGCCGCCACACAAAGACATCATTGTGGCGGCGGCTTTCTGACCTCTGGGATTCTGGCGTGATGCTGAGCGCAGGGGTGCAGCTGACTGTGCTCTCCGTCTCCAGCACATGAGCCGGGCCATCCGACCCGCCGCACAATCCTTGTGACGGAGGTGACCTCAGCTCCTGGTCTGGGTGGTGACCCCTCACAGGGTGGAGGCTGCATTCATGAACTCATGAGAAAAGACTCTAGAGTTTCATAGAACCAGCAGCAGACCGGAGCTCTGCACGCAGAGACCCACAGGACCGGCAGGAGACCACCGCCTCAACCCTCCTAAGATACTGCAGTTGTCAAGAAACCCGGATGAGGGGTTCCAGAACGTTCCAGAACGATCCAGAAGGATGAGGATTAGAGCTTTAACCGCGGCTGCTGCCAACGCTCTGCTACAGCTCTTGGTCAGGGACCAGGTCCAAAACGTGTGCAGATGGTTCCTGCTGTTCTCCCAGCAGCTACAGCCCCCTCACAGCCACAGACCATAATACAGCCGTACAGTAAAGACTGCCGGCGTACAATACGGAAGGGCCAGCCCGGATTAAATGTAGATGTCAACAGTGACATCAGAACCGCAGCAAACCCTGAACGTAGACAGGATGGAAGACATGACCTCTGAACTCCCGGCCTGGTCTCCATCTTCCAGCTTGACTTATTATATTTATTGCTTGACAAAACCATCAACCTCAGCTTCACTCCAAGTCCTTGACTGGGGTTGGTGACCTTTGACCTCTGCTGGTTGTGGCAGGAAAGTAGTGCGTCCGGTACCTGCTCTAGCTGTCCTTCCCCTCTGAGACGCCTGAACCAGAGGTCCACCGTCCCACAACCAGAACCTGCGGCGGCTGCAGTGACCTCCAGGTCACCTTCAAACTGCGATAAACCCAATATGACAATAGAGGCATAAAAAGACGTGGAGACGTGAAAAAGAAGAAGACAGAAGTCTCGTCAGACATCCCTATTCACCGACAAAAAAAGAAATCCGTAGAATTTACGGTAAAATACCGGCTGATGTGGTTTTACCGTGAAACAATACGGTGATCGGTTACGAGACGTTGCGGTAATAATAATAATAACAACATATTACATACTTTTCACATAGTTAATCACATAAAATAACAGTAAATTACAATAATTTCAGTTATATTTCAAATGTTTACGGTATTTTTAACTTTCTCTGCCTGTGGAAATTATGGGATGTTGTTGCTAAATAGTTAAAGTTGGTTACTTTTATTTTCATCCCAGCAAACTGTGATCGTATTTTCACAGTAAAATTCCGTCTTTTCCACATATTCTGACCAGAAATAAGAAATGTATGTATTAGATTTCTTCATTTAGTAATTAATTAATTTGTATTTTTATGTGATTAACAATGCGACTGTAAACACGTGGACAGTATATCTGTTTTTTAAAATGGATATTTATCGTGAAGTCTCGTACACAGTGACAATATTTTTAACGGTAAAAATCCACCGACCACCGGCGTCAGTATTTTACCGTAAAATTTACAGATTTTTTTTTTTTACAGCGGAGTTTGACACTTTCAAAACTCCCTTCCTTTTCTACAAGTTCTCGGTTGATACATAGGCGGGGGAGGAGGAGGAGGAGGAGGAGGAGGAGCTCAGGAGCACCTGACGAACGCCTTTGTGTTCGTCAGGTGGACCGCTGCCACGGCGACCACCTCCAGCTTAACGCCGAGAACACGAAGGAGCTGGAGGTTGACATCCGGGAGGAAGAGACGTCTCCGTCCCGGCTGAGGACATGGAGGTCGTTAACACCTTCAAGTGTTCACCTGAGTGACGAGCTGGGGTCGGGTGGAGAACGAGGACAGCCACCGGGGACCTTCTGTCAGGCGGTGGTGTCCAGGTCCATTTTCTATGCTGAGGTGTTCTGGAGCAGCAGCGTCACGGCGAAGGATACCGACAGGCTGGACCGGGTCATCAGGAAGGTCGGTTCAGTCCTGGGGTTTAATCTGGACTCGGTGGAGAAGGTGGTGGAGGCGGATTCTGTGTAGGTGAAGTCCTTCATGAGGAAGAAACGGGTTTCTATCACGACCCTCACAAACTTTCTTCTCTTATGTTTCCTTCTGAAGGCGTAAAATAAAAGACAACAAAGAAACAAAATGATATTTATGGATCTTGTATTCATGGTTGCATGTCTCCGCCCCAAACACCGACCCCCAACCCCCCGTCTGGGCGATAACCCGCCTCCCAGCAGCCAGGGGACGTGAAGTGGTTTAATTCTGAGTGTCTAACCGGGCCGAACAAAAGGAGGCTTTCAGGGGCGACGCGGAGCAGCGATCAGAGAGAATGGAAAGGTGCCGCCAGCAGCTCCTCCTGACGAGAGGAGGGTTCGCCTGCAGACGGCCAGGAGTCACACGGGGACATCAGCGGCGCGGAAACCCGTGTGCAGAAACGCCACATGTGACACAAACAGAACAGGAAGTGGCGTCTGAGATTACAGAGGCGCTCGGATCAACACCAGCAGACGTGAAATATTGAAGACGACTCCTAAAAGTCAGACCTTCAACCCCCCGAGGTCTGTGGACAGCCAAGGGATTTTGTCCTCGTCTTCTGCTCGTCTTCAGCAGAGACTCCTGCAGCAGAACCATCTCCAGAAGAACGCTACGCCACCGTACACGACGCCTGCAGCACCTGAACGCACCGCACCACCGTTAGAAGAAAGGAAGGAGACCGGAGGAGGAAAAGGTGAGAGTCACCTGAGGTCCAATCGTTAGCGGAGACACGCCTCGCTGCATGACTCTGGTTGCTAATAGAGACCGATCCATCAACCAAGACCTCTTCAGAGGAAGAACCTCAGGCAGGACCCGTTGAATCCATGACGGGTCCAGACCTGGACTGGTATCTGATGCAGGTTAGTAGACGGAAGAGGAGCATCTCCTTCATCACCGGCGCCGTAGAGAAGAATTCACATCGTCGCCATCATCTCAAGATACAACCACCAGATTTATACGTCAAACGTCAAGTTTCTGCTGTAGTTGAAACATAATGAGGTAATCTAACTACTTCCTGCTGATGAGTATTCATCTATGACATCACCACTTTAATTTCTTCTTCTTCTTCCACAGCAGATCATTTCTCCATCTTCATCCGTCTCACCAACCAACTGCATGTCCTCTCTCTCCACATCCAGAAACCTCCTCCTCTGTGGTGGATGACATCACAATGTCATCCACCAACATCAAAGTCCTAAGAGAATCCTGCTTGACTTCATCTGTCCGCCTGTCCATCACCATAGCAAACAGAAAGGGGCTCAGATACGATCCTTGATGCAGTCCCACCTCCAGCTTCAAACCCATCCGTGACCCTCACCGCTATCATGCTGCTCTTCTAAACTTCCTGTACCACGGCCGTCACGCCAGACTTCCTCATGAAATCCCATAATTTACTCTTTCCTCACTTGTTAGAACATTTGCATCTCTATCCTTCATCACCACAACCTGCTGCACATCCCTCCCATCTCCATCTCTCTGCCTCGCCGGTCGGTACAAGAACCTTTTGTCCTTTCTCGATGTCTACCCTCTAACACAACTCATCATCTACCTCTCATCTCGTCTTTACAAACTCTCACGCTTTTACTCTTGCCTACTTCCTTCATCGCTCATGCTATCACGCTTCCTCTTCATCAGTCTTTTTCACACATGTCTCCTGAACTGCCTCAATTTTCAACCAATTATACACAAAAAAAACAACCATAGTAATGACTATTATATTCCATTTATTCAAACTGAGATCCCTCTGAAGTGACAGACTGCACCTTTAAAGTGATGCCGCACACCTGTGTGTGGAGGAATGCGACCTGCTGCTGGATGGATGGAAGGATGGATGGATGGATGGATGGATGGAGGATCTACTGTGTCCTTCATCTGACTCCACTGAGCATCAGGAGGAGAGGGGATGCTGATGCTGGGAGGAGGAGGAGGAGGAGGAGGAGGATGAGGAGGTAAACAACCGGCCATAACATAATGACTAGGGATGCTCTGATCTGGAGGCTAAAATCCTCTCATGCTAACAAACACAGAGACTCTAACCTCCATTCCAGCCACACAGGAGAGACGGATCCATCCGTGGAAACAACCGAACCCGCCACCGCCTCACCCAGACAAACCCCCGCCCTCCCCCCACCGGAGCAGAAGTGAGCCGTTAAAGAACCGTAAGCCTGTTAACGGACGTTAAAACGTCATTCAGAGTCCAAACAGAACTATTTCATCCACGTTCGGAGAAAGACGCGAGCGGAGCGAGTTAAACGTCAGATCAAATCTCTTACCGGTTCCACAGCGTCTAGAATGCCGCGGCGGTAGATTCCATCGGTGCCGTGGAGGGATAATATGACGGTAACGAGGTGTTGTGTGTCTCCGGTGCCGCCGTGCTGCTCCTCCGTGTGATGGCGTAGATCTCTCTCTCTCTCTCTCTCTCTCTCTCTCTCTCTGCAGGGCCACAATGAATACACTGATGCCTTCATGGACCGTCGGAAATGTCACAGGGATAACGCAGAAGTACATACTCTACATGCAAACGGACATATTAAGTTCTAAGACTGGACGGATGGCTTTATTATTTCATTATTTTATGTATTTGTTCCTTCCTGATTTTCTTCTTACGTGTATGTGCAGTGTTTTGTTCTAATTCAATAAAAGTATTTATAATGTTATATGTAACACATATTTCTATAATGACTCATGTCTAAGTTTAAATAATACAATATAAAAAACGTATTCACTATATTATAACATTTTAATAAAATTATTTGAATTTAAATGTTTTTATTGTTATAATTATTATTTAGTTTGTTTAAATATTTCAATCTTATCTATATTATATTATACTGTATTGTTGGCTGTGACTTTAATGTTTAGTAAATATCGTTTTCTTTGCATTGCTGTTATTAATATTACAGCAAATAAAAAATAACTATATTCAAAAAACATTATACACTTCACTGATGTTCGAAAAAACAAAATTGTTATCGCCGTGGAGACCACTTTGTTCATTCTCCCTCATAGGTCTCAGATTTCCCAGCTTTCCATGAACAAGTGGAGTAAGCATAACGGGCCCAGTTCTTTGACTGACAGGATCACCGACCAATCAGGAGGGTGAGTGAGGTGAGTGAGTGAGGGCGGGGTTTTAGTGGCCGTTGTGTGTAAACAGATTTTTTGAATTCAAACGTGTAGTAATGTGTAGTGGTGGATGTGTAAAAGTGAAAATTATGCATGTGTTTGAATCTTTTCATATAATTTTGTAGTGTTAATGGTTGGTTCGTAAATAATATTCATTAATATACGTATAAAAAAAGATAGATTTCCTTTCGAGAGGATTTTGC
>JBBDHG010000172.1:1442500-1632731 GCA_037951165.1 Lophius americanus
AAGTATTAGGCCGGTGGTTGTAATGTAATGGCTGCTCGGTGTCCCTATGATTTGTTGCGTTGGAGTTGACCCTGGAATGATGAATATCTTGAGGAGACATTCCAAACCTATTGAGACGAACAGCGGCGTGGACCTCAGCTGACCGTAGAACCGGTTCTCCCTGTTCCAACTGTCGTCTGGGGGGTGGGGGGACCGGGGGGGTTTGGGGCGTCGTAGCTTTCCTTTATTTGTGAACAACACCTAGAGTGGGATCAGCATGAGTGGGAATGTTAATATTCTGGCTGTATTTGTGCAGAAAGCTCCTCTCGGATTGGTCCAACTGAAGTCTTGAGCAAACAGAGAACGGCGCCTCAGGAGGAGGAGTTCCGGTCCACTAGTGACGCCATGAAGGTCCTCGCTGGTGAACACAGAAGCTGCTGAGACGATGGCGGGAGCTGGATTCCGGTGCGAGGTAGAAGAGACGAACGGAAGACCTCCTGGTGTCTGGAGCTCTCCTCCATCTGAGATCTAACGCAGATCTCAGCCCCGCCTCCTTTTGTCCGGTTCTAACGATCCGTTAAATGTCAGTCCATGTGACTGACATGAACTCCTGACATGACTGACATGAACTCCTCAAATGATCTCCTCACATGAACTCCTCACATGATCTCCTCACATGATCTCCTCACATGATCTCCTCGCATGATCTCCTCACATGATCTCCTCGCATGAACTCCTCGCATGATCTCCTCACATGATCTCCTCACATGATCTCCTCGCATGAACTCCTCGCATGATCTCCTCACATGATCTCCTCACATGATCTCCTCACATGAACTCCTGACATGATCTCCTCGCATGATCTCCTCACATGATCTCCTCACATGATCTCCTCGCATGAACTCCTGACATGATCTCCTCACATGAACTCCTGACATGATCTCCTCACATGAACTCCTGACATTAACTCCTGTCATGAACTCCTCACATCAACTCCTCACATCAACTCCTCACATGAACTCCTCACATGAACTCCTCACATCAACTCCTCACATCAACTCCTCACATCAACTCCTCACATGAACTCCTGTCATAAGCGTGCGGCTCACGAACAGAAAACTTATGAGCTAGCTGGTAGCAGTTACCGGCTAGCTCATAGAAAAATTAGCGCTGGCGTCTGGGAGCTCCTTACCCTACAGCAGGAGATCGACCTTCACGTTGGAGAGGAGGTGAAAAATCATTTTCGTACACGTTATAAGATCTTCGTCTGTGGTGAAACGCTCAGGAAGTTTTTTTTGATCTTCTTCCCAGTGCGAACGAAAATAAACGTTTTCCCTGTCAGGTGTGAATCCTTGAGGACAAAAGGTGAAGGTCGGACTCCGCCGGTACTGACCACAGATAGAAAACTATCAGAGACTGCTTCCTCATCTTCGGGGTTCTGACCAGGTCTATGAAGGAGTGTTTCCTCATCACCTCAGGTTCGTCTTCAGGTTTGTAGACCTGGTGGAACAGAGAGGAGGAGAAGCCGGAGTTAGTGGTTTAAGAATATTAAAAGTTTATTTGGGCAGCATTTCTCTGAACCAACGTTCTGAACAAGTGTCTCACAGGAGGAATGAGATGTATGAATGGATCAAAGAAGGACAACCTAGAGCCGCGAATGAAACACCACTGGATAAAGAGACGGGGCTAGAGGAGAATTCAGAAATGGAGAAGAATAAAGACCAGATTCCCTCAGGAAGACGAGGAGCGCCAAAACTCTAAATCTAAACGTACAATTTACATCATGAGCCCTCCACGCAATCTATGAAACCAGCAGGAACCCAAACTCATAAAGTATGTGGATCACTGACGCCAGAACATGACCGTTAGCATTCAGGTAATGCTAAACTTCTTTTTTATTTCTATATATATATATATATATATATATATATATACACATTTCAATTTTAAATCACAAGGGGGATTCTTCTTTTTACGAAGAACAGTGTATTTCTTACACAACTTTACATGTAATGTGAAGTTGAAGAGTTCAGTCATGGCTTGTACAACGCAGGGGATTGGGGACTTTTGGGGGGATATATCCTTCCTGTCAGGGACGACTAATTGGGACTATTTTTCTCACAGTAGTGAATTTTTCCATGAATCCTATCATTATAATCTGTCCGTAAATGTTAGAGTGAATCTTCAAACAAGAGCAAAAGCAAAGAAACATGCATAAAAACAGACAAACAAGTTTAAAACAAAACAAACAAGAGTAAAACAAAGAAACATGCATAAAAACAAACAGACAAGAGTAAAATCAAACAAACAAGTGTAAAAACAAACAGACAAGAGTAAAAACAAACAGACAAACAAGTGTAAAAACAAACAAACAAGTGTAAAAACTGACAGACAAACAAGTGTAAAAACAAACAAACAAGTGTAAAAACTAACAGACAAACAAGTGTAAAAACTAACAGACAAACAAGTGTAAAAACAAACAAACAAGTGTAAAAACTGACAGACAAACAAGTGTAAAAACAAACAAACAAGTGTAAAAACTAACAGACAAACAAGTGTAAAAACTAACAGACAAACAAGTGTAAAAACTAACAGAAAAGAGTAAAAACAAACAGACAAGTGTAAAAAAAAAACAAGTGTAAAAAGTAACAGACAAGAGTAAAAACAAACAGAGAAACAAGTGTAAAAACAAATAAACAAGTGTAAAAACTAACAGACAAGAGTAAAAACAAACAGAGAAACAAGTGTAAAAACAAATAAACAAGTGTAAAAACTAACAGACAAGAGTAAAAACAAACAGACAAACAAGAGTAAAAACAAACAGACAAACAAGTGTAAAAACAAACAGACAAGTGTAAAAACTAACAGACAAGAGTAAAAACAAACAGACAAACAAGTGTAAAAACTAACAGACAAGAGTAAAAACAAACAGACAAGTGTAAAAACAAACAAACAAGTATAAAAACAAACAGACAAGTGTAAAAACTAACAGACAAGAGTAAAAACAAACAGACAAGTGTAAAAACAAACAGACAAGTGTAAAAACAAACAGACAAGAGTAAAAACAAACAGACAAGCGTAAAAACAAACAGACAAGTGTAAAAACAAACAGACAAGAGTAAAAACAAACAGACAAGTGTAAAAACAAACAGACAAGAGTAAAAACAAACAGACAAGTGTAAAAACAAACAGACAAGAGTAAAAACAAACAGACAAGTGTAAAAACGAACAGACAAGAGTAAAAACAAACAGACAAGTGTAAAAACACACAAACAAGTATAAAAACAAACAGACAAGAGTAAAAACAAACAGACAAGCGTAAAAACAAACAGACAAGTGTAAAAAAAAAACAAGTGTAAAAACTAACAGAAAAGTGTAAAAACAAACAGAAAAGTGTAAAAACATGAGCTGCTCTTACAGCGGTAATAAACACTAGCAGAGGTTTCAGTTTATCACCTTTTAAAACTCTTCCATCTCGTGACTCAGAAAGCGTCTTATCTTTATCGTGTTGGTAGAATCAATGGTGTAAGGTCCAATATCCCCCTGACTGTTGGACCCCCCTCCTCATTCAGCAGTCTTCACTGGCCCATCAGAATGTAAATCTCATGAAACCACATCTGCATTTAAAGTCCTCCTGAAGAGGAGGACACGTCCTACAGAATAAAACCCATCCTGTCCTCCAGCCTTTCCTCCCATCAGCCTAACATACACTGAAAAAAAGATGTTTCTAAAAATACTTTATCTTATCGTGTCAGGTGGTTCTGAGTCACCAGTTCACCTTCACTGCTTGTTGTTGGGGAGAAACCAAAACCCGGAGAGATCCCACACACACAGTGAGAACATGCAAACCCCACATAGGAGTGTCGCCGGTTGGGATATGAACCCAGAACCCTCTTCCTGTGAGGTGACGGTGCTGACCACCGCTCCACCCCGCTGCCAAGCTTCCAACCAGAACAAAACTGCAGCCAGTTCTGTCCTGGGATTGGACCTGGAGTCTTTGGTGGAAGCAGAGGAGTCAGAGAGGAGGATGCAGAGGAAACTACAAAGTCACTCCAAGCGGACTAAAAACTGCTAAAGTTAACGCAGTTTTTTTTTCTCTGTTTCTACATTTTAATAGTTTTTATTATTATTCTATGTTTTATGTTTCTACATTTAAGCCAGTTTTTATTAATAAATTTTTTTAATCGTAGTCTTTTTTATGTTTTTATTGTTTTCACTGCCTTCAGTGTTTCCTAAGTTCATTTCCTGTTTTTACAGTTCCATTTTTTTAATTGTCGCATTTTGTAGTTGTAGTTGTTTTTGCCTAGTGTGTAGATGACGATGGTGATGATGGTGTGTTTGTGTGTGTGTGTGGAGTTATTGTTTTTTAATTGTTTTTATTGTGTATGTTTTTATAATCACTGCTTTGTGTTTTTTTTTTTTCAAGAGTTCCGATGGGGGTGGTCGGTGGTCGGGGGCTTAGAGGAAATTATTTTCATCGTGGAGAGCACTTTGTTTTTACTTTCTTATGCGTGGAAAGTCTTGTATAAAAACAGTTTGATTGAATGACTGATTGACGAATCACGTTTTATCTCATCCGAGAGAAAATGTTCACAAACTGAGCGGAGATAAGTGAAGGTTAGTGTTAGTTAATAACACTAATAAATGTTGAATTCCTACCTCACACATCTCCACATCCTTGCTCAGGGGCTTCCCGTTCATCTCAGCTGCTCTCTGGATCAGAACCCACGCTTCACCTCTCCTCCCGCTCGCCATCAGCCATCGAGCCGACTTCGGTAAAACCCTACAGGAGGAGAAACCGAACGCTCAGTCGTCTGAGGGAATGACATCACTGCTGCAGGAAAAAACGACTATGGTGCTGATAACATGAGGCTTTGCGAGGAATCATGGGAAATAGAGACGGAAACTTAGCAGTGAGCCAACATGGTTCTGGTCGGGATTCGATTTTTCTTTTATGTATTATAAACTCATGAAAGGTTTATTTCTTGTTGCTAAATTCACATTTTAATCAATTTAAAAGTTGTAATACGAGTCATGAAGATCAGCTCTGATTTCCACTTCATTATAAACTTAATTCCATTTTGTTTTTGCTTATTTTTCCACATGTCCTTGAATGTGATTCCTGCGCCAGAACAGTTGTCCTGTAAAGGATACATCATTTAATTATTTATTCTTTTAAGTCTCTATCCATCTTCATCCTGTAAAACTTCATCAGTAAAGTGGTACATTTTGGAAAACGTTTTGCATTGTCAAAAATAAATGAATAAAAATGGAAAATCTGTTTTCCCTATGTAAAAGAAAGACATTTAGTCTTTTTTTATAAAAAATAAAAAGACTTTGACTTGAAGAAGAACGGGTCTGGTTTCTTATGGTTCTTCATCAGACCCGTCTTCCTCGTCTGTCCACTCACCAGATGTAGCAGATGAAGAGGAACCCCGGAGCAGAGATGGCCAGCTGCAGCTTACGCCAGTCTCTGACCAGGTACGCCACTCCGGCCAGCAGGATGTAACCGAAGCCGAAACAGTAATCGGTGATTATTCCGGCCAGCATCCGCTGCCTGGACCCGGTCCACTCCGTGCCTGTATGAGACGCCACAAAAGAACCACGTCTGAATGTCTAGGATTCTTTTTATCTTCTCTTTTCAAACCCTGATTATTAACATTATTTTTGTAACCCTAACCCTGTAAGACAAACATAGAATTTTAACCACAAAAGCCATTTAATATAAATACCCAAAACATAACCATATTGGAAATATATAATAATCAATTGTTAGATAATGAGAAATAATAATCATTAACGAAACTAAAACTAAATACACATTAAGAAAAAACAAGAAACAAATAAAGGACGCTTCGGATCTCGTCACACGTTTCCCCTTGAAGAAGTTAGAGCAGCACCAACACAAACCCAACTTCAGGTCCGTGGTAGCTAAGAAGCTAAAACAGTTATCAAGAAGGTCAAGAAGGTATTCATCATCTTCTTCCTCGTTGGTTTTTACAGGTGAAACATTTCTTCCCCCGGTTTTTTTTCTTCGGCCACTTCAACTTAAAACGTGAAAAGTCTACTGCAGACTCGGCGTTCCGTTTGTCCGTTCTAGGCTACCGCACAAACATGGTCCCCCGGAGAAGAGGCCCCGCCCCCTCTGGAGATATAAAGGACTCATTCTAAGCTAGTTTTGGAAGAACTTTTTTTTTAGCTGATTAGGCACTTTAAAAACATTTATTGGAAGAGATAGCCCTACATCTCACAGACTGCACCTTTAAGACAAAGAGGAAGCCCGGACATAATCGTAGGTACTGACCGAGGACGAAGGCGTTCATGATGACCCCGGAGACGGACGTCCCCACCACGAAGCGGAGAGCGATGTAAACATAGAAGTTAGGCGCGAAAGCAGCAGCGACTCCAAAGACGGTCTGGATGGTCAGGCTGATCAGGATGATGATCCTCCGCCCGTACCTGAAACGAGACAGTCGCAGACCTGCTCATTCAGGCATCCCATAATACTAGAGAGGAAACGAAACAAGGCAGTCAGGCTTCTCCGTCACGCCATCAACAGAGCTCTGAGGAGCCATGTTTGTTTTTAATTGAATCCAACTCACTTATCAGCCAAACTCCCAAACACAAACGCTCCAACCAGCAGGCCGGACATGTAGATGGAGGAGCCCATGTAGTTCAGGCCGGCATCATCACAGACCAGGTCCCACTGCAAGAAGACCACAGGAGCATCTCAGTACAGAATACTTCAGTTTGGGATTCAACCCGCTTGTTCTGGATAGTGAATCTGTTCCTGATAGATGTCCAGAAGTCTACTTCCATCCAGAACATTATGAAGTTATTATTTATCTCATCAGTTCTCCCGTTCTCCCGTTGGGCTGGAGCTTCTCCCAGCTGACATTGGGCGAGAGGCAGGGTACTAATGGACACTTCCGTCACCAGTTCCCCCGGTTGACGTGTGTTTTGGCTCCGAGGGAGCCGGAGAACCAGAAAAAGAACCCACCCAAACACGGGGAGAACCCACAGAGAAAGGCCCCAGGGCCGGCGCTGGATTTGAACCCAGAACCTACTTGCTGTGAAGCAACTGTGCCGCTCAGGTTTAACGATTGATTGAAAAACATTCTCGATCGCGGACTAGTGCCGCGTGGAGGTGAGAGAACGATGACATCATGGTTGTTTCAGGTAAACAACTCACATTTGGAATGTTTATTTTTACAAGCCCTCGGGTGAGTGATGACATCATCGAGCATGTCACTCTCTCTGAGGTAACCAATCGAAAACCTTGATTCTGAGTTCTCAGGACAAAGACAGGCGTACATGGTCACCACATGTGTTACGTCAGTACCACACAAACATGAATGAGCAAAGGGTGTCAGGATACAAGATGCCCTCATGGCGCTGGTCGGGGGGAGAAAGGTTAACCCGAACCCTAGCCTGACCTCAGACTTACATGATGAAAAGACATAATGTCGGGTCAACATCTGGATGTCTGCGTCTCCACAAGTTTGTTATGAATAGATCAATCCAACCTTTCATCCCGGCTCGGCTGAAGAAACCCGGAAGATCGCTAAATCTCCTGGTACCTGGACGACGTGCTGCTCTTTGAGTAGAGCCAGTGTTTTACGTGGTCAATAGTCCTAACCTGACAAGTTTTCTGGTTATAGTATAGTAAAACAGTAACTTAAGTGACAGAATAACTGACAGGCCATAAAGTTTAGGTTTTTCTGCAAAATACCAAGAATGGGAGGCCCCGCCTGACCTCTAACTCCAGATTGATGGTGTTATGAAAGAACGCTCTGTTGGGCCAACCCCTGGACGTCAACATCCCTGAAAGTAAGTTATGACGAGATGACAGCTACACAACAACATCTGTACAACATCCAAAGTTGACTTTCATGCTGGACATCAGGAATCACTTCTGATGATCTGGACGGTACCCCCACCCTCGACTTTGCTCCATTAAGAGCTTCATCCTTAGGAGAAGTAGAGGGTTTTAGGTAGTGGAGACTCCCCATGGCTCTTATCTCATGTTTCACAGCTGTACCTGCCCATCAAGGGGAACGATGAAGGCTTCTAAACGAGGTGAAATCCCTCTCATCCCGTTGCTATTCATCCCTGCTGTCGAGAAAACGGTCTCTGCTGCCTCCGCTTCACGTGTTACAAAACCCTGTGAGGATGGCAGTGTGTTTAGTAAGAGCTAAGACACGCCTCCTTCCTTCAACTGTCACCCAGTTTAAAGCTGTCTCAGATATCACGCCGTCGTTCCACTGGCCCTCACATTCCTCAGCAGCATGGGGTCCCACTGCCAAACACTTTTGAAGATATTCTGACAGGTCGGAGAGGTTGCTGTTTTTTTCACTTACCTCAGTCACGACGGTGCTTTCGAAGGTCTCTGTGCTGTACTCCCAGCCTCCTTGACACCTCCTAGTAGCATGTCCATCACCCAGAACTACTGCACCACTTTGGTTGAAGGGGCCCCTGCAGGAAAGGCCGGGACGATCATCAGGGCCAGACAGAAGGCTGAAGTTGAAATCAGTTCCGGCTGAGGACTTTGTGGAGCGGCATAAATGTGGAGGAACAGCCCCAGTGAAAATGGAGACCAGCATGTGAAAAGCCAGAAAGATCTGAGGTAGACAGATCCATACATACAGGGTCTTCTGGAACTTCCCAAAGCCCCCGATGAGGCTGAGAATTTCATCAAAGTGCATCCCTTTGCTTTTCGTTGATGCCCACTACAAATGGGACCCTTAAAACCAATCGGGTCGGATTCGGCAGGTCCGAAAGTATCTGAAATGATGCAGCCAGATATTATGGAAGCAGGTATTGGCAGGGAGCCAAGTCAAACAGCTGAGAGAGAACTAGAACAATAAAATTAATAGGTGCCGGGCTGATGATTAACAGAGACGGTATCTCCAGCAGTCACAACTTTGTTGTGCTCCAGGCTGAGGGGAACCTATGGCTCTGGTGGAATGTGGAGCTGCCCGAGCTTTAAAATCACTTGGATGGGAGTGAACTTATGGAGGGGGAGGGGGAGGGGTTTGCTCTACATGGGAGGAGCTGCTGCTTTTGTCTCTCCCCCTCTTGAGTTTCATAAAGTTGGTTTCATCAGTGGTGACCCTTTCTAATCTGAGATGGACAGTAAGTAGTGATGGTTTGACCTTTGGGCTGTCAGAGGTCTTACACAAACACAAATCAGTCGATGAAATTTCAACGAAAGCTTTAAGGGGGATGGAGGGGTGGGGGGGTGATGGTGGTAGAAAAACACCTTTGAACTGACATAAACATTAAGGCTACAATATTCAAGGTCTGTACTTCAGCTGTTGTCAGAGATTCCTTCTGCTGGTTCAGTAATTCATCTGAAATCTGATGCCTGGGTGGGTGGGTGGGTGGGGGGGGAGTAAGCACCTAAGCCGGTTGCACAAAAGAAGTAGATAAATGTAGCAGGGAGGGCTTTAGGCTGGTCGGACCACTCACAGCCACCTTCAACTCTTGGTCCGACATCATTTCAACATGCCGGAGATTCATTTCTCTGAATGAGCCAAACACGACTTCAGGATCCAAACCGCCATCAGCTGGATGAGTCCTGCACCATTATTCCAGCGGTGGGGGCGAATGACCAACTCCTCTCAAACCATAACAACTTTGTAATCCGGGAATAAAGCTGAACTTGAACTGAAGGTCTAGTTGATGCTCAACCGCCTGCTCCCATTTAACTCTTTTTTTTTTTTTTACCAATAAACACAAAACACATTTATGTCAAATGACAAAGTATTCAAAACAGTTATTTCAGTAAAAACTACAAATAAGACATTGTTAAACTACAGACAGTTTACGCAGTCGTCCCCCAGAGAGGGGATATCCCTTAAAAGCCCCCATATCCACTGTAGTGTACAAGTGATTCCCCTGATTGACAGTTACCTCCGATAAACCTTCTCTGAACTATAAGGGATCTGCGACTTTTTAAAGGGTTTATGTTTTGTTTTTAGATATGATCAATGACAAAACTAGAAAGATACGCTTCACTCGTATTAAAAAAGAGGATCACAACTACATGTCATAAAGATGATAGTAGAAATACAATCAGTCCTCATGAATAAAAATCCACTTTAAAAATCTGGGGAGGCATGAGGCGGATTTTAACGGTTTGGGTCTCAATGGTTTCTTACGGGTCAAGATTTCAGTAGCCTGACCGAAGAAGTGTCAGATTCAGGACTGCAGCCTGTCCTCCAGAGTCCTCCAGCTGATGGCAGCGGGTCATCAGGGAACAGATTCTGTTGAAGGGTTTGCTCTCGTTTAGATTCTGTAAATCCACTTTGGAACCTGATAATAAGTTTTTATTTCATACAGGTAGAACATGGAGACAGAATGGGTTCTCCAGTATCTCTCGCTGTGTCCAATGTCTACCTGGAAGAAGTGGATCTTAGAGCTCTAAGATCATTCAAAGGAACATCTCTGAGCCACTGGTTCTGACCCGTGGATGCCTCCCGGGTCAAAATGAAACCCTGTGAAGTCGAGGCTTTCACAGTTTCATCAACGCCACCGGGGAGGACACCAGGGAGCAGGGGCTTCTATTCCTGGACTGTGACGTAAACATCGAGGTGGATGGTAGACTCAAGATTTAAGTTGACCCGAAACTCATGGGTCAACCGGGCTTAGACTGGAAACAAACACCACCAGGCTGATATTGAACCATGAAAAGCTGAGGGAAAGGACTGGAGTGCAAGTTAATCAAGAAAGCTCTAAAAACCTGGTGGCCCCCCAAACTGGGCCTCCATCTAGTCTGCTGAGAAACCCCAGTAGAAGAACTCCAAAGAGGAGAAGAACAGGCACAAAACGCTCTCATCTGGAAAAACTAGGCACCATAACATCTTAGTTCAACCCCCTCAGCGAGGAGTCCCAGAACTGTAGATGTAGTACCAGAACCAGAACATGGACCGACGTAGGAGATCCATGTTCATCAGGACAGGACTCAACAATCCATCTGCATCTCGAGGACCAGGAACACGCATTTGAAGCCAACAACCTTCACATTCTGGACGTAGGTTAGACGGTTGGAGAGAAGATTGAAGGGGGTCATCTTCGTCAAACAAGAGCGCTTTGACGTACGACCTGTGGTGGGTCCCACTAACCAGGGACCTCTAACCAGGGACCCTTCAATCCTCTCTCCAACCGTCATCTTTCGTCACAGGAGTCTGGAACAAAAGATCTGATATTCATATTTCACTGACGAGCACTCGGCTACGTTCTCCTGCTGTCGTTAGCGGCGAGACTCCACCGTTAACTTGCTTTACATTCAGCTTCCTGTAGCCAGGAGCTTCAGGATCTTAGCTCCTGTTAAGACCACACGAGAAAACAGAGCTGGAATTCTGGATTGACGAGCCGAGCAGGATGCAGCGTGGTTGATCAAAGAGACATCTTTGGAGGGTCAAACCCCCTCGGGCAGCCTGGCTCCTGCCTCCACGGCATAACAATCATGGAGGGAGGGGCGCTGGTACTCAAACAGACTTTTCAACGGCGTATAAACCATTTTGAGAAAGACTACGTAACAGAAGGCCTTTAGAACATAAAGATTTAAAAGGTGAGCAATTATGGAAATGAGGCGTCATTTATTTTAACATTTTATTGCTAAACTTCAAGGCATTAAAGCACCACTACCAAATTACCTTAGGAAAGCACTGACCCATAAATACACCCCGGCCCCTCTTGGATCACTGGATGCTTGTTCCCATAGCTCGATTGGCCGACGCCGGCAGCCTTGACACTGAAACATGCGCTGCGGTGATAAAATGCGTTTGTGTGGCCGTACGGGAAGAACCGGGACAGAATCATCTTTGGGTCTAGCGCCTGATTGCAACAACTTTTCCAGGGAGGTCTTCAACCTGCTGATGTTTGCACAGACCGTCTCCTCCTACTGGTTGGGTAAGAAGCACAATGTACCGTCTGCTAACTGGACCAGCAGGTCTGATGGCCGGGTCGTGTGACTGGCTGGTGCAGAGTGATACTTTGATCCGTTTGAATTCCTGGGCGGCAGCTATTATTGGTTACATCTGCTACCTGCGCCGCCGCTTTAATGCAAAACCTCACATGTTTGACAAATAAACATAACATACAGTCTGGTAGCGAAGAGCAAAGTGTTCAAATCATTTAGGCCAACTGATTAAAAGTACTAATAACGCATCGTAAAACTAGTCCTACGCCCTAACAGCAAGGGTATATCCCTAAAAAGCCCCCAATCCCCTGCGTTAACTCAACATGATTTCAGCTTTGTTGCTACTTCTGCTTCATCCGATAAGGTTTATATAGGGTTCATTTATCATAAGTAGTAGGAAACATCTACTAGGAGTAGATGTTTAAAGAAGCATGGGATGGAAATACTCACAAGTACTTCCAAAGTGTTTTTTCACGGGGTCGCCACAGCGGACCTTCTCTTTCCGCGTATTGGTCAGACATGTGGAAGAAACGTCGGTCTGATGTTGGTTCGTTAGTTTGTGGAACTGTTCTCTCCGTCAGCAGTTCTGGAATATAACTATTCAACTTGACAAAATCTTTAAGTGCATTTTAGATCTTGGTGTAAAGACTGGTTTGCTGGGACTAAAGGATGAGCCGCCTGTGGGTTTTCAGAACAAGGACCTTCTGCATGTCCTCTCAGATGCTTCTGGGAGGTGCATCCCAGCTAACTGGGTCTCAGATAGAGCTCCCACTTCAATCCTCGAATAGGACTTCCTCAATAGCCATGATTGCCCTGTGGTGTCGCCCCAGGGCTCCATCCTCGGCCCCATACTCTTTAGCATATACAAGCTGGTCACTGGTTCAGATTATAAACGGGATCGGTCACATTTATTGATATGAAATAGTGACTCTAAATGTGCTCAACCACACAGTTGAGGGATAAGAAGAGGATCACGTGACTAAGAATGATAAAAGCTAATATGAACATTTCATACTGGACGAAAAATTAAAACGAAAAAACTGCTGACAGGATCCCCACTTATCGACAGAACCAGGCTGCTAGTAGTGGCTGTAGCTCAGGGAGAATGTGAGTGGTCCGATACCAAGACTGCCCTTCCAGTGTTAATGCTGTAGGGTCCTTGAGCAAAGACCCTAACCCAAATCTGCTCCCTGGGCGCCCCTCAGGGGCAGAGAACTACTTTCACTATGTTGTTCGGTGGTTAATAAGGAGTAAATATTGTTACGGCTAAGAAGGAAACATCTGTTCATAAATAGTTTTGTTTTTCGGCTCAGCGTGAGAGGAATTATTTTGTATTTATTTATAGCCGTAGGGCCGCTAGAGGTCCATTAGAACTAAGTGGGTCTTATTCCCTGCGAGTTCTCAGAGGGGTGTTGGCTCTAAGATGGTGGGGGTCGGTTGGTGAGAGAGGGGGGGTGACCAATTTACTCAGTGTAAATAAAAATGGAATTTCAGCTCAAATACCTGACAGCCCACATCAAGTGTGGAAAACCCCCCCAGCGTACAGTGGGTTCATTTAAAGACCCTGCTGGTGAACAAAGTCTCCGTCCACTAATAAACAATGACAATAACTCTGCCGGCGCGGGTCTGGGTCTGAGCCCGTCGCTCACACGTGGACCCGTCAGCTGGTGAATGCGATCCAGCTCCCCGGACTAAGAATAAATTAGCGGGCAGGACTTGAAGGCCTCGGAGCGGGCCAGCAGTTCTGAAGACAAATATTTCCCTTCTGGTTCAGAAAGGCGGGGGAAAGGTGTGTTTGGAGAGGAGACAGAGGGGAGCTTTGTCCCCGTCTCCTACAGGTCAGCTCCCCCCTAAATCTCTCCACCACCCATTCCTCCTCTACCTCTCCCCTTCTTCCTCCCTAGATCCCACCTTCCAGCGCCCTCATCCTGCCGCTGCAGCCTCCAGGAGCTCACACAAACCTCCTCGCTAAGAGATGCTATCGCTGCTGTTCCGCTCCCTCCTCCTCATCCTCGTTCAGCAGGTAAGAGCAGCCTCACCTTTTCTCCGTCCTCTCCTCCGAGGCAGGATTTCTGACCCGAGAGGTGGTTCTGCAGAAACCGATTGACCGTCTGACCCTTTTGATTATGTTACTTTGTATATTCTATTATGATTGAGTTTCGGCCAAAGTTATTCAGTCGACTCGAGGTCAGGAGGAAAAACCGGCTGAAGGAGAGCGGCTCCTCCCGGATCCGTTTTCACACCATCAGATGAGCTCATTCAGCAAACCTGGCAGACAGGCTTCAGATTTTTGGCTTAACCTTCGGTGACCCCTGGAAGCAGCCACAGGCTGGGGAGGGGGGTTTTGGGCCGGGCTTTCTGCAGGTATCAACAAGTTAAATTCAAGACCGTTGTCAAGGAATTTAAGAATATTGGCTGGTTGGAGGAGAGAGAGGAGCTTTAGTCTGACGGCAGTCGGGAGGGAGCTGCAGGAATCTAAGCCTGAGAACCTGAAGGCATCAGTGAGGTCGGTTCTGGCTCTGGAGATGGATCTCAGCTGGTTGAAGCAGAACCGGACGACTCTTTGTTGACATGTGGGTCCAAGTTCAAATCTGAGTCAAGTGCTGTTCAAAGGTTCCTGGCAGTGGGGTTTGATGTAGTTGTACTTTTAAAGATCTTATTCAGACCCGGCAGAGACCCGGAGCGGATCAGAACAAATATACTGGATATAAAAAAATAAGCCACTAATAACATTTTACAGGATGGACTCTCATTCTATATACACATCGTAGAATTAATTCATTTCAGCATACAAACTAATTAAGAACATCATATATTCATTACATACATTATTTATACGGTTTTATTTCATTTGTAACTGACTGTAGAGAGAAAAACCCTGAATTGGGGAATAATTAGACTTGGAAATGTAAAAATATTGTGTATTTAAATCATTGGAAATCCTTTTTAATGTTGTGAAGGAAGGTTTTCCTGTCCGAACTCGTTCTTTATTGTTTGATCTTTATCTGATTTATCTGATTTTAGAGGGCTGTTTATCTTTGAAACAAGTAAAAAATGAAAACTGCTGTAAAATACGGACTTTCACCATGTGTTTAAAAAAGAAATGCATTAAAATGTAAAATAATGAAATTGATAAAAATGTTAGATAATTCAGGATTACAGTTTTATATTATAATGTAATTATGTCATTTATTTTTGTTGGAATTGATTACATTATGGGATGGTCTTTTCACAGATCCTTCGTGTTAACATGATAATCAGAGTTTAGATAAAAAAGGTTGACTGGTAACACATAATTAAATAAAGTATTACGCAGTAGTAAGAAGTAAGCTGGAATATCATCATGACATACTAAATATTAAGTAGGGGTCATAATGTTGTGGCTGATCAGCGTGTCTGAAGTGACCAGCTATATTCCATTACGAGAATGAGGCTGAGGAATGTGTTGTGATGCGGCTCACGGGCTTCAGCTGGAGGAACCTGGAGCCGCTCTGGTTACGACGGTCTGGTTTTGGGTCCAATCTCTCGCTTGAGTCACGACAAGACCAGAACCAGTAACAGTCCCACTTCCTCTCGCCTGCCGGTGGCCCACATGTCCGAAACTTCACTGAGGCTGAAGACACGTAACTTTACCGGTCTGAAACACATATCTATCAGCCATAACATTACAACCACTGATGATAACATTGTCTTGTTTTGGGCGGCGTAGTAAAAGATAACGGTCTGGATCCACCGGGTCTTTGTGTCTTCACGCCCTGAAAAACGCTGTCGTGTGAACAAAAGACCATCGGTGACATAACAGAAGTCACTGTCTTATGCAAACACTGTTGACACGTCGTCATCCCCTCAGACAGTCAGGGGGAAAGTTCGGCCCCTGGCGAGTATCTGGAAGAACAAAAGGACCATCTTGTCCCCCACAGGACAGCAGGAGACCCTCTGGGCCAGGCCACATCTACCAGAACCCTCTGCTCGCCAACCAGAACCACTTCTTCTCACTGTTCAACAAGCGCAATCTTGTCCTTGCCTAACCAGATTCTGAATCCCAGTTGCTTTAGGTCCTCTTGGAAAGCCAGCGCATTCCTCAGGGTTCCTGCGGGCTTCCACACGATCCAGTCTTTCAGGTGAAAAATGTCAACTTTGGCCCATTAGTGCTAACGGTGCTGAACACACAGCAGAAACCAGGACGCCCACCGCCGCCTTCAAGGGTGGGAACCTTCAGGCACCTCCACATTCAATTCAAACCCGGTTCAGAGGGAAGGTTTGGTTCATATATTGTTAGCCGCTTTTGAATCGATCTGGTTTTTATTACGAATAATATATATATTCATTTTATTGCAAAAAACAACATTTTTGCTCCTTTTACTTGTTTTTCTTCACATGTATCCGATAATTATGTCATAAAAACAGCTTTGTCATCCAGAATGCGGTTCTGCACAAAGGGTCCGTTCTGACGACGTCACGTTAAGGAATGCATCCACACACAGAACATGTTCAGATGTCTTATTCATGTGAACCCGGTCCGGCTCTGAGCCAGATTTCAGCCGGGCCATGTACTGAATACTGGGTCAAACACCAGAACAACTCAGGAGGCGTCTCCTGATGTGCTGAGCAGCAAACTTTTCCTCATTCTTAAGAGTTCTGTCCCAACCTGGACCCGTTTTCCCGTCCGTTTGCTTTTTAAGTGGTTCTGTTGTGTGTTTTTTCTTTAACAAGCACCAAATCGTTCTGGGATATCATTCAATCAGCAGCACTCATGTGGGTCGTTGGGAAAAGGTTGTCTTGATTTCCTGCCGGGTCGGAATGTGCCCCGTTAGCATAATGTGTCTCAACTGTATTTTTGTAGCCCAACGGTTCTGCATGTAGAAAGAACTTCACTGGAGGCTAAATAACCGACCCCACCCATCAGTCAGTCAGAGCGGAAAATTCTTCAGCTCTCAACAGAAGTCCAACTGTTTCAGATTCAGCCTTGAGGGACCAGAACCTGGATCAATGAGCCTCTTCACAAACACAAGTTTTTACTGCTAAATATGAAAAACCGCTTCTGCAAGTCTAAAGTCAAGGAGGCAACAATAAAGAAGTAAACTTGTAATTATCACTTTCACCACAACAAACAACAAGTTTAAATCGCTTCTCTGCATCAGAACCAACCCTGAGGAAGAGTGGGCGGCCCCTGAGAGGGGGTCCCCCCAAACCTTCTCCAACTAATCCAAAATAAATCAGAAATAATTCCACTTCTCTTCTTGGGTTTTTGTCATTGGACTCACTTCTCGGTGTCTGCATCGGGTCTTTTCTCTCCCGCGGGCTTTTACTTCCCCTCAGCTGAATTATTCTAACTCCTGGTGTTCAGGGCTGATCCAGGAGGCCCAGCAGGAAGTCCTCATCGGGTACAAACCCGACAAAATCCGGGCGGCCGTGTTTCAGCCGCTCCTCGCTGGTGGGCCTCGGTTCTTAGAGCAGAACCGGATCTCCAAACACGATATGCAGTCAGCATCTCAGAAACCAGAATTACAGTATGCAGCATGTTTGATGGACACTGACACCGGATCTCTGTCCTCTTCCTCACCCAGTGCTTCAGCAGGGAGCAGAACAATGGACCGCTGGTTCCCAGGGACGGACGGGCTGCGGCCGAGAGGAGGCAGTTCTGTCAGTGGCCCTGCAAGTGTCGGCAGAGACCTTACTGCGCCCCGGGGGTGAGCTCGGTTCTGGACGGGTGCGGCTGCTGCAAGAGCTGCGCCCGTCAGATTGGAGAGGCGTGTAACGAGAGGGACATCTGCGACCCGCACAAGGGCATGTACTGTGACTTCTCAGCCGACCAGCCCAAATACGAGGTCGGCGTGTGTGAATGTGAGTGGTTCCGTCAAACGTCTCAGCATCCAGCACAAAGACCCTCACAGGCAGGAAAAACCAGACCCGGTGTCTGGTTCTGGGCTACAGTAGAAAGAGGCAGACTGTCAGGAGAAAAACCCAAATGTTCAAACGAAGTCATTCAGAATTTTATATTTACTTCAGAAGGTTTGGTGAAAATACCGTCTATGTTTTTAACGAGTTTATATTCCTCCAAAATAATGAAGAGCTGATTAAAAAGGATAAATAAGGAAAATATCAAAACTAGTTTCCAGAACTTCAAACTGAAGGCTAAAATGAATGAATCAGAATAAGGTGCATAAAAAACCAGCGTCTTTCTTTTGTGTTGATAAAACTCAATTTTATTGATATAGACGTTTTATAAATGATGTAACTACTGCTGTGAAAGTGACATTTACGGAAACGTCTTTTTTAAAATGTAAGTGTCCCACATGTTAAAGTAAGAGAGAATGTTTACATACGCATTAATTCAATTATAATCTAAAAGAATCCGGAACTCTGAATATATCATCTTTTTTCTGGTTTCTCTAGTTTTTGAATAAATAGTGGGAACCGGTCGCCTAACCGTCGTTGAACTCCGGCAACTAGTTGGGTTCTGTGGTGATGTCACCAACACAAAACTACGATTATCTGGTACAAATCCACCAATGAAAACATTCTGGACTTAAGTTTCATTTTACGCCAAATCTCACAAACTGAACCGCCGACTGTCTGAACCGCCGACTGTCTGAACCGCCGACTGTCTGAACCGCCAACTGTCTTGAACCGCCGACTGTCGGTCTGTGAAATGACTAACTTACGGGGAAAGATAATAAAATGAGTCCTTTTACGGTTTGTTGGATCAGTTCCTAATGTATTCATTCCTCTGTTTGACATTCAGCGATCATTTATCGCTGTAGTAATTATAGGGATTGTTATATCTCTGAAAAGTGGGGGATATTATGGTTACATCAGCTGAAGATCCTTCATGTCGGCCCGGTTACTCAAACGGTTTCATGGCTCCTTTCCAAATGAACTTATATAGATGTTTGTGTGAGGAAGAACTGGAATGATTAGTTTGATTAATAAGTCATTATAATACTTTATATTTAACGTTTGGTAAAAGAACGTAAGACAGAAAGAAAGAGAAAAAAAACCTAGTAAATATAAAAGAACTAAATTACAAGAGACAAAGAAAGAAAGGGAAAGGAATGTAGACAAAGGAGAGAATGAAAGGACAGAGTTCTGGTAACATCATTAAAAGTTCTGCCACGTTCCCCTCCTCCATTCAGACATGATGGCGGTGGGCTGTGACCTGAATGGGGCCCACTATGAGAACGGAGAAGGGTTCCAGCCCAGCCCCCTCTACAAATGTACGTGTATAGCCGGAGCCATCGGGTGCACCCCTGCCTTCATCCAGAAGCCTGCCGGACTCCTGGGCCCGGCCCCGCTGACGGGCAGAATGCCAGCCGGACTTCAGAGCAGCCAGAACCCAAAGAAACACCAACAGGACACGACCTACATGTCAGGTGTGTTTCTAAAGTCAAACTGTGGAGAGAGGCCAGAGAGTCTAACCTGCTGTCCAAGTATGCCGAAGGGAAGCGGACTGGGTTCTCCAGAACTCTGGCATCACGATCGGGGGGGAGGAGCTGAAAGGGAACCAGAGGGACGGGTGGGAGGTGGAGGGAGTCATGGGTTCACGAGTGTCTGTGTTGATGGTTTATGTGGGATTTCTTTTTGAACTGAACTTCGTAATGTCAAAATTGTATCCAATTTCCTGCAAATCATCCATTTGATGGGATTTAAAGTCAGCTGCAAAGAAAAAAAAAACCAACCGCCGTTTAAACAATCGTTTTTATTTGTTTATTATTATTGTTATTGTCACAAGCGTTAAGAATATAAATAGTTGATTAGAACAGACTCTTCATCGTCACCTCTGACGTACTTCAGGCTTACGAACACGTCAGAGGTGAATAAATAACAGAATAAATAGAAACACTGACGAGGAGAAGCAGCTGAAGAACACGACTGACGAAGAGGCTGCGTTTACCGACGACTGCCGTCTGTGAACGGTACATGCTACACCAGAGCAGCCATGCTTCACCGGGATGAAGGTTAGATGCTCGTCAGAATCTGCTCCTCCTCCTCCTCCTACTCTAAACACGCCTTAGATCTAATCTTATTTACGGTCACGTTGTTCTCAAATGGAGATTAGTGTCGGTCCTAAATAGATATAAGACTTTCTAAATCTTGACAGGGGACTTTTAGGAGAAAAACATGAAAAAATAGCATTATTATAATAAAAACAAAGAAAAGTGATACGGCACCATCTTGCAAAAAAACAAAAATTAGAGGAGGGGGGACGACAGAAGTTTAAGTACTAGTGGCTGATTCTGAGACACAAAAACGTCCTCATACAGTTAAATATAATTAAAAATGCTCATTTCAAGATGTCCTTTCTTTAAATCTCACCTGTTATATCATAAATCTTACCTCGTTCCTTTTCACTTCTTCTACTGGCAGATTTCTTTTACTTGTCAGCAGCTAAAAACACCTTCTAGTCGTCGTTTTAGAAGGGGAATGTTTTCCGGCGCAGAGGGTAGTACGTCTGACGGGCGCTCTAGGCGGCAGAGCGGCACACGGAGCAGCTCTTTGAGTCTCGGGTCTTGTTGACACGGTGCCCTTTAACTGTAATACTGAAAGCTTACAGGGATCCTCCTTTAGCCTGGAAGAAGAACTGCCTGGTCCAGACCACCCCCTGGAGCCCCTGCTCCAAAACCTGCGGCCTGGGCATCTCCGTCCGCGTCAACAACGACAACAGCAAGTGTGAGATGAGGAAGGACCGACGGCTGTGTCTGCTGCGACCGTGTGACCGGAGCCTGATGAAGAGCGTGAAGGTGACGAGGTGGTCAAACTCTACTCGCTTGACTTTGTAGGACAAAATGCTGAATGTCTCCGTTTTCTTCGCACAGGTGCCGAAGGGGAAGACCTGCCGGCCCAGTTTCCAGGCAAAGAAGGCGGAGAAGCTGAAACTCTCGGGCTGCACCAGCACCAAGAACTTCAAGCCCACCTACTGCGGCGTTTGTACAGACAAGCGCTGCTGCGTTCCCAGCAAGTCCCGCATGATCAAGGTCAGCTTCACCTGCAAGGGCGGCTCCAACGCCGAGTGGAAGATGCAGTGGGTGACGTCCTGCGTGTGCCAGAGGAAGTGCAGCGATCCCGGTGACATGTTTGCCGAGCTGCGGTTACTCTAACGGGTTCCGGTCGCAGGAGGCGAGAGGTGGGACTGAGGGTCTTTCAGGAGGACCGCAGGTGAAGCCCATCCCACAGAAGCGACCGGGATCGTTAAATAAATAAATAAATGTTGTTTAGCTAGTTATTCCATGAAGGACACGTATGTGCAAGAACACCACCACACGTGGTTCGGCGCAGCGATGCTGACTCAGCAGCTCATCACATGATGGTCGGCGAGCCTGAGGAGCGAGAGTGAAACTCCTACGTTCTCCTCCTACGTTCTCCTCCTACGTTCTCCTCCTACGTTCTCCTCATGTTGTCACGCACAGGAAACGTATTAATCTGAAATATAACTTATAAAGGGATGTACACCAAGGATCCGCTTGTGTGAAGTCTTTTTTGAAAAAAACACAATGATGAGATGATGTCATGATCAGAGGGGACCTTCATCGGGCGATGTTGAGTCTGGGGGCGTCGGGCGTCGTTCTGCACTTGGTGGCATCCAGCTGGTGGTACTCTTCAATCAGCGAGCTCAGAGAGCCGCTGGCCTCGGAGAAGAGGCTCTGCTCCATCCCCTCCACATGCAGGTAGTGGTGCAGGTGAGCCTGGAGCAACGGAGAGAACAGAAACCAAACGATCTCAGTCTGACCTACATTCCTCTGTCCTCTTTAAAGAGGAGGAGGAGGAGGAGGAGCCAGATAAGCCCCAAAACAGCTGGTTGTGTTTAGTTCAAAGGTGTTCAGTATTCTTAGACGGTTGGCAGATTATTTATTACTTTATACAAGCGATGCAAGAGTGTGAAGGATGTGAGCGAATAACTGGGCCGATACCGTCGTCCCCGACTGCAAGCATACATCCCTGAAAAGTCCCCAATCCCCTGCGTTGTACACGAGATCAACCTGATGGAAGCTATGAGTTATTTCCAGAGTATTTTTTAGTAAAAGATCTCCCCAAAGTGTGTAAAATATGAACTATTAGATAAAAATACAGGTAAAATATACAAGATGCTTCTCCGCCAGTCGATTCATAATCACCAAATTTAGACTGAATAGGATCGATAGAGTATAAGAGACACTGCATAAGAGACGAGTAGAGTCGTCTCTTATGCAGTGAATTTGGACTGGACCGGACCGACGGCTCGGAAGTTATGTTTGTAAAACTGTGGTTTCTGTGAAAATATCCTCCTAGTGATTAAATGATCAACTAATAAGTGAAACACATGGAAACTTTTGGGGACAAAACGCCTGCTAGTGTCAGAAATATCAAATCCAACTTTCCCAGAATCAATCCAGTTGTTCTTCGTTCTAAAGTCTATGAGAGAGTAGAATGTGAAAATGATCCATGAAATAGTTTTTGAGTTATCGCGTTAACACAGAGAATCTGGTTCTGAAGGATCTCTGGTTCTGAAGGACATCTGGTTCTGAAAGATGCTTTGGATGGACCCACCCTTTGTCAGGAACATAAATATGAACATCCTGACAAAAACATTTGACATGAATTAGCCAGAAAACATTTGATGATTTCTTCTAACGCTCTCAAACACGGACTGACTTTAAACGCACCTTCTTCCTGTAGAGTTTGGTGAAACGTTCCCTCAGATCCACGAAGGTGGGCTTCAGGCAGGTGTTGTTGGCCAGGGCTAACAGCGAGTGGGTGTGACCCACGGGAGGGACTGAACACAGGCTCGTCTTCCAGCCCTCCTGGTTCCAGGAGACGAAGGGCAGCGAGGGCCTCAGTCTAGAACAGGGAGAAAACGACATATCAAAGAGGAAAAGATTCAGCTCAGAACTCAGTAGAGTTGGTAGAATCCGGAGGAATCTCTAGAAAACAACGGTGGTGGAACATGAACATAGGATTGATCAGTTGTGGTCCAAACTAAAGACAAGGAGGTCATGTTTTCACCTGTGTGTTTCAGACGTGATCAGAGTCACAACCTCCACAGGTCTGCTTCTCAGGGATTATCACTAACATACGGGGAAAGATAATAAAATCTCTCCTTTTACGGTTCGTTGGATCACTTCCAAACGTATTTATTCCTCTGTGTGACATTCTGTGATCACTTATCGCTGTAATAATTGAAGATCCTTCATGTTGGCGCGGTAACTCAAACGCTTTCATGGATCCTTTCCAAACGATGTACTTATATGGATGTTTGTGTGAGGAAGAACTGGAGTGATTTCTTTTGTATATTTCATACTTTACTTTAACATATTTCATTTTTCATAGAAAGACAGAAAACTTCACGTGAGCGACGGGACCGGAACACGTTTGGCGTTTGGGACCTTTTCTTTATGAATATCTGACGACTCCCCTCAGACCACCTGCTGATGAATATTTGTTTTATCAGTAGAACATTTTTTTAGGGGAAATTACATAAATTCTTTCATTTAATTTTTTTAAAAAGACCAACTTGGCCAGCAGCAGCCTTCCTCCTCCTCCTCCTCCTCCTCTGCACAGCCGACACGCACAAATATGTGCTTTCATAGACGCCTGTTGCAGTTTCTCCTGACAAGTTGCCACATCAAAACCGGGTCTGTAGGGACGGGCTGAGGGCGGGGCCGAGGAGAGATGGCTGCTGAATGGACCAGTCATGAATCCGTGCCCTCGCTGCTGAATGGCGGTACTGTTCGGTGGTCCTGAGGGTCGGCTGTGGGTCTTATCAGGGCGGGTGTATTGACTCGTTGGGTGGAGTTTCTGCACGAGGAGACGGACCTCTCGATGTTCCTGCGGAGGTCCGACACCTGCACGTCGCCCCTGACCATGAGGGCGCAGGCCAGGTAGAGACTGTGCTTCGGGTCGGCCCGGATGAGCTGGTGGTCTTTACTGAAGGCATCGCTGAACATCTGATCCAGCCTAGAGGGCAGAGACAAAATCACATCACAATATGTACCTTTTCTCCATATACCGCCGATCTGCCATAACAATATAACCACTGTTGAATTAAGGTGTTACATCGATTATGTTGGAAGCAGAAAAAATGGCCAAAATCCGAGGATAGATGTATATATATATATACATATATATATATATATATATATATATATATATATGTATATATATATATATATATATATATATGTATATATATATATATATATATGTATATATATATATATACATATATATATATATATATGTATATATATATATATACATATATATATATATATACACATATATACATATATATACATATATATATACACATTTACATATATATATATACACATTTACATATTGACATACATACATATTTATATATATATACACATATATATATAAATATATATGTGTATATACACTCATATAAATACACATATATATATACACACATATATGGCTAGATGAATAGATACATAAATAGATACATAAAAATAGAGAGATAAATAGAGATATGGATAGAAATACAAAGATAGAGAGAGACGGCTAGAGATAGATAGAGAGATAGAGAGATATAGATATATGGAGGTGGATTGAGAGATTGGTTGAGGATTTATAGACAGAGAAAGATCTAGAGAGATAGAAATATATGTAGACAGAGATAGATATATATGAAAATGGAAATAGAGATAGATAAAGATAGATGAATTGCGAGGGTCTTCATAATGTTACGGCTGATCGGTGAACTACAGCCAGTCTCTCTAGAACATAATGTCTTTGCTGGCTAATGGCCCTTGAAGGACTTTCAGGGGCAGCAGAGTTGGACTGAGGAACAAAGAAGAATTTATGTACCTTTATTTATTTACCGAATGAGCCGGTGAGACCCTTAAAGCGACGCCCTGCTCTACATTCATGCAGGCACATAAAGTCACTTATTGGGGCGGCTCAGTGGAGCCAACCACCAATGAGCAGCCCTGCATGCCTCACACAAGACCACTTTCATGGCTGTTGTTGGGGAGGAGGTGGATGAAATGATGCTTTTCCTGTCACAAGACATGCAACCTACACTTTAAGTTTCCACCGTCCCACACCAGGCCATGAAGGCTGGCTTTGTGGCGCCTCTGGTTCAGCGGATGGGACTGATGAAACTGAAAAACAGAAACCGTGTTCCTTACAGGGTTCCTGCAGGTTACAACAGGTTACATTTAGGACCTTTTTAAGACTTACAGATTCAATTTAAGACCTATTTCATGGCCATGCTGGTCAAAATGTATGAAGGATATTAAGGAATATTGGAAAACCGGTTACATGGATAGTCAATAAGTGTACGCAGACAACTGTGAGTGAACAATAGTTTGTTTGTTCACGGCTGAAGTTGTATTAAATGAGCATCAATATATTCAGCACCTATCTGAGCAGCTTAACCTCAAAATACCTCAAGTTCAAAGTAAACAATCAGTGAATTTGTTCAGAAACTCTTTGAGAATATACCACAAAGTTCATGTTCTGCTACACAGTGTTTAGTGGGACAGAACCAGCGGGGCTCTCTATTTGGACCAGCTGGCTAGACAATGCAGCCAAAAAGTCCCCAAGGAGGGATTTTGGCAGCAAAATACCACCTATGTCCACCGGGGAGAGCTACAACCTTTGCCTGTGACTGAAAACACTGTTTTCATTCAAATCCAACATTGCGAATAGTAATAAGAAAAAACAGTGAAAACTGGGTAGAAGCCATTCGACTATTGAAGGCCTCACATCCACATCAAATTCTAGAGTTTATAAGACCCTGCAGAAACCCCTTGTTATATTAAAAACAAGATAAAATATAAAGATAAAAATGTATGAAGGCTGTTTAGCTAAAGTTCAGCTCGATTTGATCTTGACTCCAAATGAAAAATGTCACATACTGCCACCTTCTTACATGACCTTATTTCAAAATAACCATGTAAATAAACGTTGAGCTGGAGAGAGTTGCTGGGGAGAGGGACATCAGGAATACCCTCCTTTGCCTTTTGCATTTTGCAACCCGACACCAGATAAGCAGAAGAAAAATGAATAAATGAATGTAAATAAATATGATACAGTAGTCAGTAAACTCATTAGGGGAGAACATTCTCCTGTCAATCATCTCCGCAGCCACAGGAGTCACGTGTCAGAGTTCAAGTGAGGTCAGCACCCGCAGACGGGCGCTTTAGCCCTCAAGACAACTGTGAGGTAAAAATAGGTGAGGTGACAGACAGACGACTGACCTCCTGGTGGGGATGCTGACGTCAGCCAGGGTGTACAGAGGGGTGAGACTGGGCACCAGGTAGTGAAGACGAGGGAAGGGGACCAGGTTGGTGGCGATCTCGTTCAGATCCATGTTGAGAGACCCCTCAAAACGAGCCGAGCTGCAATAAAAACCGTCAACATGGTTGATTCTGCCTCTTTTATTTATCAATGTTCACCTCCTTCACTTCACATGGAAACGACATGTGAGGAGGATTTCCTCTTCATGCATAAGGAGCAGAAGCTCCTTATGCATGAACAGCACTAAATGCTGCCATAGTTCATGCTGGTTCTGATAGAAGATGTCAGAACACACAAAGCTGTTATGCAGCAGAGGATATACACTCACTCACACACACACTATTGAGGAGGTGAAAAGCCAGCAGTACCGCGTAGTACATAATAAGACTTTAGGATACAGGTGTGTAATTTACTGTATCTGAGTAGACGGGGATCCCTCACCTGGTCAAGTTGAGCAGCAGGTTAGCGACGATGTTGTTCATATCATCAAAGGGCCTCCCTCCCCCACTGAGCCCCCCCTTTCCAGAGATGATGGTGCTGTCTCTCTTGATCGCCCCTCCTGGCTTTCCCCGATGACACATCTGTTTGATCTTGTTCACAATGTCGACCAACGACTAGAAGAGGAGAAATGAGGAGAAACGTAAACTAAGAATTTGATTTTTTCAATTTGTGCAAAATCATAGACGGGGATATTATGGAATTTTATATATATATACTATATGAAGGCGATAACTCAAAAAATATGTCATGGGTCATTTTCAAATTGTATACCGCCATGAACATTAGTGTGAGGAAGAACTGGAATTACTTTGGGCAAGTTCAGTTGTATATTTCCGACACTAGGGGGGGCTTTCTCTCCAAAAGTTTTCCCTCCATTAGTTCTCAACCGTTGGTCTGATTTAGTCCAAATATAATATAAATATATATATAAAGTTAATATTTTATTAATAAATATATAATAATATATTATATAAGACTATTATAACATAATAATATATACATAAAATAAATATTCATAATTTATTTTTTCTTTTATGAGAAATACTGCGGACAGGACTTCGCATTTAATTTGGGATGTTCAATAGGGGGGGATTGCTGGAAGATGGGGGACTTTTTAGGGACATGCACTTCCTGTCGGGGACACGTACCCTTCCTGCCGGGGACACATACCCTTCCTGCCGGGGACACATACCCTTCCTGCCGGGGACATGCCCGTCCCGTCGGGGACATACCCTTCCTGTCGGGGACACGTACCCTTCCTGTCGGGGACACATACCCTTCCTGTCGGGGACATGCCCGTCCCGTCGGGGACATACCCTTCCTGTCGGGGACATACCCCGTAGGCCTGGTTGATATAGGCTTTGAATAAAGCAACATTTACAAATGCACAGACCTGGTTCTCCACAGGAAGGACACAGTCGGCGTGCTCCGTGAGCGCCCTCATGGCCAGGACGCTGTTGTACGGAGACGTGATGACATCGTCCTCGGCAGACGGATAGACGGCCGTGACAATTCTACACACCTCGGGGAACTCTTCCTCCATCAGGCTCAGCACTCGGGTGCCCAAGCCAGAGCCCGTACCTCAAAAAAACACACATTCATGCTCAGCTGTC
The DNA here is from genome assembly GCA_037951165.1 of Lophius americanus. NCBI lineage: Eukaryota > Metazoa > Chordata > Actinopteri > Lophiiformes > Lophiidae > Lophius > Lophius americanus. Next base: position 1,470,266 of record JBBDHG010000172.1, read on the forward strand.
AGTCCAAATATACGCACACAGGAAGTAGACAAATGAAAACAGGAAGTAGCAGCTCCTATAATTATGTCTAATAATAAGTGATGCCCACATGAAGGCTTGATGGAGTAGCTGGAGCTGTGATGTCATGGAGAGGTGTGTTTAAGAGGTGGTGTCTCACCTCCACCCATGGAGTGAATGAGAAAGAAGCACTGCAGACAGTCGCAGTGTTCCGCCGCCTTCCTCAGCCTATCTACGATCTGCTCCCTGTAGGCCGAGCCGTACGTCATGTGACCCACAGCCCTGGACGACAAGAAGCGCATCAATGATCAACGACGGCCTCGCCTGAATGACATCCATTAAATATACCTAAAATATCTCCACAACTATCAGGTGTGTCTGCTTCACCTTGGTGTCTGTGGACAGGTAAGTCCTAAAAACATTCATTTTCAGTGTCAGTAACATTCTACCCGTTACTATGTAACCTGTGAGTAATCTATTACTTTGTGTTAGTAATCTGTTACTATGCGTGAGGAATCTGATACTATGTGTGAGTAATCTGTTATTATGTGTGAGTAATCTGTTATTATGTGTGAGTAATCAGTTATTATGTGTGAGTAATCTGTTATTATGTGTGAGTAATTATAATAATATAATATATATATAATATATTAATATTGAAATCAAATGAAATTTAAATGAAGGTTATGGACATTGAGCAGAATCTTATTTAAACGTCTCGCTGCAGCGCGATGACGTCGCCTGTGAGTGACAGCTCTGTGAACGCGTCCGTCTGATGGAGAAAAACAAAAAGGAGACTTCCACAGCTGCATTATTCACTTTCATTGAGTCGGTGCGGAAAGAAAGATGCTTCTCGAAAAAAAGTTGCTGCGGAGTGAAATACGTCTGTTTTGTGACAGAAATCTCCAGCATCATTTCGGTTTTTGTCCTTGATTGAACATGGGCATTTGATGATGAAGTTATACGTTGAGGGCTGCGATCCATTAGCCCTAACGCACGTCCTTTGTCCCTCTCACATGCTGAGAACTCCTCTCCCCGTGGCTGATGACAGAAACTCTGCTTGACAGGCATGACATTGCATTGCTGTGCCGATTCGTCTAAGAATGGCTGTGTGGCAAAAGAGGGAATATTCACAGCCGCCCTGCCAACAAACACTGATGACCTTTGCCCCAAATTATACTATGTAAGCTGGAGGAAGAGCCCGGCAGGAAAAAAACAACATCCTTCTATCTGAGTCCTCTGAGCCAAAGCAGATCTTTGCATTCTCTTTAAAACATGATGGATGAATACAATCCAATGATTTATTCTTTTAATTATTTCTCACTCTGGCGATCCAATATGATGGATTCAACATCATATTGGATCAAAACCGTCTAAGCCGTAACGCTTCGTGTAAGTTAGGGATTGTCAACAAAGAATGTTAGAAGTAATTTTTCACTGTTGGAGGCGGGCAGAAAGGCTCTCAACAGGAAGTGGCTTAGAAAAGACAAACCAGCTGTAAATGAATGGAGAGAATTATATTTAAACTAAGAAGACCTTTTTAAAGAAAACTGGTCAAAGTGGCTCACATACACACATATACATATACGATATGTGTATATATATATATGTATGTATATATATGTGTTTTCGTGAGTTGTTCCGGTCATGTGAGACCGTGACCTCACGTTTGGCTACTCGGTCGCTCACCAGTTGTTTCCTGAACCCGACACGTCTGTGAGGAGCTGAGTGCTGTCGAACACATCTCTCAGCGGGCCCTGCAGAATCTCATTGACCACACCCTCCTCCATGTCAACCAGCACCGCCTGTGGGGTCAAACACCTCCGTATGAAGATATCATATTTCTATTACATGACGTTGACTCCATGTCATCATTCCATAACTCATCTATGTAACTTTGACCGAAGGATGTCTGACCCTTCATCAGGCAGGATCCGACCCTGACCCTGACTCTAAAATAAACTGGAACCCCTGGGAAGACGAAAAGCTAAAAATAACTAAAAAAAACTAAAAATTCTCTCAAGCCGTTTTCTGGTAAAGGCCAGAACTCACCCGGGCCTTTAGATGCTGGATTCTCCCACCGACACCCCCATCACTTTTCCTGGAGAAGCAGAGCAAATGTTCAAGGACTCCACTTGTTTGGAGGATCAACCCATGAAGACGTTTGAGGATAGACGCACGTGTGATTACCTCGAGTCCACGTTTCGGAAAAAGCTACTGAGGGCTTCATCGTACACCCCTTTCTGAAACAGGTTTAAAAAAAAAAAACACAGCATATTAGAGATATCTTGAAAGTAACAGTATCTGGAAAAAGGTTAGTTAGCCTAGTTCCCATCATCATCGTTCACCAGTTGATCTTCTTTGGGCCAAGATGACAATGTTGGTGAGATCATTACACTTGCCAATTTCTCTTACTTCCAAAATCAACTTAGATTCTACTCACTGTCAGGTAACCATGGTAACCAGATAATCAATGTTATTCTCACCTCACCTGTCAGTGTTTGTCATCTTATGGCTGACTGGTGTATTTGTATAAGCTGACCTGCCGTTCCTTGTAGACCTGACGTTTGCTGCATAATACCTCCTACACATTAAAAAGTACTATTGTAACAAAAATAATCAATGTTATAAAGTGGTTATAATTTTATGGCTGGTCTTGTAATACATTTTGATTTTACAATTACAGTATTTTCCAGTGGGATGCTGAAAGTGAACGCTGCATGAAATACAAAGCAGCTAAATCCTTCAATCCAGTAGTATTTTATGTGCGTGTGGATGTGTAACTTGTGGGTGTGTGTGTGTTGGGACTTACTTTATTGACGTGGGCATGTTCTCGCAGAGCAAGATCCCAAAACCTGCAGCCAACCTGGTTACCACACTGTCCGACTGCAAAGCATAAACCTCAAGTTAACAAAGGCGACCAAGAGCATTTAACCAGACACATCAGACAAAGAAGTTTTTCACTTTCATCCTAGTGGAAGAAATGTGAATCATAAAATGTGCAAAACGTAAATCATTGTGATAAATCAGAAATTAAAAAAAAAAAGGTAGCAGTACGAAAGTTTGAAAAGAAATACAAAAGCAGAAAGTAGTTTGTATGACAGTAAAAACAATTCAGAGTTAAAGAGTACCAGTGTAAAACAAAATAGTATTAGTATAACAATAAAAAATAATAAAGGTAAGTAACATTAACAAAAAAAGTATTAAAGTAAAGAACTAAAAAACAGAACAACGAAGCAAAATAATAATTGAAAAGAATGGCCAACTGTGTACAATTATCAAAATAGTTGTTTGTTTCTGTTTTGTTTTTTAAAAACAGTCGACTACAGTGTGACGCGTCACACTTTTGGTTAAATTCGAAGATTAAAATCTACAGATATTTACGTTACAATGCAAAGAGAGTTAAACTAAAACGTTGTGGAAGAATATATACTTGAGAAGTTTTAACTAATGAAGTATTCTGTAGTTACTTTCCTCTTCGGTTTGTAACTAATGATGCCTGTAAACGGCTGAACTGCTGCTGATAGCTAGCCTGACAGCTAGTTCCTTATGCTAACGTTCACTACTTCACTGAGTTGTTCTCAGTTGTTACTCACCCTGAACAACGACCGATTGTGTCATGGCGTCAGTAACTCTCAGACCCTATAATACCACGAAATGAACTCATAATTTATGTTCACGTCAGAGCAGAATTGCATTTTAAATGTTATTCTTGGAAAATATGTTTGAAAGCGACTTTCGCTCGCGCCTCCTGTGTTTGGTCGAGTGCTGATGACGTAGCCTCCCTCTAATTCGCCCATTGTTATGGCGTTCGCCAGCTTTCTTGCGTATTACCGCCTCCTGTTTGGAGTTTGGACCGAAATAGATCCGTTAAACTAACCTTCTGCTAAGAATGTACACTAAATCCTAAATCCAGTATTAAAATCCCAGTTAGATTTGGCTTCAAATGATCTTTTTACATTTTTATAGAAAACTGTGCTTTTTAATTTTATTTCTTCATTCTTTCATTTTTATTTTATTTTTTTGTGTGCAAAGTATTCGATGAAGCAAACTCATATTTTAGTTATTTAATTAATTAATTCTGACTTTTTGTTTTCGTCCCTGATTTGAGAAGTCTTTGCATTCTTTTCTTTTTTAAGCGCTTTAAATGCTCTTTGTTGTTGTTTATTCCTTCCTTTCTCATATAACCAATGCTTTGTTATTTTTCATATTGATGTTATTGCTGTATAATGGTAATTATATAATCAGTTAATAAAAAAATATATATATTTTTTTTTTCCTTTTATATATGAGAATTGTTCGAATCTCAATCGGGCGGTCGACAATTACACAACAGTTTGTCAATTCTAACAACCGACCACATTGGGGAATGTAAGAATATTATATTCCCCAAAGAAATAAAATACGCAAAGAAACCATTTTTTCACCATTTTGTTTTCATGGCGAGGACAAAAAAATTATTAAAGATATAATATTATATATTATTTAAAATATCATAAATCATGTTCGTAAGCTTGTTTTAAGATATAATGGGAAATCTTTAAAATATAAATATATTCATTGATAGTGGAATTTAAGGGGAATTATCCTGTTTTTAAAATAATTTTTAGTATTTTTATTTTTATATTGAGGCTTTTATTTGATTTGACTTTGTAGCACTTTGAGATTTGATCCAAATGTAAAGTACGTTATAAATTAAATGTATTATTATTATCATTGCGCATGGACGAATTTATCGTACTGCGCATGCGCAGCTCCTATGCTGCCTCAGTGCCATAGCAACCAGAGTAGACACGAGCCGTCTCCGTTATGGTGAGTGTTTATACTTTCGTTTCCTGTTTCGTAACTAATCTCTGTTATATCCACTTTATACCGTTTGCACTGTCCCCGTGTGTGATAATGTGCACAGACTGTGCTAAAGCTGACCTTTTATGAGACATTTTCATCGTGTTGAGCTATTTAATTAGCTTGTTAGCGAATCTCGGTTGTCACTAACTCTGCCTTGAACCAGAAGAGATATCTCCCTGTTTTGGCTCCACTCCAGATAATCATAATTCCTCAGGTAGAATAGATGAGCCAAACCTCAAAAATGACTACTTAAGACAGCCAATATAAGAAGCTTATAGCTTAGTAACAACTCAGTTGCCAGCTTGTCTGGGTGGATTTTACAGTACCATGGGTGTAGCAGGGTTTCAGAGCTAATTTGTTTGTAACAACATAATCCAACCTCCTCCTGTCTAATCTGATGTGATGATGTGTTTCTGTCTCCAGGCTAAAGCCACCACTGTGAAAGAGGCCCTGCTCAAATGGGTGAGTGACAGATACAGTGACGGGGTGATCTTTGCTGTTTGATGTTTTTTAATGATAATTAACCACAAGCAGATGAGGTAAAGAAGAAATAATGGTTTCTCAGTAAATTGGTACTTGTCGCTGGATGTGCGATGTTAGACAGAAGGGGAAAGTGAACCAATGGTGATATGGTGATGGACAGGCTTACATATGAGGTCAGGCAGGAGTTTCCATGGACTATGATGTTGGTGGAGGCCATGAAGGAGTGAAAGGGAGGCAGGAGGAAAAGGGAAGATGAAGAAGTAGGGGTGGAGGAGGGGCAGCGGGGAGGGTGGAAAACAGGCGAACAGGATTAGAAAGGTCCCCCTACTACTTTTACTGGTAGAAGGATGCTGGAGATGGAGCTGCAGGCAGGAGAAGAAGGAGAAGATCATAGAGGTGGTTTGTGGACGTGGTGAGAGAGGACATACAGTTGGTTGGTTTGACAGAGGAAGATGCTGAGGACAGGGCAAGATGGAAACAGAGGATTCCATCGGGCTCCATCTCTGACCTTTGACCTACATAATAATAATAATCTCCAAATTACAGCCTGTATAGAACCACGACTTTACCTGCACTTTGCGTTTGTGTGTGTATCTGTATGTGTGTGTGTGTGTGTGTGTGTGTGTGTGTGTGTGTGTGTGTGTGTGTGTGTGTGTGTTTGCGTGTGTGTGTGTGTGTGTGTGTGTGTGTGTGTGTGTGTGTGTGTTGCGTGCACAGGAGGAGAAGTCGGGGGAGAAGGTGAGCGAGGCTACAGCCATCAAACTTTATGGTCAGATTCCTCCGGTAGAGAAGATGGATGCTTCTCTCTCCACGCTCACCTGCTGCGAGTGAGTCCACTCACTCTGTGACCCGGTTACCTTTTTTCATGAAAAAGTTCCCTTAAGCGAGTAAAATCTGAACTAATAGAGTAAAACATGATACTTACAAGACAGATCTCCTCGAGTCGATTCAAACGCACCAGATCTTTTACTCAATCAGACCAACAGTTGAGAAGTTATGGCCAAAAACATTTGGAGATAGAGCTCAAAGTGTTAGAAATGTAGAACGTAACTTTCCCAGAATCAATCCACTTTTTCCTCGCACTAAGCTCTACGTGGGTATAAAATTAGAAAATGATCCATGACATAATTCATCAGCTTCACGCGGAGGATCGGCGGCAGCGACGGCGATGTATCTGATTATATGTTGTTCTCCCCAATCTCTACAGGAAGTTGTCTCTGTCCACAAACTGCATCGAGAAAATCACCAATCTGAACGGCCTGAGTGAGTGACAGCGACACACACACACACACACACACACACACACACACGCTCACACACACACACACACACTCTGTCCAGAGGTGGAGATGTGGTGTTTTAACGTGGTTTTCTTCTGTGCTTCCAGAGAACCTGAGGATATTATCGCTCGGAAGAAATAATATAAAGGCCCTCAGTGGACTGGTGGGTGGAGCTAACAACAAAAGGAAGTTTAGCTGTTTTTAAAACATGCTACATGCCTAAATACAATTTCTGTGTGTGTGTGTGTGTGTGTGGGAGTGCGTGTGTCTGTCTATGTGTGTGTGTGTGTGTGTGTGTGTGTGTGTGTGTGTGCGTGTGTGCAGGAGGCGGTAGGGGACACACTAGAGGAGCTGTGGATTTCCTATAACCTGATAGAGAAGCTGAAGGGGATCCAGTGCATGAAGAACCTGAGGGTCCTCTACATGTCCAACAACCTGGTCAAAGAATGGGGTGAGCATCATCCAACAACTCGTCCAGACACGAGCGAACGACTACGATGAACATGTCGCAGCAGCGACGGTAGCTGTCAATCAGGCTAACAACAGCGTTAGCCTCCCCCTCAGACCAGCATGTGGATGAAATAGCTCAGCAGGGAAGTGCTAGAGTGGAGATCTAGTGGTTCCTGGGTCGAGTCTGGGTTTTGGTGAGCCCTGGCTGCCCATGTCCCTGTCCCCAGTTCACCTGTCGGTCTGCCTTGGAGCACTTCAGCAGGCATTAACCACTGCTGAGCAGAAACAGCCAAGAGAATCTTCAAGAGGGTCTCCAGACTCAGTCCTCTAGCCATCACCTCTGACCCGTGTCAGGTTCTGATTCTTCTCCATTTTTCCTGCTTCCAACATCAACACCAGGACAAAATGTTCACCTGCTGACGAATGTGAATCCGACTTCGCCTGTCGGGGTTTATAATGTTCTGGCTTATTTTACCTTGAGAACTTGGTCCTAGAATCTTTTTCCACAAGAGCCAGCAGTTCCTGCTAAGCTTCTCAGACTTGAATCAACAAGTAATCTTCTTCTCTGTGTTGTGTAGGAGAGTTTGTGAGGCTGGCTGACCTGCCCTGCCTGGTAGACCTGGTGTTTGTTGGAAATCCTCTGGAGGAGAAGCATTCAGCCGAAGGAACATGGATGGATGAAGCCTCTAAGAGACTTCCTAATCTGAAGAAGCTTGATGGTAAGACAAATGAAATGAAAATTAGGTTTTCCAACAAGCTAAGTGCCGTGTTAACCTCTCCCAGGGTTAAGAAGGTCTTCTTTGAAGGACCAACATCAGTCTCACCTTCTCCAACATGCTAATATCAGTGTTAGCTTCCCCCATCATGCTAAACTGTGGCCGAAATAGTTCAGTTGGGAGAGCATTAGACTGAAGATCTAAAGATCCCTGGTTTCTGCATTTTGGGGCGACTTTTGCTCAGGAGACAGGGTGGTCTTCTCCCATTAGGATGATTGAGGGTTTTCCAACGAGCTAAGAGCCGTGTTAACCTCTCCCATAGGCAAAGAACAGGAATATCTTCTCTGACAGACCAACGTCAGTCTCACCTTCTTCTACACGCTAACATTAGTGTTAACTTCTCTAAGAAGCTGATATCCTTGTTAGATTCTCCAACAGGTTAATATATCACTAATACTTCAATCTATTGATCATTTGTGTTGAAAATGTCTTTCCCTGATGTCTGCAGGAACCCCGCTCATCAAACAGGAGGAGGACGAAGGAGATGGGGAGAGCTGAGAAGCTCCGATGAGCTCCAACCCTCCTCCATGAGGGTCTTCTCTTTTATACCCCCCCACCGTGAATCGACAGGAGCGTTTGTGGGTTTGTCCCTGATTATTGTTGGCGTGGCGCGAGTATGTTGACTTTAAACACGATTATGAAGGCTGGTTATTTTCTCCATCGCATCTCCCCCCAACTAAAAACCCACTCCTCAGGAAGGGAGGTCAGATACTGATGGCTCCAGCTTCACTCTCTCACACTGATCGTCTCTCTTCTAAGAATAATAATAGTTATTTTAATAGATTTTTATTTTTTTCAAAATAGTCAAAGATGCTAAACAGGAAAGAGAAAAGGAAAGAAGAGGAAATAATAAAATTGACTGATTGTTGTCGATTAAAAAGCACAGCGGTGATGTTAAAATGTCAGTAACTTTTTTTATGGTGTTTTTATAGTTATAGTTGGGGACCAAGAACCGATTTGATGATATCAAACTAAACAATCTGCACTTTTACCTATTGGTGGTATTTTTTTACTGTCAAACTTTGAAGGATTTTAAAACTGTCACTGATTTTATTCCCTCTATGATCTTCTACTGAGAACAAAAGCACAGTGTTACACACACACACACACACACACACACACACACACACACACACACACATACACACACACACATACACACACACACACACACACACATACACACACACACATACACACACACACACACACACACATACACACACACAGACACACACACACATACACACACACACAAACATACACACACACACACACACACAGTCACAAACACACACACATATACACACACACTCAGATATACATACAAACATTAATTTACTTTTTCCGTCAGGCTCCATCACCGACCTTTGACCTGCATTAAAATCAGAGGTTAGGTTTGTATTTGCTTCACAAATACGGTGGGTTGATTATGGGGTCACCGTGGTTACCTGTCAGTGGGTGGGATGTATCAGGCAGCAGGTGAACCTTTTATCCTGATGTTGATGTCGGCACAAACTACGAGAAAAGTGAATCCACGTTCTGATAGAAAGGCGTCAGAGCACTCAGTGACATCACAGTGACATCATCAAAGGGCCGTTTTTGGCGTCAAAAAGGGACCTACGAGATATTTGTCAGGTGGTTTTAATGTTATGGCCGATCGATGTCCATCCCCAGCTCTGTTCGTCTGAGATTCTCTTGATTCTATAAAACTGATGTCGTTATTTTTGTGTCCAAAGAGTTTTAATGTTCAGATGTAACAATAATATATATATTATGATAAGAATATATATATATATTATAATACGAATATATATATATGAAGTCTATTTTTAGGGCGGGACTCATCTGTGGTCAGTCTCAGGTTTATTTTGGATCTGCTGTGATATTGTTACTCTAAGATTTAAATCCTATATTGATTTCGAGTTTATTTTTCACGTGTGTCTGTAAAAGATTTTATTGTTTTAAGTTATTATAAGCTTTTTTAAAAAAAAAACCCAAACTTGCGTATGATTTTTAAATGATTTCTGAATATTTGAAATAAATGCTGTTTAATGTACCGGTCGAATGAAAATGTGACGTTTTTTTGGAACGATTTACCGGAGATAGTCTTCATCGTCACTCTTTGATGTCTGTGAATATGTTTCTCTTCACTCTGCATCCATGTGTGATGAAGAGGAGCAGCAAAACGACGGTCTTCATAGATGTTGGAATGTTATGGTCAAAATCATTTTTATATTTAAATATTTTTAATTTTAATATCAGCTGATTTAATGTTAATCCATAAACGCCCCTTGGGTGGGCAGGACGGACTCGGGCGTGTGTTCATTTAATGGAGTCGGAACACATACACAATGCCTGCCGTTACTTCCTCTATGCTCCTTTAAAATAAGAGCCCTTATAATAAAATACGCAGGGTGTAAGTAAGTGTAAGTATTTGTTTCTGCCATAAAAAGAGAAAAATAGGCTCCAGAATCGTATTTTTACTACGTAGATATGGGATCATCGTCAGCAGGAATGCTTGTCTGCACATACTGAAGGACAACAGGCGGCAGCGACACTAGTGGGTTTTAAAGAGCAGGCCCGGTTTGTGGTGACCAGAACATTGCAGAACCAACATGGATGTAGAATCATTTTTTATTCATCAGAAATAAAACAGTAAAAAATAGAAACATCTGGAACAGGAAGTGGAACAAACGTGGAGCCGCTCGGGCTCTTAAGAACTTTAAGAACTAATGCTCGTGGAGATGTTTTCATGGACCCACAGGAGGTTCTTCAGGACGGTTCTGAACTCCAAATAACTTGACATTTTCCTGAAGGGCTTTATTTTCCTGATGGTTCTTTAGATTTGGTCGTTTCTCTTGTTTCAGGGATTCTCTGGTCAAACTAAAATAAAAGGCAGTAACAGAAGACAGACGTGTGGAAAAGTGAGAGGAGCAGTGACGATACTTCGCCGGTTACTGGGTCGCTTCTACTGAGTCTCTAGCGGGTTTGGTCAGTGCGGAGGCGGCGATGGCGTGGAGAGAGGCGTCACGCCGCCGGACAGGATCCGACGCTGACCGCTCCGTTGACCAGAACCGCCTTGCTGAAGCTCACCGGGCTTTTGTTGATGGTCAGGTTTCTCATGCAGCCCACGTAGGACTTCATGGTGGGGAGGCTCTCCGGGAGGAAGAGATCTGAGAGGAGGAGGAGGAAGAGGAAGAAGAGGAGGAAGAGGTCGGGATCAGAAAGATGTTTTTATGTCAGAGGACCAAATGTGTTCCCAGTGGTACTCAAGTACCAGTACCTGGAGTTTGTACTCCACTACTGCGTGTTCCTGTCTCACCTGGAGCTCCTCCGATGAAAACAGGCTTCTTGGCGTCGGAGGGGCTGCGGGTCGCTGGTCCCACCACATGGTTCACCTCAGAGTCCACATCCAGCTGGACCACATTGGCGTCCCGGATGACTTAGGAGAAGCAGGAAACAGAATCGTGTGACTAACTGGACAAGAACTTGTAAGTAGGACAAAGAACCAAGTAGTTCTATGTGACCCGTATCTATTTATTTCATTTAACTGTCTGGTCTCACAGCTGACCATCAACAATCATCTATCTGTCTTCTTCATCCTCACCCGTGATTCTGTGCCAGTTTCCGTCACATAGACCCAGTCTGGGCGGCACCTTTGTGAAGAACTCGTTGGACCCATCGTTGACCAGAACCACCACCTGTAATCACAGCAGCATCATTTTTAATCCGCTCTCTCTGAGCAGCGAGGTCGTTTCTGCGTCTGACGTCACAGACGTACCTCTTCCTGATGCAGCAGCACCGTGAAGAAACCTTCTGCTGTCCGGACATGCAGTAGCACCGCAGAGGCCACACGGGGGCGCACCTCCATCACCAGCTCAAACTTCAGCCCCAGGTTGAAGGACTCATCTGCGGGGAGGGAGGAGGGAGAAGTGGTGTCTTTACCTGTCCATATGTATATATACACACATATGTGTGTATATATACATATACAAATATATGTATATATATATAGTTTTTTTTTTAGTCATGAAAAAACAGAATTCCTTCATTTCAGTGTGAAGCTGAGGGACAAACAAATGCGCCGGTTAGGCTCCGCCTTGAAACGTACCCAGGATGACATATCCTCCCCCCTCTGAGAAGTACGTCCCCGCCTCAGAGAGACCCTCGAAGCAGGGCGTGACCCCGAATGTGTCCGTGATGGGGGCCAGCCACTGGCCGTCCAGCTGGAGGCTCCTCAGGCAGCCGGTGAAGCTGTAGGCGGAGTTCCTCTGAGGAGGAAGAGGAGCAGAGCTTCATGTCAGGGGGAGGTGGAGGAACGACACATTCGCCTTCAGAGACTCGAAAACGCGTCATCAGTTCAGCACATGACTCGCCATCACCCCCACTGATCCTTGGTGTTGACGCTATAACTCAAAAACTCTTTCTTGGATCAATTCTAAATTTCATGCCCACATAGACCTGAGTGCGAGGAAGAACTGGAGCGATTTTGGGACAGTTCAGTTGAATATGTCTGGCACAAGGGGGGCGCTTTATCTCCAAAAGCTTTTCAGACCATAAGTTGTAAACCATTGGTCTGATTCAGTCCAGAATGATTGTAGTTCCCATTTTTTTTGTTTTGTTTGTTTTTAATGAAAAAAGACAACAAGTATCGAACCGTTGGTCCGACTTACTCCAGATTTTGTGAATATGCATCATCTCAAGGAAATGTACCTTGTAATTCTCAATTATATGAAGAAATTACAATTTAACTGAATAAGTTAAATAACTCAGAAACACTCAAGTTAATTTATGTAACTAGTTGAAATAATTTCTTTAACTTCATTGACAGTTTTTTTTTTACAGTGCATGATAGCATACCATAGCATAAAAAGTTTTCATAGTTTTACAATAAACAGAATGAAAATATGATGCAGTAAATAAACATTTGCTCATTATTTGTTTCCAGCAGCCGTTTGAGACCGATAATATACACTGTAAAAAAGTTTAAAAAATGACTTCCTCTTATGACTTATTTATATTTAATATTTACAACTTGAGTTTTAGACTCAATAATACTTCATTTAATAGTTACCAGTGAATATATTCTTTTATATATTTTAACTTTTTACAGTGAATGTTGTGTCTTCAGCCAACATGAGGAGCTGAAGGAAACAGGAAGTAGATTTATTTGTTCATAATCGGGACTGAGATACCCTGAAGAGCATCATCTTTAACATCTGACTTCCTGCTGCAGAGGAAGGCAACGACGGTGACTTCCTGTTGCAGAGGAGAGCCACTGTGGTGACTTCCTGTTGCAGAGGAATACCCTGCAGGTGACTTCCTGTTGCAGAGGAAGACCATGCAGGTGACTTCCTGCAGTCCGACTGTGGATGTTGTGATAGAGGCGTGAAGAAGCGGTAGAACGTTTCTGCACGTTAACCTGAACTCCTACCTGGATGTTCTTCTGGGCTCTCCCTGGAGGAACTCCTCCCACGTAGACGGGACTGCTGACGTGCCAGGAGACGTTGGCGCCCTCAGCGCGGTCCTCCAACACGGTGCGTCCATCTATGATTAAGCGGCCCAGACTCCCATCGCGGATAAAAATAACCTTCAGGAGGAGAAGGGAGGAGGTCACCATGGTTGGAGGGAGATGATTCCTGACGGATCCTTCACTCAGGCGTGGAAACGGCGAGAACTTACGCTGTGCCAGGCACCGTCGTTGTACTTCTCCTCGCTCCTCATCTTCACCCTCTGCTCCGCTACGTTGAAGGTGTAGACCAGCTTCCCGTGGGCCAGGAAGAGGGCCATGAAGTTCTCCTCATGGACATCCGATACGTAGAAGATGAGGCCGAAGGACGAGTAGGTCTTCAGGGACACGGAGAAGTGGGACCTGGGGGGACAGTGAGTGGATCGAGTACTGCATGAAGATCAAGAAACCCCCTTGAAGGTCCGGGCAGTGAGTGAGACCTTTTGAGGAGTTCTTCTCCTGACCTACCTCTCACTGAAGGATTCTGGGAGGTCCGTGTAGTGCTGCCTGCTGTTGGCCACGCCCCCGTACTGGAAGGCTTGGCGGGCCGCTCTGGGGCTTGAGGACAGGTAGCAGGGCCTGATGGTCTCCTCTGAAGGTTCCTGGTCTCCACTCCTGAGCTCCATCAGGCCCAGAGGGGCGCCGGGCTTCTCCACGCCCACCTAAGAGAGCGTTTGTTGGACGTCAGATTGACGGAACCAAAAGAACGAAACCAAAAATGCTCCATGTCCAAATTCTGGACAATGTTCTAGTAGGTCTCCTCATGTCAACAACAACAAACGCTTCATTTGACCTGGAGTGCAGCTCTGGAGGGGGGCTGCCTCGACAGCAGGGCAGCAGGGGGGGGCTGGACCGGACAGTCCTGCAGGGACGTCCCGACCTTCTCTGAGTACCGCTGGAAGTCTTCGGGCTCGATGTCCCGGTCCTCTCTACAGAGACACAGAGACCTCTCAACACGACTCCATAGAAACCGACGCCATGAAGCTCAGACATGCATCTCACAGGTTCTTCATCATATAGAGGCGGGTCGGGGGCCGTCCTCCCACCAGGGGTTTATTCCGGGCCGCGTCCAGAACCCTGTGTGGAGTTGAACTCTGGGCCGTGACTCACCTGTTGATGTAGGCGTAGCTGATGCAGCCCGTGAAGTTCTTGAAGCCGCTGCTGGGGGACCCGCCGTAGTAGAAGGTCTTCATGGACGAACCCGACGAGGAGCTTCCTGCCGACGAGGGACGTTTTTTCTCCTGCTTGTCTTTGTCGTCCACCAGCAGCGAGTACCTGCAGAGGACAGTTTGACCTGTCAGTCAAGCAGTTTGGACCTTTTCTCCAGGTGGTACACACCTCTTGTTGTGGGTCAGTTTAACAGATCTCCATAGAACCCAGTAGGAAGATGGAGCAGAAGATACTCCTGCTGTTAGTCTGGATGAAGAGTTGTTTCTTTCAGGGAATAAAACATCTTGACGGGAACAAAGATCATCTATTAGACATTTAATCATCGTTTTAATACTCGAATCCTGAGCAGGGTCACAGAGCTGGGGGTCAAAGGGTCACAGAGCTGGGGGTCAAAGGGTCACAGAGAGCCACAGGGGCTGGAGCCTATCACAGATGACGTGGGGTAAAAGAATATGTTACATGTTTTGTCGTCTGTGGGAAGAAGCTGGAAACCCCAAAAGGAACCCAGAAGAACACGAGGAGAACATAAAGGTCCAAAGGTCCAGCAGCGTCATGCTTTGGGTCTGAAGGGTTCAGCGCCGGGGTCGGGTACCTACTTTTGATTGTTGACCGCCGCCACTAGGAAGTGCGTCCTCCCGTCGTTGTACTGTTTCTTGTGTGATTTGACTCGCGTGCCTCTGCAGTTCATCACCACCGCCCCGTTCTCCACCGAGACGCTGAACTCCTCCGTCTGAGGCAGGAGGAACGGGTTCATAGTTACCACCCGTCAGAACAGAACCACCTGTGGGTGATTTGCGCGGGCCTGTGGTGAACTTACCCCGTCGCTGTGGTAGAACAGAAGTCCGCTGGGCTGCAGCGTTCTGAAGTTGAGTCCTCCCTCAAAGCTGTCGAAGGGCGAGATCTTCGCTGTGGATCCAAGGTAGCTCTCTCCAGAGAAGTAGGCTTTACGGGACATCTGTCAGAACAACAAGACCACGGCCTTCATCACCATCATTATCATCATCACCTACATAACCATCATCATCATTACAATCATCAACACTGTCATCATCACCTACAAAACCATAATCATCATCACCATCATCACCATCATCACCATGACCCTTCACCCTCTGCTCAGCGATCCAGCAGTAACATCTTTCTGACCAACAGTGGGTTCCTTCATCATCGCTGACAGTGTGATGAAGGTCGTAGAGGATGACTTACAAAGGACTCCTCAGAGCATCCGCTGCTGATGCCGATGGTTCCCGGTTCCTCCAGCAGGTTGAAGTCCTTCTTCTGGAACTGGAACCCTTTCACACAGCCTTTCAGGCCCGCAGTAGCGGACAGCTCCGGCCTGAGGAGTGAGATGAACTCTGGGTAAATCAACCTGCTGCAGACCCACGTCTGCATTAATCAGGTCCTACATTTATTTAGTTTGTAAAGCTGCTTTATACTCTCTGACCACATGGGGGCAGGAGAACTCTACAAAACAATTAGAAAATCCAGCTGAAGTCATTTTGGCTTCATATAATAAGAAGAGTCATCTGGAGATGAATGAAATATATTGTTTTGGATTTCTTTTCCATTGAAAATCATGATTCAAACTATTAAAACACATAACTACTTATACCGGTTAATATATGAGTGATGCAGGAAAACTGAAATAATCCTGTGATGACAGGATTTATATGTTCCTATATTGAACTTGAAAACTAACGTGAGAGTGAGACCTCCTATTGGCGCATTATGGGATCTATGACAAGTGACAGGTACAGCTCAGAAGATGATCGGCTGGTGATCCAGGGGGTTGGCCTTCAAATCTCCCGCCCAACCAGGAAGGCTCTCTCTTACCCTCAACCTCCGGTCAGCCAACGTTTGTTACTTTTTGGTGTTAGCTTAGCATCAGTGTGTTAGCATCCCATGTGAAGCTAACTCTCTTTTTGTGCGCTAGCGTGTTTGTGTTAGCCTTGTGCTAGAGACTTTCTCCCAAGATGGATTATCTGGTGCTATCCCCTACTGTGCCCTCAAACAAAGATGGCGCAGTGAAGGGTCTCGTCATGTCAGCTGTCCCTCAGGGCTCCTACAGGGTGACGACCAGTTTGAGAAGCTCCGCCTCTTTAGCGGCGATGTTGTTTAAATCACCTGGACTTGAGGATGCTTGATGGCGCCCCGCCTATGTAGATATCTGAGAATGGCAGATTGGTTTTTGGATTCTCCATGGATTTGACGTGGCTCTTGTCCACCAGCAGGATGACCTTCTTGGACTGGTGGTAGATGACTGACACCTGTGGATGGAAACAAGCCGACGCCCACAGCTCCGTCAACACATCACTCGATCACCATACGAAAATGTCCAGGTCTGAAAGAGAGGGAGGGAGGGGCCTACCTCGTGGTACCGCGCGTCATTTATTTGCAGCTTCGGTAAGTTGCTCTCAAAAAGCTGAGGCCCGGCGCTGAAGCCGAAGTCGTACGTCAGACGCAGGAAACCGTTCTTCAACTCCAAGAGGAAGTACTTCTCCTGACAGAGAATGAGGCGGGAATACATCAGCAGTGGTTATAATGTTATGGCTGAGCGTGGGGTCTCACTGACACACATTATATTTTAATTTGAGGGTGGGTTTTAGACTTACCCCGTTCACCATGAGTAAGAGGACGCCGTTGTTCGCCACCGTTCGCACTGCGATATCGAACCTGGTGACGACGCCAAACTTGCCCCTCCTCTCGATATCGTTGATGAGCGCGTAGCCCGTCCCGTCAAACAGGTAGCTCACCACGCGGCTCTGTGAAAACGC
Source organism: Lophius americanus (assembly GCA_037951165.1). NCBI lineage: Eukaryota > Metazoa > Chordata > Actinopteri > Lophiiformes > Lophiidae > Lophius > Lophius americanus. The sequence goes on from JBBDHG010000172.1 coordinate 1,487,556, forward strand.
CAACTTGTACCTGAGGGCGGCGGGAAACGTCATTTATTTAATGCACACTACGCAACGTTTCCAGATAAAAACTGAATAAGTGATCGATAGTAAACGTGTGAGGAGCTTTTTGTGGTATTAGCTTGTGTAGCTTAGCGCTCCCACTGTTTAAAAAAAAAAAATGTTTTCCCAAAACTAGGTAATGTTCCCAAAACTAGGTATAATCAGAAGCCTGATTATATTTTGATAAAATTATTAAAATGGAAAATGATCAACTCTTCTGTAACCATTGGGTCACTTCAGCATGATCTCTATTAGTGTCCAACTAACTACACTGTAAAAAAGGGAAATGTTTGATGAACTCAAAAAATGACTTCAACAGCTAACACTCAATTTTATTAAGTATTTACAGTTTAAATTAATAAGTTAGCGAGCTGAAAAGCTAAGTTAGCCGGCTGACAGCTACGTTAGCGGGCTGACAAGCTACGTTAGCGAGCTGAAAGCTACGTTAGCGAGCTGAAAAGCTACGTTAGCGAGCTGACAAGCTACGTTAGCGAGATGAAAAGCGATGTTAACGAGCTGAAAGCTATGTTAGCGAGATGACAGGCTACGCTAGCGAGCTGAAAGCTACGTTAGCGAGATGACAAGCTACGTTAGCGAGCTCTCCTGTCGATGTCAACAGTAAACATTTGTTTGATTTTATTTGTGATGAACGCTTTAGCATTAGTCAAAAAATGTTATGTTACTTACAACAATTTTATTTTTACAGTGCATTATTTGACCCCAAAATCATAAAAAAATAAAAACAAATATTTCCAACTTAAATTTTCGACTTAATAATACTTAATTTAATCGTGAGATACCGGTGAAATTTTTTTTTTTAACAGTGTAAAGTTAACTAAATAAATTTTTTTAATTTACTTAATATTTTGTTCGTCTTACAAGTTAATGTTTTTAAGTTTCCAGCTGCTAAAGAGGGCTAAGTTTAAAGAATCCGATTGTGTATAAGTACATTTATGAATAAAAGAACTCTCAGAGTTCACTTTTTTGAGTGTAAAAGAAAAAAAAGATTGAACTCTTCGTCCTCCACTGGACAAACGGAGACGTCAGGTTAATAGTCATAAGAACGCGGTACCTGGGACACGGCGCCGACGCCTCCACGTCCATTTTGTGAGTCCCTTTGAAGTTGTACAGACTGATGACATCATTGTTGAGGGATCTGAGCTCGATGCAGCCCACGAAAGGAGCCAGACTGAGAAGAGGAGGGAGCTGGAGAAGAAAAACCACACAAACACACGACATCATTTAGAGGAAGAAGAAGAACAGAGGAATCCATCCGAGGCGAAGGAGTAACAGGCGTTACTTTGACATCCGGTGGGACGCCACCGACGAGGAAGACGGCGTCCTTGGGGTCGAGGTCAAACAGGGAGTCGGCGCCCGGAGCCTCGCCCTTCTGGATGAACTTCTGCTCGTCTGTGGACCTCTGGCTCGGGATGGTCAGGAAGACCTTCCCGTGTCGGCCCAGCCTGAGGGACCAGAGCACAGAGAGGCGTGAGACAATCTTTACGTGCGAAAGGTTTCACGAGTCTGGTCTTCACGTTTCCTTTTGAGGCCTTCTGTTCCCTCCCGCACTAGTCAGAACACAAACAGTTACCCAGGAATGACTCCTCTTCATCGTCTTTCTGCCACTTCAACCTGAAAACGGGAAAAGTCCCCTCTGGAGCCTGAGTTCGGTACAAACATGGCGGAGAAACATGGAAGAGGACACGCCCACTCTGGACCCAATCTACGCTAACCTGAACACGATTCTTATTCTCAGATGATTGTATACGTGAACTGTATGAACCTGCTGGTACCAGGACCGCGGGCAGGTTCTTACCGCTCCACTTTGATGAAGTTGAAGACGGCAGGCCACTGGCTGACGGGTTTGGACCCGAGTGGGATCTCCACATCTTCTCCGCCGAGGTTGTAGACGTACACCAGGTTATCGTTCTTGATGGCCAGGCCCATGTAGTCCTTCCTGCCCTGTCAGCAGAAAGAGCAGAAGAACCTCAGAGCGGGTTCAAACCCGGTTCATTCTCCCACCTTTGTTCTGCCCTTTAACCCGGGTTCCGACAGAGGGGCGATGGGGGGGGGTTCCTTCACCTTGATATACAGCGGGTTCAAAAAGCAGGAGCGCTCTTTCGTTCCAGGCTATTATTCCGGAGTGAAAGGCGGCTGCATAGATTACAGAACATCACCAAGGTACCGCCTGTTCCCCCGGGGGCAAGTTTGAGAAAGGATAGGCCAAACTCCAACCCTAAACCCCAGACCCCCCCCCACCCCTCGCCGGGCTGGACTTATTTGGCAGATACACAAGTGTTTACATAGGATCTAAGGTCCGACTCTAGATTCTTTCCCGTTCGGTCGTTACGTCTGGGTAACGGCTCTCTGGGCTTTTCTCCGCTTCGCTCACATTTCTGTCTCCCAGGTAAAAGATGAAGCGGTCCTCGATGGGATCCTTGTCCGGGTCCACTCTCAGGAACAAGCTGATGGACGTCACCGTCTTCAGTTCCTCCAGGTTGGTGTGAGGATGGACCTCCACTGAGGACTGGCCGTTGAACTTCATGGACACTTGAGCCTGTCGCAGAAAAAAAAACAAGAAGACAATAAAGAAAGTTTTTCTCCGTCAAAAACTTGCATTTAAGTTTCTCTCCAAATGCTACATTTTACAGGATTACATTTGAACGCATCATGATGACGATGAGGTTAAAATCCTTCTTCGCCTGAAACTGGCTATTACTGAATAGACTTTCAATGCTACGTGCTAGTGATAGCTATGTTAGCGAGCTGACAGCTATGTTAGCGAGCTGATAGCTATGTTAGCGAGCTGATAGCTACGTTAGCGAGCTCTCCTGCTGATGTCAGCAGTAAACAGTTTTTTTAATTTGATTTGTTGTTCAGATTTAATCTTCATCAGAGCCGCTAGTCGCTATTCAGGGATTAATTGAGAATAAAATAAACCACCGCGCCACATAATCTCATTAAGGAGGAGAAATTAGCGTCCGGCTCAAGGCTACAAAAGACAAAGTCTTTCAAATCCGTACCGTCCGGCCTAAAACCAGGTTGGAGGAGGAAGTAGCTTTGACTTAAATGGACCAAATGTGGACCGTCAATCAAGAGAAGGACTAACCTTCTTGGCCACGCTCCTGGCCTGGGCTATGAGCTCCCTGATCCTCAGGATGTTGGTGGTCACGTTGTTGACCGGCTTCTTCTCCTCCACGACCTTCAGCTTGTCCAGCAGCTGAGGAACCAGAACGTTCAGGTTGTCCACTGCAGGTGAAGATGCACCAGAGGAAACCAGGGTTCATACATGCAGGAGGACACGTTTGATTTCAAACACACTTCATACCAGGATCTCCTGCATCATCACCTGTCAGTAGTTATAATGTTATGGCTGACCGCTCTACGGATTAAATGATACGGTAGGAAGGTACGCCGTTTGATACCTGCTTCCCCGGCGGACATGACGGCCTGCTCGTAAGCCTCGGCGGAGAAGTCGTTGTTCTTCATGCTCTTGGCCCACTGCTCCACCCGGATGCTGACGGGGGTGATGTTTCTCAGAACTTCTCCTGAGCGGGTCAGAGTCTCTTCAGCCACCTCCAGCGTGAAGTTCAGCCGCTCTGGAGTCCTGTCTGGAAACGGAAGAAATCAGGTAAAGTTCTGCAGCGAACGCAGAAGGGAACGCAGAAGGGAACGCAGAAGGGAACGCTCTCCACGCGGACCTCTGGGGATTCAAACCAACAACCTTCTTACTGAGAGACAGCAGTGATAGTCAGAGAGAGTAAAGACAGACTTTAAAGAAGGACGTTTAATTACTTTAATCTCAGAATTCTGACTAGAATCTCAGCGTTCTGGCTTTAAATTCACAGAAGTCTGACTTTGAATTCAGAAGTCTGACTTTATTCTCAGAAGTCTGACTTTATTCTCAGAAGTCTGACTTTATTCTCAGAAGTCTGACTTTATTCTCAGAAGTCTGACTTTATTCTCAGAATAGGGTCACATAATATTTTTTTGGGAATTTTGAGTTTCAGTCAGAATTTGACCCCAAATTTTTTTTTCTCCAAAAGTCAGATGTGGCCTCAATCGTCTTCCGTTCATTCTGGTATCTTAACGTTTTCCAGAGCGACTCTGTTTTGTCCTGTAAACAGGCGTTATGAGACATCGGATAGATTTCATGAAGAACATAAACACACTCAGTGAGGTTTTCCGGACGCAGGTAGAACCTTACCTTTATGAATCCCGCTGATGCTCTCCACTATCTCCGCCAGCTTCCTGCTGTTCTGATGCATGGTCTCGTTGGTCTCCTCGATGTAGTTCAGCTTGTCGGCCACCTCCGTCTCCACCTCTGCCACACAGAAGAGAGGAACCGTCACATGACCAGACGCCTGAACCATCAGAAGGAAGATCTCGCTTTCAGCGAAGGCCAAGTACCGATCTGCTCCGAATGAAGCGAAACCGACTCCTTGAAGATGTTGTCGCTCTCCGTCACCAGGTATCCGATCTGGAAGTTGACCCCGAGGACGGCCTGGAACACAGCGGACATGAGAGAAGCTAGAGAACGCCGACGGGAGGTTCTGGAGATGTTTCTCCGTCAGGTACTCACGTCTTCGGCTCTCTGGGACAGGTTGAAGGTGGTGAGCGAGGTGATGTTGGCGTCGTCCACGTACTTGACGATGTTGCTGTAGACGTTGGCGGCACTGATGGCTCTCTGCACGAAGCCGTTGGCGTCGCTGTCTCTCAGATCCCTGAGGGACAGAAAAGGGGGCGGGGTTAGGAATGACATCATCAGCCACAGCCAAAGGTCGGGGCAGATGACGGCGGGTCCAGGTTCCTCTAATTAAGGTTTAAGACCGATGATCTTCTAGTTCTATGAGTGCGTGGAACGTGTTTGATATTTATACTGATCAGCCATAACATTAAAACCACCTGCCCCCCCCCCTTAACTGAAACCCATTTAAATCTGGATAGGATTAAATGATGTTCCACATTTTCACCTGATTATGCAAAAACTGGAGAACCAAACGCTACAAAACGTGCCGGAGGGGTTCTGTTCAAGTTTTGTTCCATCAGTTTCACATTTATTAAGCCTTTGTTCTTATCGTGTTTATAATCAGGGTTGTTCTCACTCTTCCAGCTCGTTGGCCTGTTTCTCCAGCGCCTCGGCGTGATCGTCAGCCCTCTGGACCAGATCTCTGTCGGCCAGCGACAGACGCTCCGTCTTCTCCGTCAGCTTCTGGCTGGCGCCGTCGACGGCCGCGTAGTACTGGCTCACGTTCTGGAAACACACGCATCAATATGTCATTTAGTCTTTAGGAGGACATCCTACACCGCCGCGTTCTGACAGGTCCGCGGCGGAGCGTCTAAGCTAACGTCATTACCAGTCAAGAGTCACTAAGTGGACCTGTAAAAAAAGCGAGAACGCGGCTTCTTCAGTCTGAGGTCATCCACAAATGGCGTCCAAATCAAATAAGCCTGCGTTAGAACCTGTCACACGCTGCATGTCAGGAATCCATTTCATGAATAAATCAACTCCTGGCCCGGAGATCCTGACCCGTCTGTGGCTCCCAGAGAGAGGGGGCTGCATGGTGATCTAATAAAGACCACCGGACCCTGAGTGTCTCCCATCTCACCTTTGACCCTGCTTATGAAACCATCACAGCTCCTGCTGACAACCAACCGGGCCTCACCTGCACCACAGAGTCCAGCTCAGCTGCCGCCCTTTCCGCCTCAGAGATGAAGTCTTGGCCCAGGTCCAGAGTTTCGTTGACAGCGACGTGGTCCTCCTGCAGGTTCTGCTGCCTCACCTGGGGACGAAAGGAAACAGACGTGAGGGTTCGACATCGGAGCTCTGCGTGTTTGTGGGATTCTTGACATTAAGGGGAAGCAGCCGAGATCCTTTCCAGCCCCTCTATGAAGAATCTGGTGAAGCGCTGTGCCTCAAGAACCTCTTCATCACCAAAACAACTGGGGATGGACCCAAAATCAGATTCTTCAAGTCCAGGGATTTTTGGCTGCGGAATACCAGCTATGTCCACTAGAGGGAGCTACATGCTCACACCACAACCTTTCCCTTTGACATAAATCAATGTTTCTATTAAAACCTACTCTTGTGTACTTTAAAAAAACAAACTTTAGTTTGTGTTTTACATCAATGTTCAGGTGTGATTTCGTTTATTTACTCGTCTGTGATCTGAACTCCTGGTATCTCAGTATTAGTTGATGATGATGATGATGATGATGACGATGACGATGGGGCTGCCTGGTGTCTGAGTGCCGAGGATGTGGACCATCTAACATCTCCGTCTGTGTGATTTGACTGCATGACTGAGTGTGTCAGAGTGATGACATCATGTGACCCGCTCAGCGGGGCTGTAAGCTGGTGTCGAGCGGTCCGGGCCGGGGCGAGGGAGAGCCCCAGATTAAGCGAGGCTCCATGTTTGGTTAAGGAACCATTCATGGCAGTGATTTTACAGCAGATGGCGGAGATCCCTGCTCCTGATAAGAGGGTCCACGGCGGCTCTGCTGGGGTTCTGCTGGACAGCAGAACCGTGATGTGAACCAGAGCAACGTCCTGGATCCAAACCTAAATATGTGTGATTTTACACTTTTAAATGGATCAATCCAGGGCGAACCCATTAAAATACTTCATTTAATGGTAATACTTTAATACTTCATTTAGTCCACAGCAGAGATTTAACCCGGTTTACCCGCGGGTTCGAGAATTTACGGTTCTGGCAGCCACTTCTCTCAGAGTATGACGGGATGTTTAGATGTTATTCTACTTGGGAAAATGCTCATGGTTATCGGCCCCCTCTCCCTCCGGGTTCTGGCATGGCCTCTGCCTAGTCAAGTCAGTTTTATTATAAACAGCACTAAATCACAACAAATGTTATCTCACGGCATTTCCCAAGAAGAGCAGGTCCAGACCGACTCCTTATTCTGCAGAATCATCAATCGATCATTTGCAGATTGTAGACCAACATAGACTTGAATGCGAGGAAGAACTGGATTGATTTTCGGGCCATAATTTTGCAGCTATCGGTCTGATTCAGTCGAAATCTGGTGCGTATAAATAATTCTACTATAATATGTATCAGATATAAGTCCAATAAACCTAAACTGATATTTAGTACATTTAAGAATCTATTTTTAACTCCTGTAAACTATAAAAAAACAACATTTAATTACATTAACCATTAAATTCCATTTTTACTTTTAAAAATAAAATGTTTTGCAGTGATGAACTGGGAAGTTTTGAGGAACAAATCCAAGTTACTGTAAAATCAATTATTTTCAACACGCTGTTATGCTGATGTTTTCTTTCAGTGTGTGTGGAGAGCATGATGCATCATGGGAAAACAGAATGTTTCTCTGCGTGGCCTCCCCCCGACGTTCCCACAGATGCTTCTCAGTTTCTGCTCTCGAATACCTCGGAGAACAAACGTCTCCCTCGGAGACGGGACGGTTCTCCTGAGGCTGAGGGGAGGAGCAGACGTGATTTAGTGGCGGACCGGCGCTCTCCCTCGCAGCAGGGAGGACGGCGGTTTTACAGCGACCACGAGGAATGCATCAGCTCCGACAGGAGCGGGAGGAGCAGGAGGAGGAGGAGGACCTGGAGGAGAGAGAAGCTCTCGGCTGGTGGAGTCACGGGAGAAATCACCTCATTCGTCTGGAATTTGAGAACGTTGGCTCCGTTCCTGTTGTCGGTCTCCTGGACGGCGGCAGCGGCCGACAGGAGGAAGGCCTCAGCGGTGGACAGCTTGATGGAGAAGCGGGACAGGACCTCCTTCACAGCCGGGAGCCGGCTCTCGGTGGTCATCAGCTTCTTCTCCAGCTGACGGGTCCTCCTCAGCACTGCAGAGACAAACGAGATGTTACTCCACAGACGGAACCTCTGAGAGGCTCCGTTCCTCATTTCACTGCTGATGAGTGAAAATAAAGTACGAGCTGAGAAAAAGCGTCCCCGTGAAAATCGTGTTTCTTCTTCTTCTTCTTCTTCTTGTTCTTCTTCTCTGTCGACGCAGGACAGCTGAGAACGTTCAATGATAGTTTGATTTCATTTGGCTTTGAGGTGGACAAAGAAACTTTCAGTTTCATCAGGACCAAATGCAAAGGAGAGGAACCTCCACTGGACCGAGACCTGGGTCGGACCGAACCGCACTCTGGTTCGTTTTAAGGTGTAAAAGCATTTTAACCTAACAGGAAGTTACAGCAGACACTAAAAGTAACAATCCGCCTGGTTCTGTCTCTTTTCTTCAGCTCTGTAGTTTGTGACTTGTGATCTATGTCCTTACAGTCATGGGCTTCAGTCGACTCGTCGGTGGCGATGGGTTCCCGTGGCGACAGATCCAGCTGCCTCATCCAGGTCACCATCCCCAGAGCTTCGTCGCTGTTCTGCTGGAGCACCTCCGGATCCACTTCCTGATGAACGCTGTACAGCTCCCAGTCATGGATCATCTCTGCACACAGACAGGTACAAGTCCCCCAGTTTTAACAGTTACATACATCCATCAGCCATAACATTACAACCACTGACAGTTGAAGTCAGAAGACAGTGATTATCTCACGAATGTCATATCTGCAGACTTTTAATAAATAAGAAAGATCAGGCAGAATGATGATCTAATGAGAATGATGTAGGTCATTCCTACCTTCGATCTGTGTGTTGAGATCCGTCAGGTTTGTGCTGAGCTGCTCCGCCAGACTGAAGGTCTCCTGGGTGTCATTGTCCAACATTCTCCACAGAGTTTCCAGATCAGTCTCCTGGTAAAAAACAAAACAAGACGCATCAGTCAGTCATCAAAGAGATGGCTGAGCTCCTAAGAGGTGGAACCCACAGGTGTCCCATACTAACACCAGGATGAGTCTAAATCCCTGAATCACGTGGTCATCTTGAAGTCATTTTCATGGGTGTGTCCAAACTTCTTCTTTTTGTTTAACTGGAGGAGCCAAGCAGGATTTCTGCAGGTTTCAAAGAGTCAAACTGAAGCAGTTTTAAGATCTTTATAAATTACATTTGAGAACTTTATCGAACATCCATACTGTATTCCACCCGGCGACGTAGCGGGGGCGGGGCCACAGGGGCGGTTGTCCGGTCAATTCTTAGGAGCGCCAAATTTTAACAGGAAAAATAAAATCACAAACATTAATAAAAATAGTGAACCCATATTTTTCACACCGAAAATATATGAATGTTCGAGCATTCTACTTAGAGTAACGAGCCAGAATCGAATCTAGTCTCATGACTTCCGGGTTTGTTTGGTTTTGAGAGGAGCCGTGATAAAGCCCGGAGTGGATCAGTTGTGTTGACAGTACTTTTGTCAAAGCGTTCACTGGACTGGACTATTTTATTTCGGGGCTGTGGGGAAACACTGAAACGAATTTGTAATGGAACGGACTTTGCCAAATCTGTTGGACACACACTTACACACACTTACACTCTCATTGCTGACTTGGATTTTTATGTAAATACACAATGAACACAATGATTTAATGAACTATTATAGGATCTCAGGCTGAAGTGACCAAATTCACCCAAAAATAATGAATTATCCCTGCTGAACTTATAAAAAAAACAAAAAACGTATGAAAACACAAAAATGCTCCTATGGTGAGTCTGAATGGTTTATCTTGTTGTTTTTATGCAATAAATGAAAGATGGAAGCGTTACTTACAGACTCTCCCAGCTGTTTGATGTCCAGAACCACGGCCTGTGTCGCCTCCTCCAGCTCCCCAGTCTGGACCCTCATCACAGCAGACTTATTTCTCCAGCCCTGAAACTGAGCCTGGAGCCAAAGCGGACCATTTCATCAATGGCATCATATGATTATGGTTTAGACATGTGGTTTTATGGCTGTGTGTTTGTATGTGTGTAAGTGTGTGTATCTACCTGTGTGTGTGTTTGTATGTGTGTAAGTGTGTGTGTATGTACCTGTGTATGTGTGTGTGTTTGTATGTGTGTAAGTGTGTGTGTATGTACATGTGTATGTCTGTGTTTGTATGTGTGTAAGTGAGTGTGTTTACCTGTGTGTGTGTATGTGTGTAAGTGTGTGTGTATAATAATAATAATAATACATTTAATTTATAATGCACTTTACATTTGGATCAAATCTCAAAGTGCTGTATGTACCTGTGTGTGTGTTTGTATGTGTGTAATGGTGTGTATATGTACCTGTGTGTGTGTGTATGTACCTGCAGTTGTAGAGCGGTGTAGTTGTAATATTTGATCCTGTCGTTGGCAGCAGCACCGGTGGAGATGTTCAGAACTTCAACTTTCAGTTGGTCCAGTGTCTTATTCGAATGTTGCATGTCTCCGATCAGATGCCAGATGCATTCGTCACAGCCTAAAAAAATAACTCTGTGAGTAATCTGTTACTATGTGTGAGTAATCTGTTACTATGTGTGAATAATCTTTTACTGCGTGTGAGTAATCTGTTACTATGTGTGAGTAATCTGCTACTACGTGTGAGTAATCTGTTACTATGTGTGAATAATCTTTTACTGCGTGTGAGTAATCTGTTACTATGTGTGAGTAATCTGCTACTATGTGTGAGTAATCTGTTACTACGTCTGAGTAATATTTCTTTCCTCTGATGTTTTTAGATCAAAGGCTCTGACATCATCATATTACACATGAAAGTAAACAATCAGTGAATTTGTTCAGAAACTCTTTGATAACTTTTGCATCACATTTGATAGAAATACCACAAAGTTCATGTTGTTCTACACAGTTTCTGTGGGTCAGAACCAGGAGGTCTCCATTTGGACCGGCTGGAGAGACAATGGACCCAAACTGTGACCGAAATAGGATTTTGACGCCAAGGGTGGATTTTGGTTGCTAAAATACCACCTATGTCCACTAGAGGGAGCTTCATGCACATAATACAACCTTTGTCAGTGACATAAATGAATGTTTGGAACAAAATCTAGTCAGATCAGGGGCCTGTTGATTACATTGGGCCTTAAAGTGTTTTGGGTTCTTCTGAAGGTAGGAGGAGTCTGCTGAGGTCACTCACTGATGTTGCAGGGGTTGACAGTCGCGGCCTCCAGTAGACACTCTCCTGTTTGCATGTCACAGTGTCCACTCTCACAGTCGCACTCTGAGGAGAAACAGAAGCAGAAGTGATTGAGTTTAGATGACGCCGGTGTGAACTTTGCTGGAACCGGGTCGGCGCTGTTATCAAACACACATCACGGCCCACAGATGGAGTTCTGGCCGTGTGCCTGAACATCTGTCTGGTGGCCTCTCCGCTGTGGGACTGATGACTTCAGCAGATGTGTGTGGAGAGATCTGGGCTGCCTGGTGATTTTTTATCAGCCGCGGGGTCACGACCCTCAGCAGATGCTTGTCTGACATCATGTCCACGGCTGTGGAAGTGGGCGTGGGAACATGAGCTAACCGCAGCCTGACGCTGGGAAAAAGCAATCTGCGTCCAACGTTTGGACGAACGGTCCGGGGGCGGGACCAAGGGAACATTTAAGCGTCGTGGTGGACGAACAGCTGACTTACTCTGGCAGCCGGCGGGACTGTAGTCCCAGTGGCCTGGGAGGCAGCGATCGCAGTAACGACCTCCGGCGCCCGGGCGGCACGGACAGCTGTGGGTGAGAGGATGGCAAGTGGAGCGGATAGAGGCCGGTCCGCATTCACACCTCCGACAGCCCTGACAGCCGGAGAAACCCGAGTAGCCCTCCTAGATTACAGGGAGGAAGAGGAGCGCTGTTAGAACCCGCCATGTTTCCAGAACATGTTTTACAAATTCAAGATTTACTTCAAACTATGAGGAACCGATGTAAAAAAAAAAAGTCTCACAAAACACTTAAATATCAGGGGAAGCTCCGAAAACAGGTTCATTCATTCATTCATTCATTCATGCATTCATTCATGCATTCATTCCCGTTTCATCCCCAAGGATTCTGGGAAAATTTGTAGGATTTTGAACAGAAGTCTTACGGGTGAGCCGAGGAGGTCAGCCCCGCCCACGGCTGGTGTAAACCCCGCCCACTCCCAAATACAGATCTGGACAATGTCGTTGGTTGAATGACTGAATGACTCTCACCTCACACTTGTCACAGAGTCGCCCGGTGACGCCCGGCCTGCAGTGACACGTCCCCGTCCTGTCGTCACATGACGAGGTGCCGCATTTGTTGCACTTACACTCTGCAGGGCGGGACAAAAAACGGCGAGGACAGGTCAGATGATGTCACAGCCACGGTTATTATTGGACTTGTAATCCTTCGTCCTGCATTGTGACCTTTTACTGCGTCCAGAACACGCCAATCAGCCATAACATTATAACCCCCTGCCTAATATTGTTTAGTTCCCCGTTATCCACCTAATCACTTCTGACCCATGGACCCCAGTTTTCCTTCCTCAGAACATTTTGGTCAAAGGTTCTAGGTTCTAGGAACACCCAACAAGACATGCCGTTCTGGAGAACCTCCATCATCAGAGTTTTGTCAAAGTTTCTCAAGTTCTTAAGCTTGGCCATTTTTCCTGCTTCATGTAGAAATACATCCCGCCCACTGACAGGTAACCATGGTAACCAGATGATCAGTGTTATTCTCACCTGACAGTGGTTATAATGTTATGGCTAATAGTTGTATACAATCGTTTTGAGAGAACTGACGTTCAACAGAAAGTCAAAGAGAGGATCATGTCTGTCTGACGTTGACCAGCCCGCCAGAACATGCGGGTCCAGAAACCGGAGTTGTCATGACTGATTATTCTTATCTTAAATCCAGCTGGAAGTGAAAACATCTGGTTTCACGGAACATCGAGCAGCAACATTCCTTCTCTCTATCACACGCTCTGAAACATGGAAGCTCATTCTAGCGCCGATCAAACGTCTGCTGGATGAAGGTTCGGCGTTCACTCCCACCTCGGCAGTTCTTGGCAGTGATGGCGTCGCCGTAGAAACCCGGAGCGCACCTCTCGCAGTTGGCGCCGGCCGTGTTCCCCCAGCAGTGCTGGCAGTGACCCGTCACGTTGTGGCACTCGTTGATGATCAGGTTGGGGTCGGTGTTGCCGTTACAGTCACATCTCTTACAGGATTTGCCTATTGTCATTGGGTTGCCATGGTAACCTGGAGCACACCTGGAGGAGAAACGCCGGTTTTGAAAGAACGGTTCAGGTTCTGGTTCTTTGACATTCATGTCTTCCTTTTACGTCCATTTTTTTTTTACCTCTGACATCAAACCAGCAGGTAAAAGAGACTTTAAAAAAAAAAACCCTGATAGACTCATTCATTCATACATTCATTCATCTGTAGTTCTACTGAGCGTCTGCGGATGCTAACTCATGGTTGGGTTCTTCAGAACCGCCTCCTCTGCACTGACCTCTCACAGAAATGTCCGGCGTAGCCTTCTTTGCACTTGCAGCGCAGACTGGATCCTCCTTTGTCGCAGTACACAGCAAAACTGTCCGCACACACAGAGGGAGAGCATTTGAGACGTTACCCACAATCCCCAGCATCACTACTGCGGGGACAGGAGAGGGGGGGCTCACTTGTTGGAGGGGACGGAGAGGGGGCAGGCACAGGGTCGACAGGCCTGGCGTCCGTCCAGACTGCTGGTCGGCATGTAGCTGTCTTCACACATCTCGCAGAAGTCACCTGTGCTGTGGTCCCTGCAGTTCTGAGCGGGGGAAGCAGAAATAAAGTGACCCAAAGGGACCGGATCTCTGGTCCTCTGGGGAGTGGGAAACTTACTTTACAAACGCCGGTGATGTCATCGCAGTAATCGGCGTGGCCTTTGCAGTTGCAGGGTAAACATGCGTCCTGCTCGCTCAGGAAGAATCCCTTCGGACACACCTGTGGAGGGAGCAGAAGAGTGGATCCGGATTTAGGCTGGAACCGGTTCTACAAAACAAAACTGATATCTCGTCTCATTTTATCTCATCTCATCTCATTTTATCTCATCTTATCTCATCTATCTTATCTTATCTCATCTCATCTCATTTTATCTTATATCATCTCATTTTATCACATCTCATCTATCTCATCTTATCTCATTTTATCTTATCGCGTCTCATCTCTCACAGGAGCAGCCTGACCCACCCTGAAGATAAACCCCCTCCGTCGCTGACAGACACTTTATTTATAAGTAAATAAGTAGAAGATCTGATTACTCAGCAGAATTTATCACCAGTGATGAAGCTGAGATTCTAAGAGTCGGTCCAAACATCTGCGGCCAGATGTTCCTGAAACCCAAACCTTTGGGGAAGCTTCTGGGAGTGACCCAGAATAGACCAGCGGTTCTGTCTACAGTTAGAGAGTCTGATCAACAGTCTTTCCGACACTTATCGTATTAAGAATACCCGTTTTAAAAAACCGACTGAGAGTCTTCAGCATGCAGTGGTCTGGATTCTGAGCAGAACTCAGGAGCTGCCCCAGAGGCGGTCTTACGGCGCCTCCAGATTGGGTTATTGCTCCGTAAAGATCATCTGACAATCAGATGAGGGATTTCCAACAGGACGCTGCCTCCAACCTTCACAAGAGAAAAGGTCATGGGGTTCGTCAAAACATCACGTCCTCCTGCTGGCTGGCAGATGAACTGCAGTGAACACAAGAACCTTAGGGTTCTGAACCAAAAACATGTGGTGACCGGCAGAGTATCATCGTGTGGTCTGCACAGGTTCTATTTCTTGTCTCCAGGTTTTGAAGCAACAACTCCTTCATCATCCTCAACAAAGCACAGAGTTCTTCTCCTGTGCTTCTACGGTGGTTGACGTACCAATGGTTGATGTAACGGTGGTTGACGTAACGGTGGTTTCAGGCAATGGTGGTTGGCGTTAAGGAGGCATAACGGACGTTGGCATAACGACTGTTGACGTAACGCTAGTTGATGTGATGGTAGCTGTTGTGGCGGTGATTGGTGTAACGATGGTTGGTGTAACGTTGGTTGGTGTAACGTTGGTTGGTGTAACGATGGTTGGTGTAACAATGGTTGGTGTAACGATGGTTGGTGTAACGTTGGTTGGTGTAACGTTGGTTGGTGTAACGTTGGTTGGTGTAACGTTGGTTGGTGTAACAATGGTTGGTGTAACGATGGTTGGTGTAACAATGGTTGGTGTAACGATGGTTGGTGTAACATAATGTTTGTTGTAACGTTGGTTGGTGTAACGTTGGTTGGTGTAACGATGGTTGGGGTAACAATGGTTTGTGTAACGATGGTTGGGGTAACGTTGGTTGACGTTACACGGTGGTGTTTTGGAAACTTCACAGATTTGAAAGCGGGGAAAATCTTTTGAACGCAGCAGTGCCCCCCCCCCCCAAACCTGCATCCTGCTTGTTTGTTCATCAGGCCGTCTCATGATGGTGTGATGTCAGAGTTCAGGGCCCTGCACCCGACTCCCACCCCCACCCCCACCCACCCCCATGCACATCTTTGAACATCTGAAGCAGCACCATTCAGTGAGGCGTACAAAAGCACTTTGTGTGCAGCCGTCTGTAAAAAGTCCAGATTCTGACCTCCCTGTTCCACTCCAGTCAACTGGACATGCAGACGGAACATTCCCCAGGCGGACCCCACAGTGGGCTTACTTACAGCAGGATTCACATTCGCCTTTGGTTCTGGGACGTGAGACAAAGACGCGCTTCTGTTGCAGGATAATGTAAAGTATCCTGTGAGCGCCGGCGCCGACGCTTCCTGCCGAGCTTTTCCTGTGGCTCCTCTGACCCGCGGTGCTTATACACTCCTACCAGGGCCATCCATCAGAACCTCATAAACACCATCCATGTAAACACATCGGGGAATGCGACCGAAAATCCAAACAAGGCCAGTCCTCGCGGTAACAGTTTGGTGGACCGGGTCGTCAGGACAAACAAACCCAAAGATTGAGATTCCTGGGATTCTGAGCTATTTACCATTTGTAACGCCTCTTCAAGGAGTTTTAAACGGTTCTGACCTGTAAGCTGTGTGACAGTCGCTGATGGGGTCAAACAGCTGCAGTGTGTATACAGAGGGGAGCTCAGGGCAGGGGGTGAAGAGGGAGAGGAGGGTGAGGAGGGAGAGGAGGGAGAGGAGGGTGAGGAGGGAGAGGAGGGAGAGGAGGGTGAAGGAGACGCAGCCGACGGCCTTCTGCCTGGACTCCTCCAAAAGAGGAGGAATGCATCTCAAGTGTACGACCCAAACGATGGCGGAAGAACTTTTACCCTGACCCCGTCTGAGATCATCCTTCATCCTTCCTCCAGTTTTTGATTTCTGTCCGGGAAAGCTTGTCATTCGAAAAATTAAATTTAAAAAAAAACAACGATTGAGAAATTATAGCTGAAAACTTTTGGCGCTAGAGCCCCCCCTAGTGTCGGAGATATGACATTGAACTTTCTAAGGTTTATGTGGATATAAAATTTGAAAATGATCCATGACGTATGTCCTATTAACTGTGTTTTTCATCAAAAAGAAAATACGCCCTCTAGTGGCTAAAATACGATAATACAAAACCGACGTCTTCAAGTCGATTCGTGGCCAACAATTTAAACTAAATCGAACCGACAGTTAGAAAAAACTCCCCCTATTGAGTAAAATATGAACCATTAGAGTAAATAAAGATCTACACAAAATAAATCTCCTCAGGTCGATTCATTTCCGCCGGAATTTGGACTAAATCGGACTAACGGTTCCGAAATTATGGCCTGAAAAAATGGATATAAAGCTCCCCCTAGTGTCAGAAATACACAAGCGGCCTTTCCAAAACTCAGTCCAGTTCTTCCTCACACTGAGGTCTATTATCCATGAAATAGTTTGTGTTATGGCGTTAACACCAAGGATCTGCGTTGGCGGCAGGGTCGTCAGCGGTGGCGGCGGCAATGACGATTCCACAATACCCCCGACTTTTAGGGGCTTTAATGAGACTCATAAGGTCCGAATCAGGATTCCAAAACCTCAGAGTAGAGATTTTAAGACAAATCTCCTCCTGTGGTGGACTGAGTGACTCTTAAGTGTCTAAGGGAACGTCATGGCGGCACGGCTGGCCAAATGAATCCGCCATTATCATGTAGATCAAAGCAGCTGACATTTGCAGCCGTCTGCCGAACTTGAGCTGACTTTGTGATGTGAAGTATGTCCTACCTCCCACTGAGCCGAGTCCGGCGGGGAACAAAGATGACATTCAACACGTCACACAGCTCTTCTGTTTTATCGTCTCCATTCTGACGTCTCAGGCGGGACCAACAACATGTCTCCATCTCTGTGGGACAAATGGAGCTGCTATCAAACAGCGTTTGTCTCTGCAGATGACTGCGGCCCAAAGTCAACACTCTCTCTGCACCGATAGCTCCAGAACCGCAATCAAACCCTCCCCTAAAGCTATACCAGACAGTCGGAGCTCCTGTCTTCACTTTAAAAAGATAAACGTGAAATACATTTGGGCCCGCCAGCATTTTTTTCCCGGAGTGGGAGAATTAAGTGGATTAAATGTTAAGCTTGAAGGTTGAATCTCGTTTCCGTTTTCCCTCCCAACTGGAACTGGCAGCTGCGCTCCTGCTGCCCTGGACCAGAGGCTCAGACATGGGGTTTAGTCATGCTAACTCCTCCGAACATCCTCAGGATGCTGCGGATCCCGGGTCATGAGAATCTCATGGCAGCCCGGTATCTGTGCAGACAGCCTGGCTGTGGGGGCGAAGCCTCGGCTCCAAATAAACATGTGCAACAACAATAAATAAAGGAAGAAGAGATTGAACCGCTTTGGCCGCGGGGATTGAATCACCAGACGTTGGAAAGCTGCAGTTATTTTTCCCAGGATCCGGGTTAAGAAGAATATTGGCTCAGAGCCACTGGACCCAAATCCCCCCCAACAGAGGGACATGAGGGCGGTCACAGTGTAATGGTCCATTCTGCAAAAGCATAAAACTGTAGCTCATAATACCCGTGAAAAGTTTGGGATATTGACAATAAATCTTTTTTTTTTAGGTGCTTTGTACATTCCCACCACCAGAGGGCGTTTCATCTCCAGAGATTTTCGGCCTTCATTTCTCAACTGTTGGTCCGATTTAGTCCAAATTTGGTGAATATGAATGGAATCAGGGAGATCTATCTTGTATTTTACCTAATTTATACTAAAAGTTCATATTTCCAATCATTAGGAGGATTTTTCTTCCTTTTTTTTAAACACAAAATTGGGCATAACTTGTTCAACGCAGGGGTATGGGGCTTTGTGCGGGATGAACCCTTGCTGTCGGGGAGGAGAGGGTAATCTAATTATGTAGTTACAGCTTGTTCCACTCATTTGAAGTTCCGGGCCGCTGCAACAACATCAAATTCTATTCTTCTAAACACAAACAACTTCTTTTCTTTCCTTCCAAAAAATTCTTTCCTGCAAAATCATGCTGACACGATTTTTGGTTTTTAGTTTGGGAAAGAATGTGGTTCTGGCAGATGAAACACGGTTACCCAACCTTCCCCTCCTGGCTTGTCACGTGCCGAGGCTTTTATCCCGGCCCGTCTCATGCAGACACACGAGGTTCTCTTCAGCATCTGAACCCGAACCGTTTATGTCCACGTCTTATTCACACTTAACCGTTTAAGTGTGAATCGTTCTAGATCCTCTCAGGACTTTCTTTGTAGAAGCCCTGAAGTGGTGCAGCTGTTCTGATTACCTCATGGGGACACAGATGTCTTTCCTGGTGTCTGTCATCCAGAACCTTAAGTCCTAATTACCTTCTGGGTCGGGCTGGGCTGCTGCGGGGACATTTATGTAAAGTGTAGTTCTCAGAACCGTGGGAATGAATCTGGACTGAAACTAGGCTGGAGGTCATAGTTGTGGTTCATAGAAATGTAGTCTCAAAGAAGAACCTCAGAGGTTCTGTTCACAGAAGAGGCCTCTTCATGGCAGTACCAGCAGCACAGACCACATGGGATCTGATCTTTTCCGGATCCTGTTCGGGCCGCCTTCATATGTGGTCAGTAAATCAGACACAGGTCAGATTATTGTGCAGCGCGACCTCCGTCTGAACCGTCGGGTCGGAATTCATGCGTCTCTGACGTCATTTCTGTCCACATTCATCAGAGAAGCTCTGGTCAGAAACTTTCAACGGACCTTTTCCAAAATCAAGCCAGTTCTTCCTCAGCAATGAGGTCTAATGTGGTTTAACATCGTTATCACGAAGAATCTGTGGGTGACGATAATTGTTCCGTAATATCCCCGAGTTTCTGGTAATCACAAACAAACAGACAGACAGACAGACAGACAGACAGACAGACAGATAGATAAACAGACAGACAAACAAACAGACAGACAGATAAACAGACAAACAGATAGACAGACATAAGGACAGACAACCAGACAGACAGACAGACAGGACAGACAGACAGACAGACAGGACAGACAGACAGACAACCAGACCGATACACAGACAGACAGACAGACAGACAGACAGACAGACAAACAGACAGACAGGACAGGAAACATAATGAAGGACCTGAGGGTTGAATCAGAATCTGTTTATATCTTCAAACATTCCTATTGATATTATATTTCTATTTTCCGGAGACGTACTTCCTGTCAGGAAAACGCGGATCGGTTTTCATAGGAGACCCGGGTCTATGAGGGAAGGTCGATGATCCGGGCCTCTAACGGTCCCTCACCTTTACTCTACATGTTTCTGAGTAAACTAAAATAACACGACATGTAAAAGTGAAGAACTACTGTCAGCCCTCACAGATGATGATGATGATGATGATGATGATGATGATGATGATGATGATGATGAGGAGGAGCTGAAACCAAACATGCTCATAAAGGTTTAAGTTTAACCTTAAACCTGACATCCGACCCCGGAGGCATAAAGTTCTAAAACATTTCTGCCACTCTTTGGATTCCATTCAAACTTTCTCTATTATTAAACATTTAAGGGTTTTCAAAACAAATGTTTGACGTGCTTGTTTTCATTCCTCTTCGTCATCCTCTCTGCGCGGTTTCCTGTCTGTCTTTTGTCTGTGAGCTCGCAGTTTTAATCATGCTGGACGGAGTCAGAACTACCATATGGTCGTGAACAGAACCAAAAATGGGTTTGGATAATGGATATGTCACGGAACAGGATGAGAAACGAGGGCCGTTAAAGGAGAACGCCGCAGTTGTGCATCATTTGGAGCGACGCCACGGGACCATCTGCTGCCTGTATGGGATTCTCATGCCCTTACTGTCTATTGTGCTCTCTCTCTCCATCTCTCTCTCTCTCTCTCTCACTCTCTCTCTCTCTTCCTATCTCCCTCCCTCTCCCTGTCTCTCTCTCCCCCTCTCTCTCTCTCTCTCTTTCTCTCTCTCTCCCTCTCCCTCTCCCTGTCTCTCTCTCTCTCTCCCTCTCTCTCTCTCTCTCCCTCTCCCTCTCCCTCTCCCTGTCTCTCTCTCTCTCTCCATCTCTCTCTCTCTCCATCTCTCTCTCTCTCTCACTCTCTCTCTCTCTCTTCCTATCTCCCTCCCTCTCCCTCTCCCTGTCTCTCTCTCCCTCTCCCTCTCCCTGTCTCTCTCTCCCTCTCTCTCTCTCTCTCTCTCTCCCTCTCCCTCTCCCTGTCTCTCTCTCCCTCTCTCTCTCCCTCTCTCTCTCCCTCTCCCTCTCTCCCTCTCAGGCTTGTTGCTCAACATCTAGCAGCTGGTTTCCATTAGCGTACTGTCAGGGAGGGGCAGGAGGGGCATGACAGCGTTGGCCGCGGTAACTCAGAACCCATGTGAGCGTTAGCCTTGGGATGCCTCCGCCGACCCAAACACACACGGGCTGGAAAAGAAAACAACAACGCCGGTCCCTCCCGAAATAAACCTGCCCTCATCCGTGACAGTTTTGAACCTTTACAGGATCTCCAACACCAGCAGAACCCAAAACCCAAACGCTGTATACCAAAATCCCAGGGAGATAAAAGACCAGAATGTGTCTTACTTTCAGAACCGTCTGCTGCTGCTCTCCCAGCCGGGCGGCGGAAGACAGATAGAGAATCCCTGAGAGGATGCAGACGAGGCTGGATAGAGACCCAGCAGCCATGTTTGTGTGGTTCTGCCCGCTGGAGCGCCGCTCCTCCCTGTTAGTGTCTCCTGGCTGTGGGGAATGTCTCTGGGCAGCTCCTCTCGCTCTGCTGCTCCCGTTGGCTTCACTTCTCCTACTGGTCCCACCTCCAGATGCGGCACTGATCCTGGTCCTGGCCTGGGCTGAGTCCTGTGAAACAAACTTGTGTGGACTTCCTCCCCTTCGCTCCCTCCCTCCCTCCCTCCCTCCCTCTTTTGCACGGATTCCTCTCCCCTAGCGGACTTGCGTTTTCCCCTGAGCCGTGGCTGAATCACATACAGATGGGAAGGCTGGGGAAAGAGTGAGAAGGACAGACAGGGGGGCAAATGAGCAACAGAGGGGCTTCTGTCTGTGGAGGCGAGGGCAGGCTCAACGCCGGCGGGGCACCAATCCCAACGCCATATCTGCCGCTCTGACCGGGTGTCAGCTCCCCATCTCCATTTGCAGGACCGCGGTACCCTTTTCACCTTGGGCTCGACACCCACCACCCCTCCCTCCCTCTGCTCGCCCCCTCCCCTCCCACGCTTGTTCAGCCAGGGTGGGCAGAGGGGCTTCAGCTTCAACACCCACTCGGCGCCCCGCGGCCCGAAACCAAACAGCTGCTCTGATATCGCGGCCCGGCTCCCACCTTGACACTTCAAACGTGAACTTTCAGGGGGTGGGGGGGGGGTTCTGCCAAGGTCAGAACATCAAAAAGCTGCTAAACATATAGATGTTGTGTGAGGGTCCCAACAGGAAACGCTAGAGCGGGTCGCGTCAGGCACAAAGGACCTTCTGTCTCCAGACAGTTTCCTGAAGTGGAGATGAATTGCTGGATACGATGAAGGCCATTTCAAAGCCGAGTGCCTCCGTGACCCGGGTCCACAGACCCTTGGCCACAAAGACCGCCTTGTTCCAAATGCGTCTGAGTCATGTTGCGGACCGACGCGGGACCGCGTGGAAGCCGAATGTCTCAAGTGACTAATAAACAGGTTGTCACATTCCAGTTATGTATGGCAGCGATGGCGACCACACGAGAGCAGAGCGACCTCAGGAGGAACCTCAGCTGTTCCTCCAGAACCTGAAACACAGTAAAACATCAGAACATCTATAATTTACTTTATGAATGTTATGGACAAAAATCAACGGAAGTTCTAAGTTCGCACAAAGCTTCAGAATTCGAAGCTAAAAAGATGAAAGTGAAAGCTAGCAAGGATCGATAGCGAGAGCGATTATCCCCGAATGGGAAGGTTGGGGGTTTGATCCACCGGCCGGGTCTGGACCTGACTGACGCTCCACCAACGACACGGTGCAACGGGCTGCAGGCTTCATCCAGCCGCGGCGTGTGCGTCACATGACCTCTGCTGAGCGTCACATGACCTCTGCAGACGTCACATGATCTCTGCTGTGCATCACATGATCTCTGCAGGCGTCACATGACCTCTGCTGAACATCACATGACCTTTGCTCACTTTATCTGTATATTAAACGATCCAGGATCGTTTCTGAGTTTTGAAAAGTTCTGTATGAAAATTTAAAAATGTAATAAATATGAAAAGAAAAAGATCTACACTTAAATCTTGGAAGACAGTGCAGAAATACGAAGACGAGGAAGACTCCGATGGGTCGTTCTCATAATTGTCTGCTGCATCTCCGTCACACTGAAGATGAAATCCACCAGGAACCTTTTTGAGATGCTACAAATAAAACCAGGAGGGAAAACAAGTGAATAAAAGTCTAAAGGAGTTTTATTCCTCTGGGGAAGATCAAGGAGTTTGTTTCATGTTCAGGTTTATTTTGAACCCAGATTAATCCTGACTCAAGATGCCGGGCTTCAGTTTCACCTTCAGATCAGGGCAGGAGGAGAGGTCAGAGGGTCCGGCAGGTCAGCCCCCCCAACATGGTGTCCCCTTACACCCTCCACACATACCACACACACACACATATCCCACACACACACACACAAAGACAAACCCACACATACCACACACACACACACACACGCACACACACATATCACACACACATACACAAAGACAAAGACAAACCCACACACACACACACACACATATCACACACACATACACAGAAAGACAAACCCACACATACCACACACACACATCACACACACACACAATACACACATATACCTCACACACACAATACACACATATACCTCACACACACACACAAACACAAACATATACACCCACCGTGTGTAGAAACCGTTGAAGTGGTGATATATAAAAACATTAAAAAAAATATTTACATTCTCAGCTGATTATGCACAAATTAGGAATATTACTCTATTTGCTTTAACTTTACAGACTGCACCTTTAAGATCCTGCCTGTGTTTTTTTGTCGGAGTGTGTGGTCGCCTCCATTTAAGGATCTTTGTCCTGTGGAAGTAAATATTTGAGATTCACGCAGGCAGTAATGTTTCAGATACGAGCGTCAGGCAGCGTCCTGGAAAACAGGTCCAGCTCCAGGAGGAGGAGCCGCTCCCTCTTGGCGTTGATCAGAACCAGATGTGAGGAGGAAGATTTACAGCGGGGGTCTGACACGGTGGGAAAAAGGACCCTCGGCTCTCCTGAGCCGTTTCTCACTGAAAGCTGAGTCTCTCCGACGGAGGAACACAAATCTGATGTGTGGATGTTGGCAGCGGCGTGCCGGTGTGTGATTTCCTGTGTGTTTGCTCAAAGGCACGTTCAGCAGACCGGCTTCCACGAGACACCGCTGCAGCGGTACCGGCTGTCTGAACTCAATATCACGTCATCAACGTTCCACTAATCCGAGATGGTTATTCCAGATGTCCCCTTCCCCAGGAACAGTCTCCAGCTCATTCTTCCCCAGATATATAGTCCTTCTCCAGAGTTCTGGGTCCAACCAGGAGTCTCCTCCTGGTTGGACGTGTCTGGTCCAGTTTGTTTTTAAACTGGTGGGAAAATAAAAGATCAAAACTATTTATTAAACTGGACCCACTCTGTCGTCTATGACAGCATATATAAGAAGCCCCCAATCCCCTGCTTCGTACGAGGAATCCCCCTGTTTGAACCTCTCACCTTGAATGTTATGTCCACAGTCTTTTTTGTGGTTGTAAAACATCTCCACAAAGAGAGTCAAATATGAAATATAAAGTAAAACAGGATGTGTTCTTGATTGATCTCCTCCAGTCGAGTCATAGGAACCAAATTTGGACTAAATCGGGCCGACGGCTGTGAAATTATCACTTTTGGAAATAGAGCTCCCCCTAGTGTGGAAATATATGGCCCACCTTTCCCAAAATCAGCCCAGTTCTTCCTGGAACTGAGGTCAATGTGTGTATGAAATCTGAAGATGATCCATGAAATGGATCCTGAGTTCTGACACAAAGACGACGGGTCTGCTCGTGACATTCCCCAGTCTTCGGGGCTGTAATGATTTATGTGAGCAGAAATCTGGGAATAACTCCCAACATCCTTCACTGTGGTCACATGTCGTCATCCGTCTGTCGGGTCGGGGATGAATACGAGCATTCGTCAAGGACCCGCGTACACAGACGGCGCTCCAGCTGCTGAGGTTCTGCAGATCCGTGATCTAGATCCGTCAGCCGTCTCCTCTCTGAAGACTCACTAACATCTTCTGGGTTTCTGTCTCACGCCGTCGCTCAGATTGATCTCACTGCTTCATTCAGACGTCCATCTGTTGTGGACCTGCAACTATATTGTCCCACTTAGTTCTGACTCCACCACCGAGTCCTGGGGTCCGGTCCAGCGATGGACCGACTCTTTGGAGACGGTTTGTCCCCCACAGCTGCACAGGAGATGATCCTGCTCTGCAGAGCGACTGAGAACAGGAAGAGCTCCATCAGCAGAACACTGAAGAACTCCAGGCCGAGAGGAAGTGTTGGACCGGCAGAGTGACGAGTTACGTGACAGATAACAGAGGGGCCGCTGAACGGAGCTGTGGTGGGATGAGAAGCAGGAGACCCTCCTGAAGAGTGTGAGAGAAGAACTGTGTCCCGCTATCAGACACCCTCACACACACACACACACACACACACACACACACACACACACACACACACACACACACACACACACTTCAATGAGCACAAACCTTTAAAGTTCTATCTGGAATTCTTGAGTCTTTAAACCTGGTGGGCTTTGAGGATAGGGACGCCCCCTACTGGTCAAAAAGTGAAAGTACAAATTTAGGCAGCTTCACATATTACAGTAAAACAAAGGAAAGTAAAAAGGAAAGAAAATACAAACATGTAAGTATTAGTGGGTCATTCTTAAAATAAAACTTCCTCATATTTTAGTAAAAAATAGTTAAAATTTTATTTTCCAGCTTATTTCAAGATTCATTCATTCATTTATCAAAAATCTCATTTTAAGAAATCTTATCAAGCAAATCTTCCCTGAGTAGTCTTTTTGTAAAATGGTTCTTTTTTCTACCCTCTTACTTCTGAAGGCATAGATATATATTCTAGATGTTAACTGTGAAGGAGAAATAAGAAATGAATCAGGAACATGAGAAAAATCTCCTATGATGAACAATTAACCATAAAACTGCTGGAAAACACACACACACACACACACACACACACACACACACACACACACACACACACACACACACACACACACACACACACACACACACACACACACACACACACACACACACACACACAAACTCACACTTTGTCAGAATCTAAGCCCTGAATCAGTCCCAGTGGAGATCCTCTCTCTATCGGATCCGTCATCAGCGTTTCTCCCCGTCTGCCCCCACCTCGGCAGCAGACACTCTAGGGGGCGGTGTTGCTCATACTATGAGCTGCAGGAAGCAGTTGCAACTCCCCCCCCCCCCCCCCCCCCCCCCCCCCCCCCCCCCCCCCCCCGCCCCAACCCGGGCCTCCAGGAGGAGGAGGGAGGCTCTCTTCATCTTTTGTTTCCCATTTGCTGCAGGACGGGATCCCTGCCAGGTTCCCTCAGAAATACTGAGTGGGAAAAAAAAAGATCATAAATCTGGAGATCTGGCCCGGCTCACTGATCCAGTGTTATGGCTGCAGCTAAACAGCAATTATAGAGCGGGTCGGTCAATGGAGGGGCATTTAATCTCCTCCAGGGGCGTCGTGCTGGGTGAACACTCATCTTCCTGCTTTAAATTAGAGCCGGAGATGAAGAGGAGAACCTCCAGCTCTTTGAATGAATTATGCATCACCTACTGTTTGAGATCTCCTCCTGAGGAGGTGCAGGCTTTCATCCATCAGAGCGGAGAACCTTTTGTCTGATGACAGCAGAATGATGACCCACAAACGTTTTCCACCGCGCCTCCATCTTGGACCTGAGGAATCCACGGAGGTCCACTGTGGAACCTTCAGAGGTGTTTTATGCATTTTGAGAAGATCAGAGGAGATATAAGGTTCTTGTTTTTAGGCAGGAGTATTTTTTCTTGTTTGTTCAAAGGATCTTGAAAAATATCTCAAAAAAACTCAAATTGAGTTTTTCAATCCAACTTAAAGAGACAATTCATCGTAAAATGTTTAAATATTGACTGTAATCTTCATGAAAAGTCAAAATTTCCTTACATCCAGAACAGTGACTAAAGATAAAAGATAAAAATGCACATATCACAATAAAAACAAAAATGTAAATGTTTGTCACAAATCTTCCTAATATTATTAAAATCACTTTGAACCGTGTTCTGTCGGTAAACCGTGAGTCCTTGGTCATGTGGATCTTCCTTTGACACGTAGCTCGTACCTCATCCCTGCTGAGGACCAAGCCACGCCCTTTATGGAAATGGGGGTGGCTTGGATTATCATCATCTTCCAGCAGGATGAAGCTGCCTGACTCACTGCAGGACTGCCTCAGGGATGGTTTGAGGGAACAAGACAACCAGTTCAAGGTTCTGACCCGGCCTCCCGGCCTACTGTCCTGGTACCAGATACCACTGCTCACCTTCAGAGATCTGGTTGGAGGTCATGCCTTGAAAAAAGAAAGCGGACTGAGACGCTGTGAGGCGGTGGTTATAATGTTATGGCTGATCAGTGGGTATAGCGCTGGAAGCGTTCATTCAGAGAATCCGGACTGATCTTGTTCCCGGGGGGCCGGGCTGAGCGGCGCTATCTTCACATGATGGCGCTTTAATGTATAATCAATCACAAACCCGTCACACCTCCACCCGCCACATCTTCTTCAGCTCCAGCGATGAAGAAGATGTCCACCTCAAACCTGAGAGGAATCTGATTGAACCCCCTCGGAGATCTCCCCCCCCCCTGTGGTGACAGGTCAGAACATTCCTGCTGCGTCGGCGCTCTGCTGACAGCTCACCACATGACACATCCCTCACGGCCGCTCCAGTCAGATCAGGGCTCCAATGCTTCAGCAGCAGAACGGGTGAAGGTCAAGGTTGAGGTGAAGTGAAAGGAATCTATGGAATATTGACTCTGGAAATGAAATATTCAGATGTTTGGTGTTGAAGAGAACATGGATGCGTACACAACCCCCCCCCCAAACATCAGCACAAAGCATCATGGGAGTAATCGCCTGCTGCTGACGCCCAGAAAACAAACATGGCGGCCGTGAACGTAAGAGCTTCGTGTGTCGGAGGTTTGAGGAGAGATTGAATCTCCTCCTCCTCCGATTATTATCTCTCAGGACCAGAACCTCCTCACAGCGTCAGAGAAGAACCCGATGCTACGATACGCTAATTAACCCTTCCATGTCCAAAGCGTGAGAAGAAAACAAAACTGCGTATTTTAGAAACTCATTTTACAAATTCTTATAAAAATATGTCTTTAAGAAAAAAAACATTTTAAATAGAAATTACAAATGTTTTTTTTATTAGAGTAGCTAACTATAAGCTAACTATAAAAATAAGTAGCTACTTATTTTTTCATTATAAGGTTAAATATCTTAACTGTTTTTAAACTGAAACATGTTTGTAGAAAACTATTTTACACTTTTTATGGTTGTATAACGTTACATATCTATGTTTTAGTAACTCTTGTAATGTTTTAAAAAGAAGTTGTTTCAGGTGGTTTTGGACCTGAGGCGTCCCCCAAGGCTCTGTCCTCGGCCCCTTGCTCTTTAGCCTAAACATGCATACTTTTCTTATTTCTTGTATTTTTTGTTTTATAAGCTGTAAAAACCTTTAACATATAAAAGACCAAAAATAGAACAATATTAATAATATTCAAATTCTATAATATAAAATTAGAATATTATTACTATTCTGCTTTTTCCGTGTTTCCTTTTATTTAAATGTATATTTAATCATTTGTGTCGAGGATGACTTCCAGACTTTTCTTTTCCCGGTCCGATTGGAAAATCCACACAGGTTTTACTCGTGTTCATGTAAAAAACTCCAGAACCGTGTAATAAAGTCCAGAACCGAGCCACGTCTGAGTCGTTCAATGTTTCAAGGCAGCTTTGATCACGGGACCTTGAAAGGGATCCAACACGGGCCGGTTTGTGATAGAACTCTGTGGTAGAACTCCTCGAGAATACTGAGGTCCTTCCTTACGTTCACCTCCTCCTCCTCCTCCTCCTCCTCCTCCTCCTCCTCCTCCGTAGAACCGAGTACAGTACAGCCAGCTGTTGAGGAACCAGAGCCCACAGCAGTCTTCTATCCACTGGGGCATAATCAACACATACGCAGCTGGTTCTGGTTACAGCCCCTCGGTTCTGGACTAACATTAACTCTCTGGCGTGACTCATAATGAGGACCTGAAGAGCCGCATTCCACAAAAAAGGAACTCTTCGTTTTCAGGTTCCTCCGCCAGAAAAGAGCCAGAACCCGTCATCAGAGCTGACCCAAATCTTTATTTCACAAATATTTGAGGTGGAGACGATGGTTGTTGGCGTAAACGCGCCGAGGTTCTGTGGGCGTAAACGCCCACAGAACAGGGGGGGGGCGTCGATGCTGAGAGTGTGGGACAGAGAATATGGAGATCTATCAGAAGTTCAGTCAGGAAGACTATCCTCTCACACACTCGGACCACAGAACCGCTCATACCCCTATAACCCCTGCACTTAATCATGCAGCCTCACCCGTCCAATCACTGTCACACACCTTCATCGTTAGTTCATCATCATCATCATCATCATCATCATCATCATCATCATCCCCGTCACAATAATCATCACCATCAACATCACCATCACATCATCATCATAATGATCGTCATCATCATCATCACCATCAGCATCAAATCACCATCATCATCATCATCATCATCATCATCATCATCATCACATCACAATCCTCATCAACCTCATCATCCTCCTCATCATCGTCACAATAATCATCACCATCAACATCACCATCACATCATCATCATAATGATCGTCATCATCATCATCATCATCACCATCAGCATCAAATCACCATCATCATCATCATCATCATCATCACCATCAGAATCCTCATCATCCTCATCATCATCCTCCTCATCATCGTCATGATTATCATCACCATCATCATCATCATTCTTTAGTCTCAGCAGAGTCATCAGCCCCCACCACCAGTGTTCCTGCTGCTGCTCAGAGCTGAGACCCGTGGATCAGAATCTCCACAGACTTTCTGACGGACTCATTATCAAACATAATAATAATAATAATAATAATACATTTAATTTATAAAAACATCATCTGTAATAAATGATTCATCTTCTTCATCCCGTCTGATCTGAGTGAAATAAAAGCCCAGTGTTCCTTTAAATGAGTCCGTCTGTTTGGACTCAAGATTCTGTCCGGGTTCTGCTCCTTCAGTCCAGAACAATCAATGCAGATAAGCTGGTCTGAGGTTTTAGCAAACATCACAATTCTTTTTCAATCTAAGTCTTTAATGTCCTTTAATGTCCTTCAATGTTTATTTGTGACATTCATTCATTTATATACTTTAAATTAAGCATTAAATTACGCTTGTTTAATCAGGCGTAATTTAAATAATCCCCAAAAATATTTTATATGATATCTTACATATATCTTATTATTTATCTATTTATTACTAATTTAATGTTTATTTAGTAATATTTCATTTACATAATTCCAATAGGTTCTGAGTGGCACCTGTGACCAGGGGTCTGCCTCAGGGCTCCGTCCTCGGACCCCTCAGGTTCAGTCACATTCTTTTCTCGTACAAAAAAAAAACATAATCCAATTTATCCAATGGGATTTTCTGAACACCTTCGCCCAGTGGTGTCCCCCCTGGCTCCATCCTCGGCCCACTACCGTTTCACATAAATGCGTAGTGACTGAAAATCTACTCAACCAACCAAACGGTTGAGCTAGACCTTAAAAGGATTAAGGATCTCAGTAGCTCCATAATGAGATTATTTCACAAGCCTGCTCAGATGGACGGGATCCTTCTGCGAGTCCTGGCAGGAAGTCGGAGGTCATTATCCTGAGCTGAGGTTCTGGCGGTGGCGGCGGCGGGGGGGCGGTGGTGGCGGGGGGCGGTGGCGATTAGCACAGATTTAACGGCGTATCCTCGCTGCGCACATCTGAACCATAATCACCCCACCAGAAGGAAGCCAATGGGCGGACAAGCTGCTCGAAACAAGCGCTTCTCAGACAGGAAGAGCAGGAGGCAACCACTGTAATCAGTCAGGGCCCCCCTGGGAAAGACAATGGTGCAGCTGGGCCCGGGCTTTGTGAACCGGGTCGGTGTGTAACAGGGACCGAAGAGATGAGGTTCTATTTTAAAGTGAAATCCTCACAATCACAGTCATTACAGTCAGACGCTCACCGGCTCAGACTTTAAGGAGGGATCCAAAAAGGTCCAGTCCGGAACCCCGTCAGAGGTTCTGAGAGGATAGAACTGCTTCCAGAAGTTTGTTTGTTTGTTGGAAAAGAAACACGTTCCTCGAAAAATCAAATTAGAATAATAAATAGTGGAAGCCTTAAATCGGATCCACCTGAACAAAATATCATAAAAAGACCTAAATAGACAACAGAACCATGAACCCACTGAGGACTGGATTCTTAATCAGACCCAGAACCAGGCTGAAGAAACTGAAATCATAGTTTCTGATCCAACAACTCATGATGTGTGTCAGTAGTGGGTATGACCTGAAGGTACTCCTGACTTCATCTGGACCTGCTCCTGATGAGATGGTGGATCTGAGGTTCTCCCCCCAGAGCTGGATGGTGGAGGAAGAGGAAGATGTGCAGCACAGCGAGGAGCGGGCCCGCTAACGCCAGGACCCAACCTGATTCATGGGAACCCTGTTCTGAGGTCCAGATGCTCAGACCCCAGACACCGTCCAAAGTCCAACACCGGACCCTCCCCCCTCCTCTGATAACACCGCCGCTCACCAGCGACCACAGCAGGTGGCCCGTTTCTCAGAATACAATACACACGGACGACGCCGGCGCCACCCAGTGGAGGATGCGAGGGGTTAATAGGAGGAGTTATTTCTGTAAGGGGGACCCTGTTGGTTTTTTTCAGAGCCTTCCAGTCCTCCGAGTAACGACCTCATCAACATAAAACTAATCCGCTTTATTTAAACCTACGGCCATCGACGGTGAATTTACAGTAAATGTCAATAAAGTTGTTTTTTTTCCTCTTTAACCCCCGCTGAGGGGAATCCATCGCCACTAAATACCTTCATGCCTTCGCCGTCTCCGTCTCGTTAAGAGTCTCCCTGTAGGATTCTTCACACCCAGGCCAAACCACAAATATGTAAACGCCGTGAAAACGCCGCCAGCATTTCCTGTCCACCACGAACAATTGACTTATTTCCAACTTTTATAGCCGTGCCATGAACGTTTTTAAGAACGGATCCGTATTCCAACACATTTGGAATGAATGTGTTGGACCTTCAGTGCAGCCAGAACTTATTTGAATTGTAGAAGACAGGAAACCGTTTCCTGAAACTGAACATGTTACCTTTCAGTTTTAGAAAGCATAGAAAGTCAAATGAACCACATTAAAGTGCATTATAAATTAAATGTATTATTATTATTATTATTATTTCCTCTCCAGTGTTTATGTCCTAAATGGAAAAGTGAGCGGGCGAAAACTGCAAACGACAAATTCATCTTGTTCAGTGATTTTTGAGACAGAAAGAGAAAAAAAGAAACTGGGTTTTAAATGTTTGTTGATAGTTGAACACAGTCAGCTAATGTCAGTTAGCATCACGCTGATTGTGATAGCTGTCAGTGGGTGGGGTCACAATCAGGAAGAAATGGGGTCCTTAGAAAAAGACTATAAATACACCAATCCTCCATAACTTTATAACCACTGACAGGCGAATGTTTAGCATTGATTATGGCGGAAAAGTCGGGTAATTGTTAGCGGCGCCGCCGCCGCATCCTCCGTAGATCCTTGGTTTTAATGTTTTGGCTTATTAGTGTATATGTGAATGTGAATGAGGCAAGACAAGAGAAGAGTAAAATATATGAGCCGGTGATGAAGAAATGGAAGTAAATACAACCCAGAGTTCCAGTCTGAGTAATAGATTATTTTTATAAATATTTTTTTTTACAGTGTATAATATTTCACAAAGTCATTTAGACGCCGTTCAAACTGCTGCACACTCCATCTTTCACACATCAAAGCCTACGAGTGAGTCTAAGGACGCTGGGAGAGGTTCGGAGAAGTCGTGGGACCCCGTTGTGGGAAGCAGCGAGGCGGGAGGAGGGAGGAGGAAGCCATGAGGATGGAGGAGGGAGGAGGCAGCCGGGAGGAGGGGGCTTAGCGTTCAGCAGCTTTACTGACAGGAAGCAGTGCCCACATTCCTCCAACAGATGTTTGACAGGGAAAATATTTTCACAGCTGGAGAGGGGAGGGAGGGAAAATATACGTTTTACGATACATCACACTGGTCGGAGAGGAGGTGGTGAAAAGCGGAGGAGAAACGAGCGTGATGTTAGGTCTCCTCCTCACAACCTCTCATAACTCCTCCTCCTCCATCGTGTTGATGAGAGCAAATTTAATCAGCCTGTCTAATGATGTCAGAGAGGAACACCTGCTTTTCATCAGCAGCGACCCGCCGTCATGTAAAGAGAGGAGTGATGATGATGATGATGATGATGGTGATGATGATGATGGGGGATGATAAAGCCATCAGAACTACAAAAAACATATTTTTGCAGTCGAGATTTGCATGATTGCTGATTTACACTGTGGAAATAATTTCAGAGGAGGTTTAATTCGTCTTGATGACAGAGCGGTCCGGAACCAGGAATCCAAGCGGCGCCACAGAGAGATGAGAATCTGGACTCTACCGCAGAACCACCACCGTCGACTGTCGAGAGGAAGACGAGCAGTTTCACTTCCCTCTCCCCGGCCCTGTGACACTTTAGAAAGTGAGAAGTGGTCCTGCGTCGCCTGACAGCAGCGGGACTTCCAGCTGCAGAGCGTGTCAATCAGGACACAAGTCCCGCCTTCCCCAGATCTCCCAGCGCCAGAGAAACGGGACCCTCCCTCCTCGCCGCTGCGATGGAGCCCAAAGTGTCGATTTGACAATTTATGGCTTCTTCATAACCCGAACCACAAAGAGAAACACGAAGATTCTTGGCAGACTGTTCGCTGCTGGTTATAAACACGGCAGAATCCTATAGAACCGGTCCCATGCTGTCGTCCGCGCCAGCAAGGGAATATCCCCAGAGAAGTCCCCAATCCCCTGTGTTGTACAAGCGATCCTCCCTGATTGAACTCCTCTAATGTAAAATACGATATAAACAAGAACAACGTCTTCAAGTCCATTCATATGTGACGGATCTGGACTAAACCGGACCAACGGTGGAGAAATTATGGCCTGGAAAAGTTTGGAGATAAAGCGCCCCCTTGTGTCGGAAATATCAACCAACCTCTCCCAAAATCACACCACTTCTTCCTCACACTGAGGGATATGTGGGTATAGTATAACTACTAATGTAAAATGTCAGATATGAAAATGAAAGCGCCCCCTTGTGTAGCCAATATATGACTGACCGTTCTCAAAATCAATTCAGTTCTTCCTCACACTAAAGTCTATGTGGGTATAAAGTTTGAAATTGAACCATGAAATGGTTTTTGGGATATCACATCCCCAACTTTCAAGTATATAAATATATCTATGAACAGAAACTTCATCATGTGACAGGATACTTGATGACATCATCATCATAGATTCTTGGATAGGACAATCTGCCGGGGGACGTCTGCCGCGTCTCTGGATCAGGCCATGGCCAGAATGTTTGACCCCATGTCCAACTGTCCTCACCTGGTGAAGGTCTTCTTGAGGGGTTTTGTGTTAAGACATGTTCTTCCTCCTGTCTTCGTCCTCAGAGGACAGCCAGTGAGAACCTTCATCGCCACAGGAGTTTACTGACAGGGAAAATATGAGCTCATAACTCTGACGCTGCTTCCCCAGAGACACCTGGACGTCAGCCGGAGTCTAACCCTCTGCTGGGCCTCCTGTGTTGTTACAGCTGTGGGGTCCGTGTTTGAAGACCCCCTCAGTGGAAGGAAAACATGTCTCCAGAGAGGATCAGTATCACTCCTGTTATTAGTTCTGGTGTGGCCCGGCTGGTTGTGGAGTCTAGTTGGGGCCAGCAGGTCGCCGTCAGTCAGAGACCACCTCAGGATACCGCTGCCTCTAGAAGAGGGAGGTTGATGGAGGACAAGGAGGAGTGTGGAGACGAACTCCTCCTAACAGAACATGAATAACCCGACCTATGGCGTCCTCTCTGACAGCAAGGGTATAGCCCTGACAAGCCCCCAATCCCCTGCGTTGTACAAACAATCCCCCTGAATGAACTCTTCAAATTAAACATGTTATGTCCACAGTATTACTTTTTTAATAAAAAAAAGCTCCACAAAGTGAGGAAAATATGAACAAATAGAGTAAAAGACACGATAGGTCTCCTTGATTCGATGCATATGCATCAAATTTGGAATAAATCGGGCCGACGGTTAAGAAGTCATGTTGAAAGAACTGTGTTTTTTCTGTAAAAAGTTCCCTCTAGACTGTAAAATATGAGTTATTAGAGTAAAGCACACAGTACAAAAGGTAAACCTCCTCAAGTTGATCAAAATCCACCAAATGTGGACTAAACCGGACAAATCATTGAGAAATTATGTCCTGAAAACTTTTAGAGAAAAAGCTCCCCCTGGTGTCAGAAAAATACAACCGATCCAGTTCTTCCTCACACTAAGGTCTACGTGGGTACAAAATTTGAAAATGATCCGTGAAACTGTTTTTGAGTTATGGGGTTAACATAAATCAACTGCAGTGACGCGTCGATGACAACCCCTTTTACATCCGTGACTTTTCAGGGAAAAAAATAAAGTTCCTGATGATTTATGGGAAATAGTTTTCCTCAACATTCCTTCAACTAGCAGATAAACCTACAGAGCCCTCAGGCTACAGGCTAGGAGGTTGGACGTGAAGCAACGCCACCTCATGGCAGCATGTATGTGCTAAATAAGAAGGGGCCAAGGATGCAGCCCTGAGGGACACCACATGTCAAAGAAGGGGCCAGCGAGGACACAAAGCATGTGAGGACTCACGGAACAGAGTTATCTAACTTGATACGAGCACAAAAAGTCCAATAATGGTCAGTTTTCTAAAAACTTGCTTTTATCAAAAGGGTTTAACTATGTCATTTTATTCTGAACTTATTCTGAAGTAAAATCATGAAAATTGACTATTTCCCACAAAATTCAACATTAAAATTTGTCATTATATAAAGAAGTTAGGAATGTCTAAGATATTTCATTACGAAATGAAATGAAATTTGTGAAAATATATAACATAATAATTTTGCCACTAGAGGCGGCGCTACTACATATAATATAATTATTATTATTCTTTTTATTGATGCTTCTATCTGCTTTTACTTTGTAGCACTTTGAGATTTGATCCAAACGTAACGGTTGTTATAAATTAAATGTATTATTATTATTATTATTAATAAACAGACTTATTAGAATCTATATTTACGACTTTAATAGACTTAAAACGAGAGACTAAAGAATCAAAAACGGAAAATGAACTCCTGGAGAACCGGGACGGCGGTGATGAAGACACGGAACTGTCAGATCCCTCGCTGAGAGGCGGTTCTGAGGAGCTTGTTCTCTGTTTGGGCTGGAGCTCTCTGGTTTCAGGCTCACTGCTTGCACAGGTGCATTATGGGTGACCCCATTCACCCGAGGCACCGCCGTCGCTGGACTCACGACTCATGGCTGAAGGAGCTCATGCTGTTTTTGATTCAGAACAGACCCGATACCAGGGTCTGCCACTCTCACTGACCTTTGACCCTGTGACCCCAAAGACCAAACAGTGAGTCTATGTGCTGGTTAAGTTTACGTGGGCCGTAGTAGAGGAAATCCAGCAGTATAGAACCGAGCCAACAAACGAACCCATAAAAACATCTTGTTCTTGTAAACACATGACATCGTGTAAACACATCCTCACGTCACATGACATCGTGTAGACACATCCTCACGTCACATGACATCGTGTAAACACATCCTCACGTCACATGACATCGTGTAAACATCATCACGTCACATGACATCGTGTAAACACATCCTCATGTCACATGACATCGAGTAAACACATCCTCATGTCACATGACATCGTGTAAACACATCCTCACGTCACATGACATCGTGTAAACACATCCTCACGTCACATGACATCGTGTAAACATCATCACGTCACATGACATCGTGTAAACACATCCTCACGTCACATGACATCGTGTAAACACATCCTCACGTCACATGACATCGTGTAAACAACCTCACGTCAAACGCATCCTCACGTCACATGACATCGTGTAAACACATCCTCACGTCACATGACATCGTGTAAACATCATCACGTCACATGACATCGTGTAAACACATCCTCACGTCACATGACATCGTGTAAACACATCCTCACGTCACATGACATCGTGTAAACAACCTCACGTCAAACGCATCCTCACGTCACATGACATCGTGTAAACACATCCTCACGTCACATGACATCGTGTAAACACATCCTCACGTCACACGACATCGTGTAAACACATCCTCATGTCACATGACATCGTGTAAACAACCTCACGTCAAACACATCCTCACGTTACATGACATCTTGTAAACACATCCTCACGTCACACGACATCGTGTAAACACATCCTCATGTCACATGACATCGTGTAAACACATCCTCACGTCACATGACATCGTGTAAACACATCCTCACGTCACATGACATCGTGTAAACACATCCTCACGTCACATGACATCGTGTAAACACATCCTCACGTCACATGACATCTTGTAAACACATCCTCACGTCACATGACATTGTGTAAACACATCCTCACGTCACATGACATCGTGTAAACACATCCTCACGTCACATGACATCGTGTAAACACATCCTCATGTCACATGACATCGTGTAAACACATCCTCACGTCACATGACATGATGTCCCCTATTACATTCTATAACCCATAGATCCACCGGGATTAATTTTCAGAATTCCCATTCTCCCCTGTCTCCTTTAACCCCCGTCGGTGACCCTGTGGACCCTCCAGAACCGAACCCCGTCCCGAGCGTTTGTTTACGGTCTCATCTGTTTGCTGAGGTTCGTTTGGTCGGGTTCTTGCGGGTCGCCTGCTCCTCTTATTGAGGAGAAAGGTTTGTAATTTTCTTCCTGCTCCTCGCAGCTTTCCTCCACATGTATATATTTCATAAGACTTTTAAAACACATTCCAGCCGGGCCTGTTGGAGCGAGCTCCTGCGTGAGAATCGGCGCTCCACGGCGCTGGAACCGTTTTATTGAAAAGACACCCAGAACCTTCCCACGACTTTTATTTGACACATGAACGTACCTGATGAACCGGATCTTCAGGCGTTGAACCCTCTGAGCCGATCCGCGGCGACGACCAGCGTGAGATCAGCGCAGATGGATCCTGGCTCCGACGTGCAGATCCATATCAGCCGTATAAGGGGCGGAGCCTGTTCTACCTGAGGCCAAACCGTCACGGCGCCGGACAATATCTCTTTTATGACAGAATCTGCTTTCTGTGGGGACTGGAAGATTCTGGAGAAGAATATAGTTCATGAGGTGAAACGGTTCAATTTACGGGAGCTGATAAAAGTATTATATAGCAAATAAAATGTTAATAGTAATATTAATCATTTGTTTTTTGTTTTTTACTGTTTTTATTGCAGTACTACAAATTTACTGTGAAATTTCACAGCTGTGACTTCAATAATTGTGATATACTACAGTAAGTTACTGTGAAATATATTACTGTAGTTACTTTTTTGTTTACTGGGACAATGGTTGTGACTTTGTTACTGTTATTTACTACAGTTCAAAAATATAACTGTTAAATTTCCTTTTTGACTTTATACTGTAAAATATTTACTGGAATATTTCACAGTAGTAGTTTACTGTGCTTTACTACGGTACTACACTAAGTTACTGTGAAATAAATTACAGTAATTACTACAATGCAAAAACATTCCATGTGATATTCCAAACTCGTGACTTTGTTACCGTTATTTTTTTCAAATACATACTTTGAACACGGTTATTCTCTAAGTTAATTACATTAAAACATTTTACAGTAATGTGCATTTCTGGGGCTTTTACAGCACTTATTTTTACAGTGCGGGTTCTTCTGCCTCAAACTGTTGCAGGTCCGGTCTGACCCACGGGCTCCTGTGAACAGAACAAGGATTAAGA
This sequence comes from Lophius americanus, assembly GCA_037951165.1. Classification (NCBI taxonomy): domain Eukaryota; kingdom Metazoa; phylum Chordata; class Actinopteri; order Lophiiformes; family Lophiidae; genus Lophius; species Lophius americanus. Next base: position 1,526,229 of record JBBDHG010000172.1, read on the forward strand.
CGGGCAGAGATAAAGACAAAGGGGGAACACGGCCTCCGCCCCCCCTCAGGCCCCTCCCCCCTCCTCCCCCCGGACACACAAAGACGGCCTACAATGGGATGATGTGTTCTTTCGGGCTTCACCGGATGTGTCATCCCGCGCTGCTGTGCAGAACTGGTCCACATTGTGTGCGGGCCTCTGCCATTGTGGCCCGGCCGGACTAATACTCTGCAGATATTTCACAGTGGGTGACTCAGTTCTTTGGAGCTCCTGACTCCCAGAGTCAGGAAGTGGGGAGGCCCTGGTTCTGACTGGACTGCAGGCGCTCCAGCTTCAGCTGTGGGGGGAGCAGGAGGTCCACGACCTGGGGTCTCTCTCGCCGTCGTGTTCAGGAAAGTTACCGAAAAACGGTAACTCTGAGTTTTTACTGATGTCATGAACCAAATCTCCGGTCTTGGTGCCGACTCTCAGACAAACCATGAGATGAAACGACCGCTCAGAAAAAAAGGGGGCGGTCTGTAAAATGTTCTACTCCAGCAGCCATGTTTAGTGCGAGCGCTGTAAAAAGCCCAACCATGCAGACGTGATATTTGTCACCACCTCTCTGTGCTGCTGCCGAGGCCAGAACCGGAGGAAGTGATGGAAGGCGGACAGAGAAGCGACTGTGCGGGGGCAGTCAGAGGGAACATGGCCCCCCGGGTCCATGAAGCACATTTTTCTCCAATGTCATGGAGATTTCTCTTGATGATGAGCCGGAACCAGGAGCTGTGAAGTTCTGCCAAGACGATGGGAGAAGGCGATCTGGTTCATTTTAGTCTCTCTGTTTATGAACTTAAATGTGACGCGTGTGATGAATGAATTCTGGTTGTGATGAAACACAGTGACATCACACAGATGCTCTGGTGTCAAGGCAATACGAGGCAGGTGGTTCTAATGTTATGGCTGATGGGGTTTGTTGACCATATGAGACACTTTTAGTGGAAGCGTCTCGGCATGACTCTCCATTCCACCTTCTGTGCAGGTAAAACAATCATATGAGACAATTAGACAATTAGAGTTTTCTTCACACGGCGCCAAAGTTCACACAGAGGTCACGGAGAAACGGGAGTGACGCCCCACGGATGTCGAACAAACCATCCAGTTTTCGTGGGTTGTGTTTGGACGGCTTTGTGCGTTTTAAAGAACAGAAGACAGAAAGTTTTCAGAGTCAAAGCGGCGGATGAGGGCGGCTGTCACGCCGTGACGCTCTGATGCGCCTGAGGCGATGGCGTCCAAATAGATTTTTTAAAAGTCTTCACACTTTTGATGAGAAGCCGAAGGATTTGAAGTTTCCCCCCGGTTCAAACGGTCGCGGTGATTCGGAACTAAGAGGGTATTTTGTGTCAGATAATACCCGATAAAAGAACAGAGTCTCACCCGAGGCGTCTGACACCATCATCCAGGAGTGATGTCTCTGTAAAGGTCTGTGCTGAGGTGCCCCCCCCCCCCCCCCCCCCCGGCCCCCCAGAACATGCCTGAAGGAAGTGGAATGGAATCTAAGGAGGACCTACAGATAGAGTTGGCCTCTCTCTCTCTCTCTCTCTCTCTCTCTCTCTCTCTCTCTCTCTCTCTCTCTCTCTCTCCCCTATCTTTCTCTCTTTCTCTATTTTCTCTCCCTTTCTGACTCAAATTCAAAAAGCTTTATTGACATGACTATAAACATACATTGTTGACAAATACTTTATACGTCTGTTGTCAAATTTAGCCTCTCTTGTTCCAAGCTAGCATAACGGAGTCCGGATCCTCTGCCCTGCTTCAAAGGGTTGACGGCTGCTGGATTGAGAGTGGAACATACATTCCACAGACTGACTAACAACATGGCCGCACTCACATCCAGCGTGGCCTTCAGGTGGACCTCTGGTTCATGGAGCAGGACAACTCTCTGGTTCTGAACTTGATGATTGCGATGGCCACGCCCACATTTCACCTCGTTTTCCCCCAAAAGGTTAAAGTAGCACTTCCTGTGGTTGTACGATGGAGGAACTCCTGCTTGAATAAATCCCTCCAAGATGACGGGCACCCCTCGGTTCTTGGTTCTGCCCGTCTGGATGCTGGCTGTGAGACCCTGGTCAAATCTACCTGTGGTGGTCCTGCCTGGATTGAGGGTCCCTTGTAGTAAACGGTTGTACCACTTGAGAAAATTGAGGGCCACAGCCGATGATGGTGATGTCATAGTGGTGGCATCTAGTGGTCAGCCCTAATGAAGAAGCCCACACTCTTCCTCACTCAATCAGAGAAGAACTGAAGCTTCAAGAACTGAAGGGGGCGGTCCTGGTACAGAATCTGAATGGAGGAGGTGGGATCTTCATCCTGGAAGGAAAACTCTAGGACTGACGCATGATGAATGTGAGAACCAGAACATTCCTGGCGTTTAAAAAAAATCTTCATCCTAATAGAATGCGCGGCGCTCTTTGTGACCAGAAGACGGGACGGACAGAAGCAGGAACCGGACCCAGAGTTCCTAGCGACTGTATTTCCTCTACAAAAGAAAAGCCCGAGAGGCTTTGAGACCCTACTTGAAGCCCTCTTCTGAAAAGTGTGACACCTGTTTCAGCAATGCCAAAGTGTGAATTCAACTGTTTTCAGGTCCAGGACCGACCCGGGAGATGAAAGACTCCTTTCATGGTGCCATAAAACGGGTCCCACTCAGCAGATTGGAGCGCCGGGGAGGTAGATGTAGGTGGCCTCAGCCTTCTGCCACAGAAAGGCTTTTAGAAAGTTTTTTTTTTTTGGAACATTGTGAATGGAAACTTTCCGATTCCACAAATAGATGTCTGTAATTGCAGTGAATCAAAAGCGCAGGAGGATTGGCCCCAAGTTCAAACAGCGCCGGCGTCACTGCAGACACTCGAGGAGACCTTTTCTCTCACATGTGGTTTCAAGTGTTTGGGGGCAAATGAAAAGACGTGACTCGGCCGGAGGAGGCAGGTTCTGATGTCACACTGCAGCGCTGCCAGAATCCAGATCTCTCCGGTTCAAAGCCCACTTCTCCCAGACTTATCTCCTGCTCACCGCAAGGGACCTCGTTTATGACGCTCTAAAGCCGAGCGGGGCCCCGGTTTCAACCAGAGACCACCACGTCCACATTTTCAAAGGCCCCCCCACCCGAGAAAAAAATCACTTCCTGCACGTTCAGATTCCACAAAGCCTAAATGCTGCAACTACTGTACAGGACTTGGCACGGATTTCAATCTGAGCTCCATCTGGTCCCGGTCCGGTTCTGACACGTGCACACCCCTCGGATCGGACCCCTCTGATCTGAAGCCCTAGAGATTGTGTGAAGTGGTGCTGCTGGGAAAAAAAAGAGGCCATATCTGTTTGGACTGGGCTGAATGGGATGAAGTACAGGAATGATAAACAACCAAAACAACATTATTTATCAGACCTACATTATCAACCCTGACCGCGAGTGTATTCCTGAAAAGCCCCCAGTCCCCTGTGTTGTACAGGGAAACCCTCTGACTGAAGAGTTATGTCTGAAAAACAAACAAACAAACAAAGCCCCTCCTTGTGAGTGAAATATGAGTTATTGGAGTAGAATACTGAACTCTTAGAGTAAAATATGATGCATAGAAAAATAGATTTCCTTGAGTCGATTCATTCGCACCGAATTTGGACTCAATCGGACCAACGGTTGAGAAGGTGTGGTCTGACAACTTATGGAGAAAAGGCTCCCCCTAGTGGTGGAAGTAGATAACTGACCTTACCCCAAATCAATCCAGTTCTTCCTCCCACTAGGTTCTGTGTGGGTATGAAGTTTGAAAGTTATCCACGACACAGTTTTATCGTTATCATGTTAACGTTACAAATCTGCGTTGGTTTTGACAATGCTTTAAAATCCGACGTTTCGGGGATGACAAATGTGACTTTTCGAGCCACTTCCTCTTTCTAGTCATCTACGGAACCATGAAGTCTATTTTAAGCTGACGGAACACATTTTTTATACAGTAGATTACAGCGACATGAAACACCCCACGTCTCCTGCTTTGGCCTGAACAGATTATGTTAAACGTAAACCTGCGTCTGTTCGGTGGTTTGTTTCGCTGTTCTAGGAATAGAATGAGCCGAACTTTCTTAACTTACCACCGCCCTGCAGTCTTCATCCTTCTCAGCAGAATCATATGCCACCACCACCACCATCACTTGTGTCTGGATTCAATCGAGAGTCTATATTCGTGAGGGCTCTACAGTCCGCACGAGGAATCCAACTCGGCAGGCTGTGAGACTGTGCTTGCTCCCCTGGTGGTTACATGTCACATGTGGTGATGTGATCGGGTCGACTAAGAAAGATTCTGGGCCAAGGTGCACAGATCACTTCCATCCTCATCTGGACAACGTCGCATCCCAGTGCTATGGATCCAGGAATGTGCGGCTGTGCCGAGGTGAATTCCCCGGGTGGACTGTACAGATGTGACCGGTTTATCTCTAAAAGGTTCCACTAGCCTGATCTTCGTGCTTATCTTTTTTGACGTCGAATTTTCACCCTCCATTGCTCTCATTTTACTTATAATAACTTTTAAGCTCCTCCCACCTGCGATTGACAGAGTCACCGTGATAACTGTCTGAGTATATTTCCTAAATATCTTCATCTCAAGGAACCTCATCACTTCAGAGACACTTGAAGGCCGATGTAGATTCTTGGACAGGGAGGGGCGAGCTGAGGAGGGATATAAGTAGCATCTAGAATTCCAACGCCAGATGCCTCCAAATTTTACACACTGTACCTTTAAGAAAACCTGATGTCATCAATTTGTCATTCCTGATTTTGAAAGCTCAAAGAAAAGTGGAATAAAACAGTTAAATTATAGCGACATCCTCTCCTGTCAGCGATTCTTATTCTGAATCACAGAAAAATAAGAAAACACACACCTTTGGAATTATTATTTTTCCAAATCAGCACATTTTGAAATAGTTTCATTTCCTGCCCTTCAGGGGAAAAAAAAAAGAAAAATGGACAACATCTGGAGAAGCCATCATCTATTTCCTCTGAGCCGTCACGTAGATCCAGCCGACATGGCAACACGGGTTCAACCGGAGGAGTTCTGCTCCGGCTCTACGAACCGAGATGAAGAAGATGAGAGAAGGAGTCAGAATCTTCTGGCGTCAGCTGGTCTTTTTTTGTTGTTGTTGTTGTTTGCAGCCACTGAAGAAGAAGAAGCCGATCTCAGATCTTCCCCCCTGACATCCATCTCCAATCTGCCCGGAGATCTCAGGGGAGCAGTTTATGCACACTCAATATGCCCAGGGCTCCTTCAGCCCACACCGTCGCCATGGCAACCAGCGACCACCTCTGGCTGCTGGAGCTTCCGTCGGCTCGTACCCACTCACGCTCGTCTTCTAGCATGACTTCACGCTCTTCATCCTCGCTCCTGCAGCGTAGGCATGTTTAAAAAGAAATAAATATTTGTATTTCACAGTCTCATTCCTGATTCCCCCCCCCCCCCCCCCTCCGGTGACACATGCAGCGGGGGGGGAGTTTGTTTTTCATCAGCGTCGGTCTGAAGGGGGCAGACTTGAGCTTTTCTTTTCTTTCTTTTCTTCTTCTTATGGCATAGTTCTTGAAAAAATATCCACGCAAACCTGCTGTGTCACGGCCCACTCTCTGACTGTAGGACCACCCATCCAGAACCAAAAGTCCCAGCATGGCCCGGATTTTAAAACCTTACTCACCACAGACCCCAACCCCCCCCCCCCCCACCTGCATCCAGCCAGATCATATACAGGCAAAAAAAAAGGGTTCTGTGTGCCGGTTCTGGAGGAGGGAGGGGGGGCGGTTCTCTTTCATCACTCAGTATTTTTCACGCCAGCCCTATTTTCTTTCCCCCTTTTCTTTTTTTTTTCAGGAAAAGAGTGAAACAGCATTTGTGCGTTCAGCCGCGACCGAATGAGTCCATTCTCCTCTTTCACCGCGGACCTTTCCCTTTTGTCACCCCCAACCCTCCCCGCCTGTCCAAACGTCGCCCTCTAGCCCCGCCCCCTTTTTAAATTCTCCTTTTCTTGAAGTCCCCGCACTTCCATCTAAAAAAGGCTGGGGTGAGGCAGGCGGGGGGAGGGAGGTGGGAGGAAGGTGGGGGAGGGTCGTGGTACCGTTGTAATCTGCGACTGTTACAGTCTGCAGGCCTGTGACGCTGTCACCATCGCAAATTGATTTAACCATCAATGGCAGCAGATTTTTAAGGCGGCTGCTGGAAATATACTTACACTGAAAAAAAAGTCACTTTAATGAAAATTAAAAATAAAGGGGAGTTTGTAACACATCGTATTTTTTTTTAGCTTCACTGCAGTTGCAATTATATTCACACAAAACCTTATATTTATAATTCAGTTCAAATAATAATAATAAATTCTTAACATTTTTCTTTCAAGCTGTATTTTTTAATATTTTATTTATCTTAAGTCAAACGTTGGATTCTGTATAAATTATAATTATTAATTTAATCTTATTCAATATATTTTTCTTTGGTCACCAGCCAGAAAAATGGTCCCAAAATGTTAGATACACTGTAAAAAAAAGAAAAAGAAAAAAAGAAGATGATTATTGGTAACACATAATTCAACTAGAAATAAAGTGTCTTCCCTGAAAGAAACGCGTATCCCCTCTTTTCTAGTAAGAGGGGATACGCGGGGATTGATATGCAACCCAAATCAATCCAGCCCTTCCTTGCTCCAAACACTATGTGGCTATAAAATTTTAAAATGATCCATGAAATAGTTTTTGAGTTATGACTTTAAAATGAAGGACCTGTCGAATACAATTCCCCGACTTTCCAGGGAAATACTTGACCTCAATAATTAAAATTTTCTTTAGACAGTAAAACCCAAAATGTTAGTTTTTTTCATTTTTACACTGTAAAAAGAGAATTATTGATGATCTCAAAAAAATCATCAATCAACACTCGATTTAACAAACTATTTACAACTCATTTATTTAAGAATCAGTTAATTAGTTAGTTATGATTATTAGTTGATGTAATATCTTTCAGTTTGTCAACCATTATTTTTTTAGAGTGCATGTTTAGACCCGAATCGCATAAAAAGGTAAAATTCCGACATTGAAATTTCTTCCACTGTCTCTGAAAAAACTTTTATTTTTACTTTCAAATAAAACCTAAAATAAGAAACGGTCAATAAAAAATTTGTTTATTATTTTTTATTTAATTCTTGAAGCGTGTTTAGATAAATATTACATGCTGTAGAAAATTGTAAATGATTATAATTTTCCTGGTAAGGCAGTTATATTAAGTATTTTCAACTTAATGTTTAGACTTTATAATACTTTATTTACTCCTGTCACACTAGTAAACGTGTCGGTAAATAAAATAATGCAATTAATTTTCTTCAAAAGATAATTTTTTACCATAAAGCTAAAAGCTAAATCTGGTATAAAGTCGAATTTTCATTTGATATAAAACTAAAATCCTGCATAAATTAACTCATTTTTACTAACAGACTCAACTTTAATGAGTGTAATTAATGGATTTAAGTTGAAATTACTTATTTAATCACGTTTTTCTGAGTTGGAGTTGGAGTTTTTTTTTTACAGTGTACTCGGCTGATTGTTGAATGAGCCCCTTTTGCTCCTTTTCCCACCATCGGGTATCAAAGGCTATTGTGTCCAGAGAAAGTAGAGGGGTCGCCCGTTGACCCCCTGTGGGTCAGCTGAGACAGAGGGTGGAGTGAGGCAAGGAGGGAGGAGCTCAGAGAGGTGGAGGAGGACGCCGTCAGGACGGAGAACTTCCAGGAGGAGGTGAATGTTCGGCCTTGACGTCAATGCAGCCATTTAATGCGCCGCGCGGAAAATGTTTGGAATCCCAGGAATCTGCGTCCCGTTATCTTCAGGATGGATGTTTCTGTTTGGGCCCAACGTTCTGAGACGCTTATCTTCAAAACCCAAAACCTGCTGATGGTTTTTTCTCTGACTCCAGTTCTGAGTTGTGGTTGTAAAAAAACAACAAAAGAAACTCTTGATTCTTTTGTTTATATATATATATATATATATATATATATATATGACCTTTCACCTTTAACCTTTCCCTCTGGGGTCGGGAGCATGAACTGCTCTTTTTCAGGTCCAACCTCATCAGGCTTAGTTACTATACTAGGTTCAGGCTTAGACTGAGACCGGACCGCTCCAGAACTTTAATGCCATTCCTCTGACACCAGGGTCGCGTCTTCAGTTTTGTTGGCCAAACATCCTGTCATTGTGAAGAACCAGTTTTTTGCCCTCTTCTGGTCCGGGTTCACACAAAGACCTGATACTCGATCTGTTAATTGTCCAGGAAGTCTTCTGGGGGGAAAATAACTGGAGACGGAGTCTTGAAGATTGAAACGGAGCAGAAAGGGAAAGGGGAGAACCCTCCTTCTGAAGGGTCCTGGGGCGACTGCAATCATGCAGCAGATAACTTTGGGCCGGTTCCTGTACCAGAATACAGATGAGCCGGGTTTCACATTCCTGGGATCTAGGAAGGGACCAGAACTTCCTCGCCGCCCCCTGAAGGGTCGCTCCCTTCATTTTAGCTTTACTCCTAAAGTTTCCATGGTAACCCTGAATGCTCCTCAGCCCTCAGCAGCAGAGAAGTCCTGGCCGGGTTCTGTTCATCAAAGCAGAACGCCCTCGACCCACTTCCCTCTCAGAAGCTGTCGAGGGTCTCCCGCTTAGAATGTCTCCAACTTGGACAACAGTAACATTTCAAAGTAAATAAATCCAAAAACAAACAAACAAACAAACAACTGGCTGGTTGAAGATAACTGAAAGTGTGGCTGTGAGGTTCTGCAGAATCAGAGGCTCGGTTCAGAGAAACAGGCTTTATTACAGGCTTTAATAAGAGCAGCGCCGCGTGCGACGAGGCGAGGGGTGGGGTGGGGGGCGATGGAGTAATGGCGCTGATGTAACATGAGTGTCTTTCTATGGCGAGCTTGTCGCTGAGTAACCAGTTGCCGTGGCAACCCTCTCCTTCCCGCTATTCCTCCGCTGCCTCTCTCTCTCTCTCCCTCTCTCTCTCTCTCTCTCTCTCTCTCTCTCTCTCTCTCTCTCTCCCTCTCTCTCTCTCTCTCTCTCTCTCTCTCTCTCTCTCTCGCTCTCTCTCTCTCTCTCTCTCTCCCTCTATCTCTCTCTCTCTCTCTCTCTCTCTCTCTCCCTCGCTCTCCTTCAGCACTGTTTGATCTCCGTAATGAGAAGAGGATTTTAAAGTGTTCTTATCAAGGCACGGGTCCGGATAAACATCACGGGCCTTGTAGTCATCGGGCCATATGGGTCCGAGTGGCTCTCATGAGAGCGTCTGCAGAGTGACGGGGCTAATGGCTCGGCTCGGGCAAACGAGACCCGGGGGCCCGGTGGTGCGAGACGCTGAGGGCCACAGGGGGATTTTATTATATGAAAAACATCCTGACCGGGTCGATACACGAACGGGTCGGGCTCTGCAACAAAAGATTTGTTTAAACACGTATACACTGCTGTGAAAAATGATTGGACCTCCTGTTCTGTTTCTGTGTGTCTCTGAAAAGTCTTAAGCTGCAAAAACACCGGACTTTGGATTTGCGTTAAATTAAATCAAAACCTGGTCCGACTCTGCCACCATTGCCTCTGCACACGGGTCCTAACACAGTTCTTAACAGGTCCAGGTCCAGATTTTGACTAGGAACCATTTAGAGGTGGACTTCCTCCTCTGCAGTGCGTCAAAATTTTTAAAGTAAGCATGTAGACCAGACTTGTGAAACCATCGAGAGGTAAACTGCTGAGGTTCCTGCGTTCCATCTGGGGACGTATCTCGGCAGGTCGTGGACCCTCAATACTGTCCCTCGGGTTGGAGAGACGACTCTGTCCACAGCTCAGAAAAAGAATCAGAAGAAATGTGAATGAGCTGTGAATTAAAACAGGTGTCCCTGAGACCCCCAGCCTCTCCGTGTAACCCCGGGGTGGAAAGAGGAGGTTAACCAAGGCGCTGGTCTGCGTGGAGAATCCGTTAACGGCGCCCCACAAAAGCCGTCCTGTTCTTCCACTTGACGGTGCAGCTGGGATCCGTGATTTACAGTCTCTGCACCCACGGGTCCTCGCGGCAACCATCACATGGCCGTGGGAGACGCTAAGGGTCACGGCCCGGACCAGCGCCGGGGGCTTGGGGGGGTTGGGTTACACGGTGGAGTGAGGCACCCCTACCCAGAGAACGGGGGTCCGTCTGAAGTTATAAAACACAAAACCTCAACACGTTGAGATCCAGAACCCAGCATGTCGCGTTCATGGTCGTATGTTCACCGTTAAAATAGGTCTATGCTGACAGCAAGGGTTTATCGCCGAAAAGCCCCCCTGTCCCCTGAGTTGTACAAGCAATCGACATGATGGAACCTAAATGTGTGAAATAAACACAGCGGACCTCCTGGAGTCGATTCAAATGCAACGGATTTGGACTAATTATGTCTGAAAAACAATGTTTTTAGCTCCCCCTAGGGGGTAAAATATGAACTTTTAGAGTAAGAAAACAACAAACACTAGATGGAGCTGCTGGAGTCGATTCATAGGCACCAAAGATGGAATAAATCGGAGCAGAAATAACCAGAAATAATAAAGTTATTCACTGTTTCTTCATTTATATCTTTTTTTACAGTGCAGCTCCGTGGTTTAAGCGTAAATCCAACTGTCTAACCTCCTCACACAACATGAGCTCCGCTCTCACAGCAGGAGCCTCCGAACGTCAGGCAAAGGCGGAGACGTTCCGTCAGGAGGAACGTGGAGGCGGAGCAGCGGCAGGAAGTAACGGCACTGAACGCCGGTGAAATACTTAACGACTAATTCACGAGACAATAATGTGGTTTTTATTTTTAGGATGAAGTCAACGTTTCACCTCTGATGGGTAGCCTCAGACGCCTCCTGCCTCTCGTCTCCTCTTTATTCACATCAGCTCTTCTAACAACTTCAAAAAACAACTTCAGGTGTACCCACCAACAGGTAACCACAGTAACCAGATAATATATCCCAGCCGCTGACAGGTAACCATAGTTACCAGATAATATATCCCACCCACCAACAGGTAACCACAGTAACCAGATAATATATCCCAGCCGCTGACAGGTAACCATGGTAACCAGATAATATATCCCACCCACCAACAGGTAACCATAGTAACCAGATAATATATCCCACCCACCAACAGGTAACCATGGTAACCAGATAATATATCCCACCCACCAACAGGTAACCATAGTAACCAGATAATATATCCCACCCACCAACAGGTAACCATGGTAACCAGATAATATGTCCCACCCACCGACAGGTAACCATAGTTACCAGATAATATATCCCACCCACCGACAGGTAACCATAGTAACCAGATAATATATCCCACCCACCAACAGGTAACCATGGTAACCAGATAATATATCCCAGCCGCTGACAGGTAACCATAGTTACCAGATAATATATCCCACCCACCGACAGGTAACCATAGTAACCAGATAATATATCCCAGCCGCAAACAGGTAACCATAGTAACCAGATAATATATCCCACCCACCAACAGGTAACCATGGTAACCAGATAATATATCCCACCCACCAACAGGTAACCATAGTAACCAGATAATATATCCCACCCACCAACAGGTAACCATGGTAACCAGATAATATGTCCCACCCACCGACAGGTAACCATAGTTACCAGATAATATATCCCACCCACCGACAGGTAACCATAGTAACCAGATAATATATCCCACCCACCAACAGGTAACCATGGTAACCAGATAATATATCCCAGCCGCTGACAGGTAACCATAGTTACCAGATAATATATCCCACCCACCGACAGGTAACCATAGTAACCAGATAATATATCCCAGCCGCAAACAGGTAACCACGGTAACCAGATAATATATCCCACCCACCGACAGGTAACCATGGTAACCAGATAATATGTCCCACCCACCGACAGGTAACCATGGTAACCGGGATAATCAAGGTTATTCCGACTTCACCTGTCGGTGGTTATAATATTATGGCTGATTAATGTCTGTTTTATTGTATCCCTTTAAGCCACTTATACGTTTTTATTCCACATACTGTAAAAAATGAAACCTTTCAAACAGTTTTGGTCCAAATCTTCGCCGTGCCTTCCTCATCCTCTGAATGAGGGGCGTGTCCAGAGGGGCAGCAGATGGTCAAACGCTCAGCAGGTTCAGACTCTTTGACTCCACGGGTGGATGAAGTCGCCCTCGCTGGACCAACTGGATTGGATTTGCAGACAGCCGCTGTTTCCATTGGCTGCTGGGAGATTTATCTGTAACATAATGATGAAGATATTGAGTTCTTCTTCCTGTTTCTGACCACAGACGATGACATCATCGTCTGCACAGGCCAGAGGAGCCCAACCGGATTATCTGATCAGAAGATGGAGATGGTTCTCAGCTTTGGGTGGTGCTGCTGGTGGAGGTGGGGGGGCGCGCTACATTTTCTCCAGAAAGTGTGTTTATATGTTTTTGTATTTATTATTATAATTATTATTAAATCTTTTTGGAGTGAATGATGGTTGTAGATTCTGAGTGGGTTCTGTGGTCCACACTCCAGAGAACACGGTACCGGTAAAGGTCCAACCCAATGTTTGATACAAACCGCCATAAAACAACTTACATTTAGATTTAACATTTAATTTAAAAATAACAGATATGAAACTTTTTTATTTAGGTTCAACATTTAACATTTAAGTTTATTCTACAACTAGAATGAATATTTATATTTAACATTTATATTAAGTTTAAACATTTAGATGTGACATATACAAGTATACTTAACATTTATAATTAATATTTAAATTTAGCTGCAACATTGAGATTTATTTACATTTAGATTTAACATTTAATCTAAAAATATCAGATATTAAACTTTTTTATTCGAGTTCAACATTTAAGTTTTAGATTTACATTTAACATTTAAGTTTAGTCTACATTCAGGTTGAATATTTAGATTTAACATTTACATTAAGTTTACATTTTTAGATTAACATTTAAAATTAACATTTAAGAATTATATTTAGATTTAACACATAGATTCAGATGAAACATTTATATTTATAAGTAACATTCAACATTTAGATTTAACAATTAAACTTATATAAGTATATATGTAAACATTCACATTTGGATTGGGATTGAGTTTTAATCTAGATTTAACGTTTACATTTAGATACAAAAGAGGTGAAACACTTTTATTTAGATTATCTACCCTTTAGATTTAACATTTAGATAGTTTGGTTCTTAGACATAATATAAGTTTTGAAAGCGTCACCGTTGAAATCAGAAAGGCGCTGCTTCACAGTGGGCGCCCCAGAGCATCATGGGATATCAGGCCTTCAGCTTCTTCTTCTTCTTCTCTCAGCGATGATTGGAAGCTCCTAACGACGGCTTTAAGTTCTGGCTCACAAAGTCACCGCGGCGTCTCATATCCCCCCCCCCCAAAAAAAAGGAGGAAGTGACCTTTCTGAGAACCGCGGCGCCGCTCCTCGCGTCGCCTCGGTTTCAATGACTTCATGCCCGTTCAGGTTTATAAAATCTCAGCCAGTCGACCTTCATCGCTCCTTCGTCACATGGGCTGTGATTCATGGGCTATTTTTCCACCTGCGGCCCATTCAACCCTACTCGTGTGACATCACGCCATCACGCCATCACGCCATCACGCCAACGCCATGATGTCATGGAAATTAGCACCGACCTCTCAGATCTCTGAGACACCATCAACGGACTCAAACAGTTTTTCTGTTTTCTCTGGGCTGAGCGGCGTCTCTGGTTCCAGTCAGACCCGATAACGGCGAGAGAGATTTAAGACGGTCATAAGGAACCGGGACAGGCGGAGATTTATGCGCCGCACGTTCCCTTTAATGCCCTCACGCCTCTCTCATGGCGGGAGTTAGACACATGTTACCCATCTCTGCTGGCAGATTTACTGGTTCTTAGTGCCGGGCCTAATGGGCCACTTGACAGTTTTCTCTGGGCTTGGAGAGCGGCCCGGCTGCTGGAGGAGAACCTCCTTTGGGTCAATCAGAGCATCTCACTGTTTTACCGTCAGGCCGGAGAGTCCGGTAGATCCACGCTGACGTTCATCGGTACTTCCTGACTCACCGGACCGAGTTTGGACTCACCGGGTTCCTCCATCTCCGTCCATCTGCTACTTCAGATCAGTTCTGAAGAGGTTCTATCAGAATCTCCTGGTGTCTCTACTGGTCCATAAAAGGAGTTCTGGCCGGTTAACTTCATCGGGTTTTAGAATTTTACCAAAGTTTATCCTGGATTCAGGTAAAAACTAAGGCGGAGGATGTTTAACCGCACTGTAAAAAAATAATTGGTATAATTTACGGTAAAATACAGAAGCTGTGAAACATTCAGTTCCAAAGAGAGAGAAAGATAGAAAGAGGAAAAATCAATAAATGAATTAAAGAATAGAATTGATCGGACCGAGTCTTCTGCAGCGTCTGAAAATGGGGGTTTGGACCCAAACCCATAACGGGCCTACAGCATATCTGGTCTGGAGGGCGCCGTTTTATAAGTGGGCCCACCCACGTTTAGAACGAGCCCACTCAAACGACAGATTTGACAAAAAATTAAGATTGACAACACATTTCTCTTCTCTCTCTCTCTCTCTCTCTCTCTCTCTCTCTCTCTCTGTCTGCTCAAAGTCAATGTAGCTCGCCCAGTAATCAATCTCTCTCTCTCCCTGTAAACACAAAGATCCAATAATTCTGAACGATGAATTCTTCTACATAAACCACAGCAGACATAAACCTCACCGTTGCTCTACGTGGATCTTCACATGTGTTGGGCTTTATACCGTATATTTGTTTTATACAAATAAAAACTATAAGATAGATTTGAAGTGGAATTATGAACATTTTAAATCCGGATTATATTTGACTCATATTGAACCAGATGCTCCCGTCATCTTCAATTATCACTCACTTCTGCCGGGGAACCATCAAAGGAAGCCAAACATCATCTTGGACTCCGGAGCTAAAACCGATGTGGTCCAGCCCAGAGTTGGAATCCGAGCGCCGCGCCTGTGAAGCGTACAAACCTCGCTTGCTGGAAGTCCATCAAAATTAACGTGGTTTTGATTAATGGCTGCAGATGAGGAAAAAAATGTATCAGAAGAACTTTTTATATGAAGGGTCGTGAAAAAGAAAAAAAGAAAAGAAAAGGGGGGGGGGGGGTAGTAGTGTGTGTGTACCCGAAGCGGCAGAATTCTTGTGCGTGCGTTCGGCGGACGCCGTTTCATCCGTCTTCATATTTGTCGTCACGTCGTCTTCTGCTGATCTTCCAAAAAAAGATGTCAAAGAGTAATATTTCACAAACCTCACGGAAGTTCTGATTCCCAGAAGTGAACTGGATCTGGGAGCGGGCCAGAACATGTGCGTTGAATCAGGTTTGCTGGGTGAGCAGCTGTCACATCTGGGTGGGTTCTGCGCATTCTGGTTTCTGACCAGAGCCAGAACCAGCAGAATACTGTCGCTACAGTAAGAGGACTTTGATTAGAAAGAGGTTTGAGGATAATATGTCCCGCCCACTGACAGGTAACCATGGGAACCAGATTAAAAATCCCGTCCACTCACCGGTAACCATGGTAACCAGATAACATATCCCGCCCACTCACAGGTAACCATGGTAACCAGATAACATATCCCGCCCACTGACAGGTAACCATGGTAACGAGATTAAAATTGTTAATCTGACTCCACCTGTTAGTGGTTATAATGTTATGGCTGACTGCTTTATAAATCCATGGAAACGACACAACATAAAATAAGCTTAAAGTTCAGAATGTCAAATTTCTCGCTGCTAATGTCGTTTAATTTATTTATTAAGTTTAGTGAAACTTAAGAACATGTAGAATGAAACCAAAAGATGATTGACAGACGGACGGACTGAAGACCACGAAGAGAAAAAAAAAGAAATTTACAAGAGAAAGTCATAATTTAACAAGATAAAAGTGTTAATTTTATCAAAACAAAAGTGCCTTCAAGCAAAAAGTCGTAATTTTACGAGAAAAAAAGTCGTAATTTTACGAGAGAAAGAAATCTTATTTTCAGGACAGACATGAGGACAGTTTGAGGACGATAATAAAAAGGAGAAAAAATTGATGATTTAACAAGATTCGAGTTTCAATTTTATCAGAAATCGTAATTTTTTACTCGAAAGAAGTAAAAATTCTATTAAATTTTTTTTTTGTAATTTTAGGAGAAATAGTCAAAATGTTATGAGAAGAAAGTCAGAATTTCCCCTGATACAAAGTCTGACTTTTACTGGAGGTTAAGTCGGAACATTTTTTTTAAAGAGTGAATTCTTATAACTGACGTATTTTTCGTTTACGTATTTAACCCAAAGGTTTCATCCCTAATCATCCGATTCTTTTTCTTCCCGCCGCCGTCCACACGGCGACGCGTCTCTGCTGAAGGTTCAAAAGGACTCCTGACCGCGAGGACAGCAGATGTAGGACGCCGCCCGCTTGAAGCGCCGCCATTAATCACAGCGCAGCCGTTATGGAACGGGAGCCAGAGGGGGAGAAACGCCTCCTGTTTCATCAGGAGGAGAACCTGCTCCCTCTTCATTGTCTTCACCAGGAGAGGGTTCTGGCGAGGGACGGATCCACAATCCATCCCTCGCCAGAACTCTTTCCTCTCTGGAGGAAACATGGAGGCATGAACGAGCTGAAAATGACGATTCAGCACATTAACAACCTCAGTATGCTGGGATGGTTTCAAACTCGCCTCCTCCTCCTCCTCCTCCTCCTCCTCCTCCTCCTCCTGTCAAAGTGAAAGTGAGTCCACTTAATTCTGGTCCAGCTTCAACCTGAGACGTGCGGGGCCATGCGTTCCGGGTCAGGAGCCCCCGTGGGAGGGGGGAGGTGTGTCGGTACAGTATTAGTTTGCGGAGGGGAGGAGCTCCTGAGGCAACAGATGCCCGGTGTCAGAGGTCAGGGTGAAGCCCCTCCCCCCTCAGACAGACGGGAGATGGGTTCCTTTTGAAGTCCCGAACAAAAACCTCTTTTCTCCACAGGTTCTGACGCTGCAGGCTTTGTCTTCATTGCCAACCGGGTCCCTGCAGAACTGGCCGAGGACAGACGAAGATCAGGTCCAGTAAACCAGATGAAGATTTAGACAAAAACCAGGTTTGAGGAAAAAAATCTCATCTTCTAGAGTAAAAATCAACCCTAAGCTTCTCTCTCTCTTGTTAAAAGTCAATGTAGCTCGCCCACTTAGAGAAACAAAACGTCATTTACGAGAAAAAGTCTTAATTTCAGAAAAAAACAGTCGTCATTCTACGAGAAAGAAAGAAATCTCAATTTTATGAGAAAAAAATTGTAAATTTATAAGAAATAAATTGTAGGTTTTCAAGGAAAAAGAAGTAATTTGAAAAGTAAAAAGTCAATTTTACTTAAAAAAGAGGCGTAATGAGTAACTTTATGAGAAAAAATATCCTAAATGAATATTGGAATGATTGAAGGTCATCAGCAACGACCTTTCACCTCAGGCGTTGATATAATTGAAAAGCGTTTCCAAACCTTTCATGGGTTTCCTTTGATCTGCGTCACTGACTCTGAATAAATTCAACATGACTGACGTAAAAGTCCCGACTGAGTCGATAAATGTCAAACCGGCACGTAATCAGCCCGCCGCTTCCTGTTTCTGGGTCAACATGACCTTCTGCGAAACTGCTGCTCAGCGGGGGGGTTCGGACCCCCACACAGCAGTGAGGGGAGGGGTTCTGTGCAGACCCCATGTATGGATGTCTACCATCAGAGATGAACCTGCAGGGGGTCGGGTCACTTTTAACTTCTGGATTACCCTCTGTCTGCGGGTCAGGGGAACCGGGCCGTGCAGACACCCGGTCGGTCCAATTAGACGGACCCGGCACTTAAGTCCAAGTTATGACACGCGGCGCTGGAGTCAGCTGATGTAAACACAGAAGGTCCTTTTAACGGTCCAGCAGGTCCGGCCCACATCCTGGGTGTCATGAGACCCACTTGAAACCTGGAGGGATGGAGGACGGGTCTGGCCCAGAACCACACAACGTGATATTTTGTGTTTCTATTTTAACGTTATATTAGTTGAAATCTTTATTCTTCAAGCATCAAATACTTTTTCATCTGCTGATTAATTCCTGCTGACGTCCCTGTGGGGGTCTTCACTCTCTGCTGCCTGGTCTCTCCCCTCCGCCGTCATAACCTCTCTCTCTCCTGCTCAACCACACCTCTCTCTCCTGCTCAACCACACCTCTCTCTCTCCTGCTCAACCACACCTCTCTCTCTCCTGCTCAACCACACCTCTCTCTCCTGCTCAACCACACCTCTCTCTCCTGCTCAACCACACCTCTCTCTCCTGCTCAACCACACCTCTCTCTCTCCTGCTCAACCACACCTCTCTCTCTCCTGCTCAACCACACCTCTCTCTCTCCTGCTCAACCACACCTCTCTCTCCTGCTCAACCACACCTCTCTCTCTCCTGCTCAACCACACCTCTCTCTCTCCTGCTCAACCACACCTCTCTCTCTCCTGCTCAACCACACCTCTCTCTCTCCTGCTCAACCACACCTCTCTCTCTCCTGCTCAACCACACCTCTCTCTCCTGCTCAACCACACCTCTCTCTCCTGCTCAACCACACCTCTCTCTCCTGCTCAACCACACTTCTCTCTCTCCTGCTCAACCACACCTCTCTCTCCTGCTCAACCACACCTCTCTCTCTCCTGCTCAACCACACCTCTCTCTCTCCTGCTCAACCACACCTCTCTCTCTCCTGCTCAACCACACCTCTCTCTCTCCTGCTCAACCACACCTCTCTCTCCTGCTCAACCACACCTCTCTCTCCTGCTCAACCACACCTCTCTCTCTCCTGCTCAACCACACCTCTCTCTCTCCTGCTCGACCACACCTCTCTCTCCTGCTCAACCACACCTCTCTCTCTCCTGCTCAACCACACCTCTCTCTCTCCTGCTCAACCACACCTCTCTCTCTCCTGCTCAACCACACCTCTCTCTCTCCTGCTCAACCACACCTCTCTCTCTCCTGCTCAACCACACCTCTCTCTCCTGCTCAACCACACCTCTCTCTCCTGCTCAACCACACCTCTCTCTCTCCTGCTCAACCACACCTCTCTCTCTCCTGCTCGACCACACCTCTCTCTCCTGCTCAACCACACCTCTCTCTCTCCTGCTCGACCACACCTCTCTCTCCTGCTCAACCACACCTCTCTCTCCTGCTCAACCACACCTCTCTCCCAATCCTTTCAAACCCGATCCTGAGGTTCCCCACTTCTCTCCTTAACGTTCTGACAAAAAAACACAGAACCAGTTTAAACTAGAAGGGATCCAACACTAAACTGTTCCTGTACCTGTAGAGAGAACTCCTGTCTGGACTATGATCTGGACTATGATCTGGACTATGATCTGGACTATGATCTGGACTATGATCTGGATTTGGGAGACTTTGAAAAAGGATGAAATTGTGATGGCAAGACGACTGGGTCAGAACTTCTCCAGAACTGCAATTTTTGTTGGATGTTTGTGGCCTACGATCGTTAGAATCTACCAAAGTGGTCAAAGGAAGGACCACCAGGGTCAAAGGAGCCAGAATCTCATTGATGTGAGCCGGAGGAGCGAAGGTGGTCCGTGTTGTCTGAAGATATTGCTGAAAAACTTGATCCTGGTTCTGATAGGAAAAACCTTCAGAGGTCTGCAGGAGTCCCGGTCCCGATGGGTCAAAGCTGTTTTTGGCTGCAAAAGAGGAAACTATATATTGAGTATGTGGTTATAATGTTATGGCTGATAATATAAGTTTTCTTTTCTTTCCTGTTTTTGGATTGAATCACAGTTTTGAGTTTCACATCAGATTATTTCTCAAACTCATAAAAAAAAAGAAGAAGATTTTTCTGTCAGTAATTTTAAACATTCATTATATAAATAACAAAAATGAACTTTTAGCGACCAGCTTAAATCAAAACAACATTCATAAAGTTAAATATTTAAGAGTGTTAAATGAAGCAGCAGGACGTCAGCAGATCCGTCAATGTAGAAAAATCTGGATTTATGGATCTATAGTTTTATAAAAAGGTAAAGGATGATGAAGATCACGAGAGGAAGGATTAACCTCAGCATGTGAATTATGAATACGACCCCCCCCCCCCCCCCCCCGCTCCCCCGTGAAAACACGACACCCGTAATATCTCCTCAAGCTGCTCTTTATTATGACGTTTCAGAATTTGCGAGGCTAAAGGTCAGAGGCCATCCTGCCAAACCCAGCTCAGGTCACCAGAACACAAATCAGGGCAGGAAATTCCTGTCTGCTCCTCTGAGGCTCCGCCCCCCCGAGACTGGCTCCATTTAGATGAAGTATAATGATTCTCATGACGGCGTGAGGTCAGTCTGGTTCATATGAGGTCACTGTGACATCATCACCATCAGTACCAGCTCCAGCTGATCAGACGTGGAACCAGAACCTTGATTGGTCTCAGTATATAACTTTATAGGGTTAAAACATTTAAAACGACCCCCTTTACGCTTCTAACGGCAAACGTACATCTACGACCCACCAGGGGGCGTGTTCCAGAAGACCTTCAGTTCACACATCCAAGATGGCTGCCGTTTATTCGCCACCAACAGGGGAACTGTTTATTCCATTTCACTCATTCTTCATTCGAGAATTAAGTCGACATGTCAAGAATAAAATAGAAATTTCAAACTAAAGAGGACAAAAGATGTTCTTACTTTGTATTTGGAGACGAAAGTAGAAATAAGGATTCGTATGACCTTCTGACCCCGGCGTCGCCATCAGTGGTTCTATCGATGGTTTCAGTCGCTTCGTCGTGTGGAGGGAAGCCAACAGAACAAACAACCACCTCACAGTAATCAGACTACTTCAACAATTCCTGTGTGTGTTCGGGAGGATGACCGCAGCTGAACGTGGCACAGAAATGCAAAATAAAAGATAAAAACTCTTCCTCTGATGAAGAACGACCATCGACTAATTAGTGCTAATGAAAAGATTTCACCTGTGATTTATTTTTTTACATATTTACATGCGTTCTGTAGTTCCCGGGCAGCACCGGCGTAAAGTTTATGGCCCAGTTTCCTCACCGCAAGAAAGTCACGGGTTCAAATCCCCCTACAGCCGGTGCCCCACAGCCCGAAAACATGCAACATAAGTGAATTGGTGACACACACACCCACACACACACACACGCACACACACACACCAGCGGGGTGGGCTGGGTGGGGTTCAGACAGGAAGTGGCTGTATTGTTGGAACAACAGATCGTGGGTTATCTCTCTGCAAGGTTAAGTCAACATTTCTCGGGCCGGCTCCAGCGCTCCCTGTCTGGGTCCGGTGACCCACTGGGAAATAAGAAGCTGAGTAAATACTGAGCTGTTGGTTCTGAGGAGGAGAGAAGCTGCTGGGGGGAATGACAAAAAAATGATCGGCCAAAATCGCCTGGGGTCGAAGGCGTCCCTGAACCGGTCCAGGAGGCTCAGAACCATGAACAGACAGAACTCTCAAACAGAGAGAATAAAAGGGCCAAATGTTTTGAAGGAAAACAATGAGAGGAAACGGAGAGCAGGAACTGTGACAGAAGAAATAAACTTTCACAGTAAGAAGAAACAGGAAAAACCAAAAAACCTGCAGAAGAACTCAGAACTGGTCCGGCGGTCCACTTTTATTTGACCTGTTTTTCTTTTATTAATGTCCCGCTCAGCTGTTTATTTATAATGTGACCCAGTGGCATTATGTATATGCTAAAGAGTAAGGGGCCGAGTACAGAGCCCTGAGGCTCACCACAGGAGGAGGCGTCAACCGCGACTATCGATAAAGTCCTATTCAATAAGTAAGATTTCTTATTTTTTTCTTGTGCATATTAATTACATGACATGACTTACTAGACATAATTATATACCCTATACTTCTGTTTCTGTTTTGTATACAAAATAAAACTACATACGGGTATTTTGTTTATTTAGCCTGAAGGATTCGCTGACGGCAAATTCATTTATTCAGTATTTGAGTTCAATAAACTCTTTTATTCTCATTAGAATCCCTTTAAAATCCCTGCCAGACTAAAAAAAAAAAATTAACCACCAGTTCCGTCACGATACTATAGTATATCGCTTCTTTGGACAACCGTACAATATTTTTTCCGATATCAAAGGCTGCTACGATACGATTAGTTTGATTCGATTCAGGGGCCTGCGATCAATTTTAGACGGTATTATGTACGCGTTCAACAAAGTTGGTTCGATATATATATATATATATATATATATATATATATATATATATATATATATATATATATATATATATATATATATATATAAAGCGATATGCATCGATGACTCGTTGCAGCCCTAATTATTAACGAGGTATTGTTGATTAAATCATCACGATAGCCGCACAGATGCTCATCTTCGGATCAAACACCGCATATTTGTTCATCCCTTTTGCAGATGACACTCCGCTGTTCTGATGAAGTGCGTCGGTTGATCGACCGCGTTCCCGTCCTGCCGATGCAGCAGAAGAAGTCGTGGCTCCGGCGGTACGGCACCATGACAAATATCAACGGGTTTAAATGGATAAAAGCCCACGAATGCGGTTCTGATGCCGAGGAGGAAGAAAAGCGAGCGCTGGATCCTCTCACCGTAATAAACGGCAGACGTATCCTTTGGTTCTGACGGCCGGCCAAAACACGGCGGACAGATTTATGGCAGCGCTCTGCTTTTACAAGAAACAGGGAAGAGAAGTTTGGATCCAGCCCAGTGAGGACGGATCCCTCCGGCTGAAGCGAGTCTTATATTACACGAGACACACTGTAAAAACACATCCCGCCCAAATCTAATGGATATATCTGGCAACGCATCTCAGCGCCAAATAAATCTAATTTATGTTTAGAATGAAAGAGCATGTGTAATATAACCGAGGAGAAGCTTTAATAAATATGGTCTGTTTCCAATCCCTCATAATTAGAGAGAGAATTTATACGACGTGCGTCTGATGGGCCGACGTCTGTGTGATCACACGAGGAAGAAAAACCCAAACAAAGCCCGGACAATCACACGGAGCTGGAACACTGGACCCGGACTTAGAATCATGTTTCATGCGATCGCCAACGGTCAGGGTTACACAAAGAAACAAAGAATTAAAAAAAATAATAATGTGAGATATCAGCCATAACATTATAACCAGGAAATAGGTGAAGTCGGAATAACACTGGTTACCTGGTTACCCTGGTTACCTGTCGGTGGGTGGGACATGTTGACGGCACATTTTGTCCAGAAGTTGATTTTCGCACCTGTAAAAGTGGACATTGAGGATCTAATAGACTTTGAGTCCGAATGTTTCCAGAACTGCAGGTCCGGTTGGGTGCTCCTAGTCCGCCGTGGTTCGAGCCAATGAGGGACAAGGGCCAGATGACGATGATGATCAAGAACCTGGAAGGAGCATCCTCTCCTGGAGACACAGCGATGGAGATGTAAGATGTAAACAGTCAGTCACATGACTGCAGCACATGCTTCAAGTTAGCGGATGGCGTTTTGCCGCCCTGCCCGCCGGGACGTTTTCCATCTGTTGAAAAGAGAGTGACGCTCCCAGAACAAGTTCTGCCAAGGTGTGAGACCCACCGGTGAACCGGAGCCAAGCGTGAACGCTGAGGCGTCTGCAGCCGGGTGTGAAACATTCCTGAACGTCTGAGAGGATTTTGGAATCTACTCGCTGAACACAGAATCCGGCTTCTGGGTGAACGAGGAGCAGGCGGGGTGACAGGACCTGCTCAGTTTTCTCCTCCTCAGATGGACAGGGGCGAGGAGACACCCTCAGACTTGGAGGGTGGACACTTCCCTCAGGAGCCCGATGAAGACATCTTCATCGGAATAGAGGCGGGTTGAAATGTGGCAACAATCCTTCTGCCTCTTCTTCATGGTTTCTTCGAAGGAACACCGTGATGGAGTAACATCGGAGCGTTGTCGGCAGGATCACAGAGATCTTCAGCAGCCGTGATTGACCCACCTCCTCATCCACGTCACATGACCTCAAGTCAATGAATGGCTGGGGTCAAACTTGTAGTGCTGCCTTTCACTCGGGAACGCACAAGTGAAACGATCTTCATCTTCAACTACACTGTAAAATATGAAAAATTAAGGGCAATTATAACAAAGCTAAACAGGCACGCATCAGTGAAACAATAAACACATTTAACTACTTTATATTACACAAATCATTGTCATCAACTAAACAAACTATGTAATTATTCCAAAGGAATTGGAAATTAAGGAAATTAACACAGTTTAAAAAAATCTTTTTGAGTGTTTACAACTTCTATCGGAAACACGTTCTGCTGACAATCTTAAGTTCGGAGAATTACATTTTTATCTGTGTTTTATATTAAATTAAGTTTTTCTAAAATTTATTTAAGTTTAAGTTTTAGTATTTTTGAACCTCATCTGAAAGTTATTGCTATAAATATGAACAGAAGTTTCTAAGTTGACATACGCTCAAAAATTGCGTCTTAAACTTATTTTCTTGTTTAGTCTTTTCAAGTTTTGCTCCTTTAGTGGCTATAAAGATGCCAGGATGGACATATTACACTGTAAAAGATAACAGGATGGACATATTACACTGTAAAAGATAACAGGATGGACATATTACACTGTAAAAGATAACAGGATGGACATATTACACTGTAAAAGATAACAGGATGGACACATCACACTGTAAAAGATTAGTGGGTGGACATATTACACTGTAAAAGATGCCAGGATGGACATATTACACTGTAAAAGATTAGTGGATGGACATATTACACTGTAAAAGATAACAGGATGGACATATTACACTGTAAAAGATAACAGGATGGACATATCACACTGTAAAAGATAGAAGAGAGGAACCGGTACTGATCAGAGGTCCTGGACTGATGGAGTTTCCAGTTTCAGGCTCCACCCAGAACCACCGCCTCCTCCTCTCCTTCATGGCAGCTGACAGAAACCATGCACGTACTTCATCTCCTCGTGTCCACGGGCTTTTTGATGGTCCACCACCGACCCGACCCGACCGGTCCGAACTGACAAAGGCAGTCCTCCGTCAAATCTCATTAGTGGTGACTAATATTCTTTTCATCTCTACAGAAGGCTTCCATTGTTCCGGCGCTAAAGAACATTCCTCAGCTCCGGCTTCTGTGTCTCACAGGGAGGGGGAGGGGAGGGGGTGGCGGGGGAGGAGACGGCCTATGAAGAGGTTATTATTACCAGAGTTGAATAAGTTCAGCTTCACCTTCACCTCCATGAAATATAAAAGCCGCCCCAGTGCAAATTTAAAGGAGCAGTCTGTGAAAAACAGCGAAGTACCGGGAAACATCGGTACATATTGATATGAAACAAGTCTGGGTCGCCTGATCGTCGTCGAAGTTCTACAACGACCCGGCGTCTGACTTTTAATCTGAGCACGCAGTCTGAATGTTTTGTGTACAGTTTGTGTAAGAGGTGTGTTGTTGTACACGGAGACGCACAAAAATAACGCAATCATTCCAGCTGAAGCCCCGGGTAGACATCGGACTCCTGGTCCGCGTTTCAAGACGGGTCGGGATGATGACATCGTCGCAGACCCCTGACGCCCTTGACTTGGAACGATCCACGCCCTGGCGACCCAACCCTGGCCGGGGCGCACCAAGGACAGTCCAATCCGGTCTGTCCAGTACCGGTAATGATTTGGTACTGATCCGGTACTGATCCGGTAATGATCCGGTCATGATCTGGTACTGATCCGGTACTGATCCGGTAATGATCCGGTCATGATCTGGTACTGATCCGGCACTGATCCGCTAATATTCACCCCTCAATGGTTTCATGAAATCAGCGCTCCATTCCGACCTTTGTTGACAGTGAGGTTCCAGGTTCTGTTGGGTTTTTATTGTGCTGGTTCTGACGTTTTGACAGAGAAACCCAATGACTTACTTTTTTCCCCCCCGACTTAATGGGTTTTGGATCCATTCTTGATGGAATGAGTCATGAGGTGATCCGTTCGGAGTTCTGCTCCCGTTCGCTGGTGTGGAATTAAACTTTATACGAGACATAGTTGGCAAATATTTAGAATCGTTTTGAGTTCTGCTGTCTGAAGAACGGATCCGGTGTCAGCTGAAGTTCTGTTTTTAAGAAGGGGACGTCTCCAGCAGTGGATAAAGGCCTCGCTGCCAAAACGCTGTCCAAATGATCAGAACCAGATT
The DNA here is from genome assembly GCA_037951165.1 of Lophius americanus. NCBI lineage: Eukaryota > Metazoa > Chordata > Actinopteri > Lophiiformes > Lophiidae > Lophius > Lophius americanus. The sequence goes on from JBBDHG010000172.1 coordinate 1,552,484, forward strand.
GTCCAAATGATAGACAGCAGACCAGATGGAACCGGGTCGCTTTCCTCGCCATACAGTTGATTTAAGTTGTTTAATGGTTGGTTCTTCGTTGGCTCCTGATGAAGACCTGATGAAGACTCCTCTAGAGTCCCGACAGCATGGGTTTATCCCCGAAAAGCCCCCATTCCCCTGCTTTATACAAGCGATCCCCCTGATAGAACTCCTCAAATTAAGAATGAAGTCATGTCAACGGTATGTTTGGTGAAAAAAAGAAAAAGAAAAGAAGAAGCTGAGAAGGAAAGGAACGATTAGAATAAAATAAAAACAAACTTTTGGAGATAAAGCGCCCTCTAGTCTGTCTGTCTGTCTGTCTGTCTGTCTGTCTGTCTGTGTGTCTGTCTGTGTGTCTGTCTGTCTGTGTGTGTGTCTGTCTGTCTGTGTGTCTGTCTGTCTGTGTGTCTGTCTGTCTGTGTGTCTGTCTGTGTGTGTGTGTATCTGTCTGTCTGTCTGTGTGTCTGTCTGTGTGTCTGTCTGTCTGTCTGTGTGTCTGTCTGTGTGTCTGTCTGTCTGTCTGTGTATCTGTCTGTCTGTGTGTCTGTCTGTGTGTCTGTCTGTCTGTGTGTCTGTCTGTGTGTCTGTCTGTCTGTCTGTGTATCTGTCTGTCTGTGTGTCTGTCTGTGTGTCTGTGTATCTGTCTGTCTTTCTGTGTGTCTGTCTGTCTGTCTGTGTATCTGTCTGTCTGTCTGTCTGTGTGTCTGTCTGTCTGTCTGTCTGTCTGTCTGTCTGTGTGTGTGTGTGTGTGTATCTGTCTGTCTGTGTGTCTGTCTGTGTGTCTGTCTGTGTGTCTGTCTGTCTGTCTGTGTATCTGTCTGTCTGTGTGTCTGTCTGTCTGTCTGTGTATCTGTCTGTCTGTCTGTCTGTCTGTCTGTCTGTCTGTCTGTCTGTATTCCGTACCACATTCTTCCAGGTGTGACTGCGGACACCTGAGATTAATCTGATTACTCTGAGTATGCAAACACACAGCGTCACACACCGAGTGAGTGGAGGAGGAGGAGGAGGAGGAGGAGGAGGGGGAGGAGGAGGATGTGGAGGACGAGGAGGAGGAGGAGGAGGAGGAGGGGGAGGAGGAGGAGGAGGGGGCCGACCAGCATGTAAACACATTCCCAGGCTGAGCTGAATGTCTTTTGTTTCCTGTCCCGCCCACCATCAGATGTAAAGCCTCCAGCTGAAATGTGCTGACCTGTAAAAATCCCAGCTGTGGGCCCGGCGCTGCCCGACACAGACCGGGTCTTTCCCGCTGTAACCCGACGCCCGGGGTAACATGCCCGTGTTTTCCTGCAGGAAACCAAAGAATGTTTGACCGCTGGGCCTGGCGTCTGATGGCGTCCCGCGTCCGTTTGATGTGCTCCCCTTCCAGCGCGGCGGCCAAAGTAAATAAAAGCAGACCTCCATCAAACACATCACTCAGAACCAGCTGTTAGCGTTTAGCTGGAGAAAAAAAACACGCCGGCATTCCTCCCTCAGAGTGTTCGCGGGGGCATGATGGGAATCATCGCACACGTTCTTCCGTTCAACCACACTTGTGTTCTGTAAATACAGCGGACCCCCGCGCTGACCGGGCGCCCGCCGGTCAGAACCCCAGAACACGCTGTTTCTGTGCGTCGCTTTGTTCCGCCTTCACGCCACGATCCGTGAGATAACACGAGCTTATCGGATTCACTTCACGACAGGGAACCAGGCGTCGGGAATGTTTGACGTTGTTCAATCAATTCATCCCCGAAAAATTGCGGTATTATATCATCATCATCGCCGCCGCCGCGGACCCTTCGTGTGAGAGGGAGAACTCAAAAACCTTTTCATGCATCGTTTTCAGATTTGATACCTGAGTAGACCTTAGTGTGAGGAAGAACTGGACTGATTTTGAGAAAGATCGTTAGAGTATTTCCACCCCTAGGGGGAGCTTTATCTCCTAAGGTTTTCTGGTCTAAATTTCTCAACCTTTGATCTGATTTCCTGGAAATGCTTCATTTCATTGTTCAAATGTTATGCCTGAATAGACTGTTGTGTGAGGAAGAACTGCATTGATCTTGTATTTGTTGTGTTTTACTCTAATCCTTCAGATTTTACTTTCAGTGAAAAACTTCATCCGTATATAACAAGTAACAAATTTATATATCGGTATATTATTCGTGTTAAAGAAGGTAAGCATGAAGACTCGTGAAACCACTGAGAGGAAAACTAGTGATATCCACACAGTCCACCAGGGGGCAGACTGTCAAATACTGACGATGACTGCCAGAGAAGAAGAGACGGCTCTCAGCCCACGAACCCGAGAAGTGGCGAGGAGGTCCAATTCAGTCCAGCTGATGAGGCCTGTCCATCATCTGTCAAAAACCCCATGGTCCTGCATGGACCTCATGGTCTACCTCTCAACTGTTTGAGGAGTTAGATCTTCTCGTTTCCTTCCCCTCGTGTTTTTTCCTGTGCTTAATAGTAATTATGACAAAAACAGTTATCCTGCAGCAACGTCTTCATCATCGTCATCCTTGTTGGTTTTTACAGCTGAAACCTTTCTTCATCTTACTTTGCCTCGTAGGTTTTGTTCATAAAGGATCTACGTCTGAAAGACCTCGTTTGAAGGTTTCCATCTTTTTGTGGAACTCGGATTATGTTTAAAGAGGAAGCGGCGGCTCACAGAGATCCTACATCCTTTTCTTTACCTCCGGTCACCATCCAAACGTCAAACTGATCCCAGTTCAGCAGATTGGTCCCCAAACATTCATTGTATTCGCTGAACTTGGGAGGTCAGAACCGGTTCAGACCGGAGGTCCGCCGCAGCGGAATCCCCCCTAATGCAACTTTAATGAGCAGCTCGTCCAGAGAGCAAAGACTTGTGGTCCGTCAGCTGGTGGCCGGGGGGACACCCCGCAACAAAAGCTCAAAACTCTGAAACACTCCGATACGAGATTTGAAATCTGAAGATTCGGTTCTTAGAAGACATGATGGACTAGAAGGACCGTGTTTATGTCAACAAAAGACGAAGACCACGCTGTCGTCCCTCACAGCAGGGGTATACCCCCCCGAAAAGACTCCAATCCACTGCGTTGTACAAACGATGTTTTTTGTTTTGTTTTAATGTAAAAACTCCCCCTACACTGTAAAAAAACATTTGTTTACTGGTAACAATTAAATTAAGGATTATGAAGTCTAAAATTAAAAGTTGAAAATACTTTTTAATATTCTAATAGTGTCACCAGTAGAGGTGTTAACTTATGTCATCAACTGTTTCTTTTTACAGTGTAATATTTTTTCTTAGAACACAGGAGTAAAAAATGCAGCAGATAAAGTTTTTTTTGTTTGCTTTATATTTTTTTTATGAGGGTAAAACCTTACAAAATCAGATTTTATGCTCTTAGGATGTCATAATGCACTATAAAACAAATTATAGTAATGATCTTAACCTAACCTTAAGCTAACCTGTGTGATGCTAAGCTAACATAGAAGAGATCAAAGTCAGGTAAGATGGAGGCAAAAATTCCTCATGCGCCCACTAATTAACTCTGCACCGCCTCAGGCTGGACACTCCCCCTCTACCTAAAGTCTTTATGCTAAGCTAAGCTAACACTAAGCTAACTCTATCTGTCATCTCGTCTACATCCGCAAAAGAAGGGCAACAAGCCCACTTTCTGTTCTTTCCGACTTTGAATCTGGCTTCTTATTACTTCTTAATCTTGTTGTCGTGACGCTCCGGCGGCCGTCCGCAGAAAAACAGAGACGGAGATTCGTCCAAGAAAAGAATCTCAAACGCCGGAGGGTTCCGCTCAGCTGCTGTGGATTTTGGCTCTGGGTAGAATTATTTTGGAGGAAACATAAATATATTTGTCTCCTGGATGCGTTCGGGTCTGTTGATGTGCTGGACGGAACAATAATCTGTGTGGGAGGACAGTTTGTTTGGACTCTCACTGTGTTTACCCGACCCGGTGAGGCCCGTTTTCTCAACTTTCTTGTGGGAAGCTGCATTTCTGGTTTTTCTGTTCTAGAAGCTTCATGGAAGTCCAAAAACGGATTATTTCAGGGACCGACGTTTGACGTGGAACACAAAGAGTGTCATGACGTTATGAAGGTGATCCAGATCGGTTCTGGAGCAGCTCCTCCGGGATGGTACCACAGGGAGCCGCTGAACAAACCCTGGTGTCGATGGAACTGAAACCAACGACTCAGCGCTCGCAGCCACGACATAAAAGATCCACGAATGAATGCGACCGGCACTGCTGACACAGAGGAACAGGAACTTTCTCACAGAACAGAAACTCATTTAGTCATTTAGTTTCAGTGGACCCAACAACTGGACGGAATAATCCGCCTTTTAGATTCTGCTGGGTTTTGTTTCTGCTGGGCTGAAGGATAGAGTTTAATAAAACATGGATTTATGTCGCAGCCAAAGGCGGCAGAATGTGAAAATATCACGTTTTTGGGTCCATTGTCTCTCCAGCTGGTCCTCCTGGTTCTGTCCCACAGAAACTGTGTAGAAGATGAATGTGATTAAGGGATGTTTGATCCATATGAGTTCTTAATTAGTGCTTTGGGTCGGGGGTGGGGGGGTTGTGGGTCGGACACAGTCGGCTGGAGAGGAGGGGTGAGTCTGCAGTCGACGGCCCTAAACGGCCAAACGGACTCTGTGTGACCCGACCGGCATGTTCTGACTAGCAAATGTTATGGATTTTTGGGTCTCCTTAGTTTATTCCCTTCATTGACACTAAATACTAAATCATCCGAGAGGTTCTGGTTTGAGTCATTTAATCAGAACCGCTGCCCGTCTGAATTCTTGGTTCCCACTCTGACTCACATCGGACCCGTCGTCTCGGATAACTGCAGCGCCATGAAACAGATTACTGACAGAAGTTGTCGTGAAGGAAAAAACGCTCCGGCGCAGGAAGAGTCATCAGCGCCCTGGAGAACAGAACCTGAAGTGGTTCTGTTCAGAATGAATCCATTACCAGAACCTCAGACTCTGGTAATGGATTCATTCTGGCAGCCAGGCTTCAGCGGTTTGCTGTTTGTCTCCTTCTGTCCGGTTCCGGTTCCTCTCTCTCTGTGCAGTAGAACCGATTTCAGCCTCGGAGTGAGTCCAGGTCCGGGTCCTACATGAGTCCGCTGTGCTTCTGGAAGATGGACCGGCTGGAACACCTGAACGTCAGGCATGTAGCTGGGTTTACAGCGAGCCCATAAGAATCGCTTTAAAAGCCCGATCCGAATGAAAACGCTCTGTTTAAACTAACATATAATGATCAAATTATCAGTTGCTATGCGGAACACAGAACCGGGTCGGTTGGTCCGTCTGGGTCACTGCTACTGTTGGTCGGTACCAAAGAAAAGAAAGATTTTTGTTTTGTTATTTTCGACACAATGGGACGAAGAGTTTTTGCAGCGTCGTCAGGAAACTCAATAAATATTCCAGAACAGAAAAACCCGACCCGAGTTCTCGTTATTATTCCACCTCTTTGGATCACCGACTCTCAGAGAAACAGTTTTCCGTTCTCCTTTCGACCCCTGATGATAATCTTCCCCCCAGAGCCGTCAGAACTTTTCCATCAGATAGCGGACGTCTGTGAGAAGTGGTTCTGTGGATCGGACCTGAGCTGAGATCCCTTTCGGGACCCGTCAGACGTGGAATAATGAGTTCCTTTTTTTATTTGCTTGACTTTTACTGTATAATATAAACCTTCTAACGACAGCGTTCCCACATCCAGCGGCGTGAACGCGTCCTTCGGCTGAGGAAGAGGAGAGATCGCTGCGGACGCCAAACAACGGTCCAACATAAACCAGATCCTGGCGCCGGACGGTCTTCGGTTCTCCGCTCTCTCAGCAGATGTGATCCAGCACACAACACCTCAGCTGTGCGAGTCCCTCAGGACGTCTCCTGCGTCTGCGCTGACCTCCTGACCTTTACTCTGCTGGGCTGGAAAAAAAGACTGAAATGTGTTTCAGCTTTATTTATTACTTTTGTCAAATTCTCTTTATTATTTAGTCCGAACCCTGAAATGATTGTTAAGTCAAAAATGAAAACCCCTCACTCAGACAAAGTCAAGCAATCCACCATATTCCAGACGTCCCTCTCAGACGTCCCCAGCAACTCTCTCCGGCTCTTCCTGGGGGATCCAGATGCACTCGAGCCGGGCTCTGTGGTTCTGAAGTTCTAATGACTCTGCGTTGAGGTTCTGAGCAGACTGTTTGTTTTTTTACGCTTCTTTGCACTGAATGAAGGTGGGGGGGGGGGGGGGGTCCTGAGAAGTGATGCTTAACCTCAGATCCAGATCCCAAACCTTGACCCTGATAGTGGAATGTCAGATCTCATACAAGTACAAAGAGTTAGTAGATGAAGCATGGTCTTGGTCCCAGGGGTCCCAGTGGTTCCAGGGGTCCCAGTGGTTCCAGGGGTCCAGTGGTCCCAGTGGTTCCAGGGGTCCCAGTGGTTCCAGGGGTCCAGTGGTCCCAGTGGTTCCAGGGGTCCAGTGGTCCCAGGGGTCCCAGTGGTTCCAGGGTTGCAGTGGTCCCAGTGGTTCCAGGGGTCCCAGTGGTTCCAGGGGTCCCAGTGGTTCCAGTGGTCCCAGTGGTTCCAGGGGTCCCATTGGTTCCAGGGGTCCAGTGGTCATAGTGGTTCCAGGGGTCCCAGTGGTTCCAGGGGTCCAAGTGGTCCCAGTGTCCCAGGGGTCCCAGTGGTTCCAGGGGTCCAGTGGTCCCAATGGTTCCAGGGGTCCCAGTGGTTCCAGGGGTCCAGTGGTCCCAGTGGTTCCAGGGGTCCCAGTGGTTCCAGGGGTCCAGTGGTCCCAGGGGTCCCAGTGGTTCCAGGGTTGCAGTGGTCCCAGTGGTTCCAGGGGTCCCAGTGGTTCCAGGGGTCCCAGTGGTTCCAGTGGTCCCAGTGGTTCCAGGGGTCCCATTGGTTCCAGGGGTCCAGTGGTCCCAGTGGTTCCAGGGGTCCAGTGGTCCCAGGGGTCCCAGTGGTTCCAGGGGTCCCAGTGGTTCCAGGGGTCCAGTGGTCCCAGGGGTCCCAGTGGTTCCAGGGGTCCCATTGGTTCCAGGGGTCCGGTGGTCATAGTGGTTCCAGGGGTCCCAGTGGTTCCAGGGGTCCAAGTGGTTCCAGGGGTCCAGTGGTCCCAGTGGTTCCAGGGGTCCAGTGGTCCCAGGGGTCCCAGTGGTTCCAGGGGTCCAGTGGTTCCAGGGGTCCCAGTGGTTCCAGGGGTCCCAGTGGTTCCAGTGGTCCCAGTGGTTCCAGGGGTCCCATTGGTTCCAGGGGTCCAGTGGTCATAGTGGTTCCAGGGGTCCCAGTGGTTCCAGGGGTCCAAGTGGTCCCAGGGGTCCCAGGGGTCCCAGTGGTTCCAGGGGTCCAGTGGTCCCAGTGGTTCCAGGGGTCCCAGTGGTTCCAGGGGTCCAGTGGTCCCAGTGGTTCCAGGGGTCCCAGTGGTTCCAGGGGTCCAGTGGTCCCAGGGGTCCCAGTGGTTCCAGGGTTGCAGTGGTCCCAGTGGTTCCAGGGGCTACAGTGGTTCCAGGGGTCCCAGTGGTTCCAGGGGTCCCAGTGGTTCCAGTGGTCCCAGTTTTCGGTGACGAATAAACTGAACAGAACCTTTCCTTTCCCTCATGCTGCCGCTCCTCCTCTGTCACAGATAACTCCCCACACTCCTCTCCACCCACTCCACCCTCTGAAAATGATTTCCTCGATCCAGAATTGACAGAGAGCCTAAATCATAAAAAGTTTTTTTTTCATTACATCGCTTCAAAGAACTTTCTCTCCTAAAATGATTAATGAAAATGGGAAAAAGGGGGAAAATAAAGAAACGCAGCAGCTGGTTAACATAAAATCACCGAAACGTGAGCGCTAGCAGATGTGAGCATGTCGAGCGTGAAAATCCCCTCGGTTCTGCTCACAGCCCCCTCACACAAATACTTTTTATGCGATTCAGAGTTTGCCGCTTTGGCATTTTTGTCTTCAGTCGACACCCGTCACGTCTCATACGATGGACGACGGGGCATCGGTTTGACATTAGCGCCGTGACGCGGCGGGTCACGTGACCTCGCGGTGGCAGCTGCCTCGCCGTTATCAAGGCGTCCATTTAGCTTAGGATCTACAGTGAGTGGACGTTAAATGATCTGGATCCGAGATAGGATCCGCCGAGGGAAGGCAGAGCCGGGATTACGGCTGTAAACAAGAGATTTATTGCTCCGAGGAGGAAGAAGAGGAATTTACGCTAAACAGAGCGAGGACTCGGACCACAGAGAGCCAAATTCCTGTCACGCTGATCTACGATCTGAATGCTCTATTGAGAGCAGAGCATTTCACAATAAAACACAAAGTCCAGCCTTTACAGTTCTGAGCGCTGGCTCTTCCCTGAGACAGCAGGGCCACGGTGACCTTTGACCCGCTTCCCCTGCAGAGACACTCAGACGTTTGGACACGGCTTCCCCTTCGAGGGAAGAAGGAGACCGCGTCCAAACTTTGATTAAGTTAATAAGGAGATAATTGGCGGTTGAGGTCCGTTCCACTTAAGTTCCAGTAGATGTTGGACCGGTCCCGGCTGCGTCTGTTTGGGTTCAGACCGGGTTATGGAGGACAATCACGGCGTCCCTGCGGGTTTTCACCGTCAATATATGAATGTTTGGATAGAATTCATTCTGGAAGATGTCCTATTCAAACATCAGAATCCTGAGAGGAAGGAATGAGGGAGATGATGTTTGACGGGAGTGGAAGAGTTCACGTCTCCGCCCTGGTTTTCAGACGTTTGGAGATGTGGGCCACACCTTCTTCTGGGTGGAGCTTAAAGACATCCAAAGCGACAGCGAGCCTCAACAATCCTTCAGGAAGTTTGTTTTTCTTCAAATTTGTTCAGTGGATTTTGCATTTTTAGGGATAATCTATGAAGAACGAACGATAAGCAGAGTCATCAGCCACCGCCACCAGTAGATTGTACCTGTGGGGAAAGAGATGGACTCCTGCTGTGCTCCTATTTCTGAGAGTGTACCGATGACATGGACCCCTTTGATCCACATCTGGCTAAAAGAACCCTCAGAGACTTGGGCCACCTCTGGTTCCAGCTCAGATCAATGTGGCCTTTGAAAGCCAGTCCACCCTAAAGTTGAGCAGCACAGTCCAAGTCCTCCTGACACTCTGCTCACACGAACCAATCAACCTAAGATTCCTGGGCCGGCCTCGGCGCCGCCTCCACATGCTGCTGACAGGAGCATGAAGATCCCAGTGGGGGATCAGAACTTGTGACAGAATCCAGGCTTTTTAAAGCAGTAAAAACATCTACCCACCAAATGGAATCCATATCTGCTGGTTCCATCACCGGCGAAGCCCAGAGAAACGTCAGAGCCTGGTGAGCGTGTAATCCAAACCCATCAGATGGGAGTTCTGGAAGGTTCTCTGGTGCGGGGAGTTCTGCCTGTGTCATGGTTTTCGGCAGCCACGTCTACCAGCGAGCTGCCAACATGTGGAACCAGAGAGCAGCAGATGCCAGGCAGAGGCTCAGCACTTTTCAGACATTTCTGGAGGGAGAGAGAGTGAACTCTGTTTTACCTCTTCCCTCATTGGGTCGTCTGAGGACACGGCGGTGTCGGCGGTAGAACTGGATCCAGGACCGTCGGAGGGAAGAGACTTTCATTAATGCTTCGTACTGAACGTCAGGAATCTGGACTGACCTCGCCGGTTACATGGTGATGATTTTGGCATCCGTCCATCATCGCTATGAAGAAGAGGGCGGGCTTTAAATGTAGGAGTCCGACCAGAGGACCCGCCAGGGAGAACTGGAAGGATCGGACCATGTATGGATCTGAGCTTCTTGATGAAAACAGAGCACTTGAAGGGTCTGACCGCTGTCTGTCGGTTCTGGAGCGGCTCAGTATTGTGACATCATGAGGAAGATATGTTCTGTTCATTCCCGATGAAACACGAGGAATCGAGGCAGCCGTTGGATCGACTAGCCATAACATTATAACCACCTGCTTAATATTGCGTAGTCTTTCTTAAGCCACCACAATCAACTCTGTGATGTCACTGCGGGTTCTGACAGCTCCCGATCAGAACCTTAGACAACATGGGTTTGCCGCGGGCATAGACACGAAGACTGACGGTCTGTCACTGCTGCCGTGAGTAGTTTACCTCTGGTGCTCTTCCAGGGGCGGATCTACAGGGGGGCAGCTGCCCCCCTAACTTTTTATGTTCTTAAAATGTACTTTGTCCAAACTTATTATTAATACTAATTATTATTCCAGCGCCACCCCATGAAATTTAGTCTATATCTTCACCTGTGCCCTCCTCTTGAGGGGTTTCTCCCCCTCCCTCTGTCCTTCTGCCTCCATCGTCACCTGATGGCGTTGGCTGGACCTCGTTCTCCTGTTCTCCTGTTCTCCTGTCTCCTGTTCTCCTGTTCTCCTGTTCTCCTGTTCTCCTGTTCTCCTGTTCTCCTGTTCTCCTGTTCTCCTGTTTTCCTGTTCTCCCGTTCTCCTGGTTGCTCCCTCCACTCTTCACCAGATCATCCGTCCATCCAGGTGATATTTATATCGTGGTTTAACTCTCGAGAATGTTTGATTCACGTTTCGGGACTCTGAGACTACTTTGATCTCTCCTTCTGCTCCGGAGCTTCGACCTTCTAGCCAGCATTGGTGCCGCTCTGTGACCATCAACCTCGGCCTCCGACCTCACTTCCTGTTCTTCTGCCAGAAGAAACAAACTTCTTAAAACTTCTTCTGAGTCTTCCCTGGAGTCCAGCCTGCAGTGACGTCCAACTTTAACCCTCTCCAGTCGTGTCTTCACGTTTTCATGTTTCACACTCCAGTGTTTTCTGTCTTGTGCTAAAAAAGGAAGTAGGATCCTTCGCCAACCTTCCTCTCTTCTGCTGATCCTTTGGACACTTTATGACTGTGGAGGTAAAGGGATGTGATCCAGAAGCTCCTGCTGGTGGAACCTGGTTTCTGGAGATAAGAGCCCTACAGATCAATTCACGCCGCCTCTAATAAACCCGCCACCGTCTCCCCTTCAGCGCCACTGGAGACACCTCCTACCTGCAGAACATCTACAGGAAGCACAGAGTGAGGGGTGTGAACTGGTTATCTGCGGACGCCGCGGCAGAATCCGTAGGACGCTCACGACGTGTGATATCGCCATTACTCACGGCGGCGGCGCTCGTAGAACCGTCGGGCCGGGCTTTGTTGATCTCTATGTTTGCTTCGGCCCGCTTTGACAGCTGTTAGAACCTCAGAGATCCGTGACGCATCGGTCCTCACTCCCCCTGTTCACATATTAAAGGTGCAGTCTGTAAAAACAATGTAGGGATGTTTCTTTGAATAGATGGAATATAATATCCATTACTATGTTTTCTAGTACCTTCTTGTATTCTTGTTAATACAATAACTAAAAAATGATTTCATGGAAGGTTTTTTAGATTTCATACAGTGAATATATAGACCTTAGTACAAGGAAGAACTGGATTGATTTCAGTAAAGGTGGGTTGTATATTTCTGACACTAGGGGGCGCTTTACCACCAAAAGTTTCCGGGCCGTAATTTCTCAACTGTTGGTCCAGTTTAGTCCAAATCTGGTGCCTGTGAATGGACTCGACTGTTTATGTCGTATTTTACTCTAGTGGTGCGAAATTCTCTCACTTGAAGGAACTTTTTTACGACATAAACTATGCACATAACGTTTTTTCACATTTGATTTGAGGGGTTTAATCAGGGGGATTGAGCAACGCAGGAGGTTGGGGGTCTTCTCTGGGATTCACCCTCGCTGTCAGGGATGACATCGTAGTTTGAGGCCAGACATATTGTTATAATGTTGTGGCCGTTGCCGCAGTGCGTTTGATTTCTTTTGAATTGGCATGTGTTGACGGCTTCAGCTCAACGTTTCCAAGAATTTAATCAGCAACAAACTTTTGGTTTTATTCTAAACACACAGCTGAACTTTGAGAATCCTTGAAGTTCTGCTCCGACTCAAACAGTCGGAGAATACTTGCCGGCACGTTCAAACAAAGGAATCCCGATCGTGAAAGAAAGAGCTGATTATATCGTAGGCGCCGAGGGAATAGTGTCGCACTGGTTTTTGCTTGATTTCGCTTGGAAACTTTTTACAGCAAAAGTTCGGAACCTTAAAACCGGCCGACCTTTCCTGGAAAAAAGCAGCGAAAGTGTGAATGGGTTGATTCCACGCACGCTCCAAAGAGCCTTTCCACATCTCGCTCGCGGGCGCCAGGGGTGCTGCCGGCCCTGAGGGGAGGCTGTGGCGGCGAGGAGGCCGGGGGGTGGGGGGGTGGGGTGTTGGGGGTGGGGGGGTGTTGTGCACCTGGGGTTGGAGGCTTGTTTCCAGCAGACTAATCCGGGGCAGACTAATGTTCTTAAACAAACATCTGGCTCCATTGTCCTCTCCAGATTCTAGATCAGATTTAATGCTCTGTTTGAAAAAAAAGAAGAAGAAGAGATTTTAGTGAAAGCAGGACATTTTGTTTTCCTTCCAGCTGCCGGAGCTGAAACGCTCGTCTTCAGACGAAGAGCAGAGGAGCTGAAGGTTGAAGCAGAGGACAGCAGGAGCTGAGATGTTCCTCCATCGATCCAAGAAGTCGGGGGAATCCTTCTTGTACGTAAAACTCGCATTTTTCCGAGGAAGATCCTCTTAAATTGATCAATCCAGTTCTTCCTCACACTTCAGTCTCCAGGGACATTAAACTTGAAAGTGACTCGTAGTTTTTAGAGTTATCACCTCATCACTAAATATCTACAGCGACGAAGACGACTCCATAACATCACCGACTTTGTAAGCCGAAGATGAAATCAGAGCAAACAGGGACGAGGGGGGATCCCCCTGAACGAGGGGGATTTTCACCTTCATGGGTGGGAGTGGGAGACAGACGATGAAGACACACCGACGATGAAGAAGGTGATGAAGGCGTTGGATAACATGATGGTGTTTTGACAAATGGAGGCTCATCAAGACTATTTAGAACAAGAAACAGAAGAACGGGAAACGTCCTGGTCAAAAAAGGGAAACATGAAGACCCGACTCGTGAAACCAGTGTCTGTGGTTCAGTGAGGAATCCGCTCCAATGTCAGCCTCTTACCCATGTGGTGGTTATAATGTTGTGGCCGATCGGCCGCCTGGCAGACCTGACGTAACCGTGTCCCCGGCTGCACCGGTGACGGGGGGGGGGGGGGGTGTCGGTTCGAGGCTCGGCCTGAACCCCGGCTGTGAAACAGGAACATATTTCTATCAATGAACTAAAACTGTTTTTAAGGAAATCATTAAAAACACAGTTTTAAAAGTGATTTAGACTAAATGTTTTTTTACGATCGCCTTAAGGTGCCAGGAAGACGCGTTAGCCTGCCCAGAGTCCTTCCACCACCATTTACAGTCTGTCACACGACGTCCAGGTTTATAGGATGAAATGTGGACATAAGTGGGTCCATGAGTAAAAGAGCTGGTTGTTGTTGTTGTTGTTGTTGTTGTTGTTGTTGTTGTTGTTGTTGTTGTTTGTGGTCACCATAAATATTTGTGGTTACAGCCAGAGGAGGAAGTCCAGAATAAATAATCATCAGACACATATTCTCTAGGCCCTGACATCCTCTCTCTCTCTCTCTCTCTCTTTCTCTCTCTCTCTCTCTCTCTCTCTCTCTCTCTCTCTCTCTCTCTCTCTCTGTCTCTCTTTCCATCTCTCTCTCTCTCTCTCTCTTTCTCTCTCTCTCTCTCTCTCTCTCTCTCTCTCTCTCTCTCTCTCTCTCTCTCTCTCTCTCTCTCTCTCTCTGTCTCTCTTTCCATCTCTCTCTCTCTCTCTCTCTTTCTCTCTCTCTCTCTCTCTCTCTCTCTCTCTCTCTCTCTCTGTCTCTCTTCCTCTCTCTCTCTCTCCCTTTCTCTGTCTCTCTCCCTCTCCACCCCAGCGTCTCCTACAGTCACCATAACTCTCTCTCTCGCTCGTCCCTGTGAGACATTTTGTCTCAACCTGGACCTTGGCAGGACAAAGATGAAGGTCCAGAGAGTCTTTGTCCTGCAGAGGACTCATGGGAGTCTTTCAAAATCGACCCTTTCAAAGATCCAGCTGCAACAAACTCACTTTCACAAACACCTACTCTGAAGAAACACTTTACACCAAAATGCACTTTGACCTCTCGTAACCTTTAACCACAACCAAAAAGACAAAAGACGAGTAATCGGCTCCACCCCGAAATAAAACGCATGTCCTCTTCATCCCCGATGAACGTAATAACTGGGAGTAAATCTGAGGGGAATTTCTGTTGTACGTATGTGAACTCTGACTCACCGTCCATCATCTCATCCTCGTCATCAACTCATCCTCGTCATCAACTCATGGTCTCCGCGTACAGAGTCTGAGCGGAGGAAGCTATCTTTAGCCCGTCTTCATCATCCGGGTTTGTTTAATCTAGCGCTTCCAGAGTCTCAATTACTCCACGATAAAACATTGTTTGTTTTTCAGGAGTCGACGATTCAAGCCTCAAACGAGTCAAAGATGAACTCATTCTCTCCATCTGAACGTTTGACTCTAGGAGGAGATGGAATAGAAGAAGAAGTAAATGTTTTATAGTTCCTCCTGGGGTTTTTATGGGTTCAAGTTAACCTCATCTTCATCCGGGCTCAACTAAACCAAAGAACTATTTCAGGTTCAGGACGTTAGAGAGTCTTCTAGGGGTTTGTGGGTCGGACACAGACTCCAACAGGCTGAGAGTCACGATGACGCCTCAGAACCTACCAGAACCTACCAGAACCCAGAACCCGGTCATGAACGTCTGGCTGTGATGAAAGAACGACCACATTCTTGTCATTTGTAGGAAATGCCTGGAGAAGCCGTTCATGTCATCATCACTCAGCATGAGTATTTGAAGAAGAGGCCTTTCCTCAGTTCCGTCGTCTTCATCAGTACGGAGCCTCTCGTCGGCGGCGCGTACTCGCCGCCTCCGGGCCTGACGCGTCAGAACTCAACTATTCGCATTATTACAAAACAGTGGCTGCAAAGTTAATGAAATGCCTTTTTACAGCCGGCGTCCCCCGCGGGACAATGGGGGCCGTTATGTTATCGGGTCTTTAAGAGGTTCTGGTCCAGTGAATGTACTTTTGTGCTGACTCGTCACAATAGAACCACACATCAAGTCCAACAGATCCGCGTACAATGGCGCCGCATTATGCCGGGACGTGTGGACCGGCACCATCTGGATTCCGGCCGATGAGTCGCTTTTGTTCGACCTTCATGAAGACGAGCAGATTTGTGCGCTAACGTCGGCGCCGCGGGCGACGGCACGCACCGGAACCCAACGGCACGCACACACAAATCTGCCTGGGCAGAGCCAGATATAGAAATGAAGCGCCTTTTTGGGTCAGCTCTGGACCCCCCCCCCCGCAGAAGAGGAGAAGAGCTGAAGAGGAAGAGGAGCCGCTAAAATTAAATTTATAGAATCTTTGCGATACGATTGAAGAACATTCCACGCTGTAAAAAGATTTCTGTATATTCTACACTTAAAATCAGCTGCAGTTTTTTGGTTCTGCAGAATTTGTCCGTGATCATATATAAGATTTTACAGTAAGTTACCGTAAAATAAAGAAAAATACTGTAAACATAATTTACATTATAATTACAGTCACTGTATTATTATTATTATTATTATTATTATTATTATTATTATTATTATTATTACTACTTTTTGTATATTCTGAAGGTTTTTTTTCTAAGTCAATCATTTTTTTATGATAAAAAAGATAAAATAAAAATATTTATATTGTTGTGTAAATTTCAATGTACATTCCAGAAAAATATATATTTCTTCATTTTTATTTTTTTCTTTAATTGAAAAATAGTTTGAGAAAGAACAAATAACTATAAAAAAAATTATAACAATAAAAAGTGAAAATGATTAAAAATAAAAGTACAAAATCTTTAATTTTGAAAACCTTTCATTTAGAAAGAATAAAGCTTTTTAGGTTAAAATGTGGCATTATGGGATGTTTCCATTGAAACAAAGTTTGGATTTTCACAGTAAAAGTCTTTGTTTTCCAAATTCTGACCCTAGAAAATAAAAGTATTTCCTTTTTTTTTCTTCTTCTTGATTAAAGGAAATCAACTAAATCTACTTCACTGATAAACTGTTTTGACTTTTTTAGTATTTCACAGCTGACATTTAACATTTGTTGATTTGTTTTTTCCCGTCGTTCCTATGGAATGTTTGCCGGCTGTGACATCACAGGAAGACATCAGGTCTGAATGGACTTTGCTGAGGAGTAGATTCTGGCCGAGCTGCTGGGTTCTTGTCATTGTTATCGGGCCCAGATGTTAGCGCTCGGCCCGCGGGTACCTCAGCGCTCCTGGAGCCGGGCCCGACAGGAAGCCGGAATCATAACAGCCTCTCGGCTACATGTCACCGTCCCGGGACACCAAAGCCGGCCAGAGCGGCGAACCCCGGCTGCACGTGCGTCACTCCTCTTCAGTCTTCCCTGCGGCGCCGGCCAACAAAAACACAACAATGTGGAAGTTCTACGTGTCCAACTGTTGTCATGGGATGATCACGCAGCTGGGTGTGCTCCCCTCACCGGTTCTGACCCGGTTCATCCAGCAGATAAATCACGGAGAGCTGATTAGCGTCTCGTTGATGAGGGAAACACGAAGTCATATGAGGAAGAGTTCCAGTGTCGGATCGGGTTTAAGGTGTCTCCTGTGATCTCAGCGCTAATCCTTAGCAGCTGAACGCAGAACCGACAGGAAGGTGGAGCCGTCAAAACAGAAGAGAGAATATTAAACCAGGAATTCTTCTTCTCTTATAATAACAATAATAATAATAATACATTTAATTTATAATGTCTTCATCCGTAGTTTTCTTCAGTTTCTTTCTTTTCTTATTGTTCTGTTCGCTTCAGGGTTTCCACAGAGGATCATCTGTCTCCACCTCCCCCTGTCCTCCTCATCGTCCTCTGTCACACCAACCAACTGCATGTCCTCTCTCACCTCCAGAATCTTCATTTTTGGTCTTCCCCTTCTTCTACCGGTATCCAGCTCCATCTCCACTATCCCTCCTCTTCTTCACGGGTCAGTACCATCTCAGTCTGTCCTCTCTGACTTTGTCTCCAGGACGTCTCACCTGGACTGTCCCTCTGATGTCTCCTTTCTGATCCTGTCCTTCCTCCTCACTCCCAGAGAACATCTGAACATCTTCATCTCTGCCTCCTGTCTTCTGCTCAGAACCAGAACCACCGTCTCTAAACCATCCAGCAGAACTGCCCTCACCTCCATCTTGGAAACCTTTCCCTTCACTCCTGCTGCTCCTCTTCTGTCACAGATAACTCCTCACACCCTTCTACACCCACTCCATCCTGCCTGCACTCACATCTTCACCTCTTCTCCACACTCCCGTTGCTCTGATAAGTTGACGCCAAGTACTTGAACTCCATCACCTTCTCCACCTCTACTCCTCCATCCTCACCTCCTCCTGCCTCCCTTTCATTCACACACACGTGTTCTGTTTCCATTCTTCTTCTCTCCAGCGCATACCTCCACCTCTCCAGGTTCTCCTCCACCTGCTCCCTGCTCTCCCTACAGATCACAATGTCCTCCACCAACATCATAGTCCATGGAGACTCCTGCTGACCTCCTCTGTCAGTCTGTCCATCACCATAACAAACAAGGAGGGGCTCAGAGCGCATCCCTGGTGCAGTCCCACCTCCACCTTGAACCCATCCATCCCTCCTACTGCACATTTTACGGCTGTTATACATTTTCTGCTCTCATGCATATTATTCTCTACCACTTTAACATATTTCCCACAATTCCTCCTCCCCCTCCACCCTTTCCTACTCTTCCTCTAAATCCACAAAGACACGATGAAGGTCCTTCCGACGGTTTTCAGCCGTACGTCACGACGTCTCATCACGCTTTAAAGTCGGATTCAAGGGAGGAAAAGAACCTGAATAGAAAACAGAACAGCCATAAAATGCATCAAGCATGAAGTTAATAAATCCCGGATGCAGAGATTTGAGCCGTGAGTCACTTTTAATCCTTTCCAGCTCCAGAGAGAATGAAGAAAGTCTCCGAGGCTTTTTAATCCTACACAAATCACAATAACAGAGGAATAAACACTAAATATCCTTTTTTACGATCCTCCGATGATTCATGTCCTGCCATCCGCAAACAAAATTAATTTGTCCAACATGTTTGGTTTCACAGAATGGATGAAGCTCAAATACGTCTGTTGGATCAAACGTCACATTTTCTCTGTTTCACCCAGAAGAAAAAACATTTTGTCATAAACTAAGTCATTCTTCTTCACGGGCCCATAAATGGGCTTTCTAACTTATTTGGACTTTTTTTGTTACGGTGCAAAATGCTTGATTTTGATTGACAAACGTCATTTTTCTGTAATATAATGATGTCAGAGCCTTTGATCTAAAATCATGAGGTGAGGAGAGAAATATTACTCACACATAGTAACAGATTACTCACACATAGTAACAGATTACTCACACATAGCAACAGATTACTCACACATAGTAACAGATTACTCACACAAAGAAACAGATTACTCACACATAGTATCAGATTACTCACACAAAGAAACAGATTACTCACACATAGTAACAGATTACTCACACATAGTAACAGATTACTCACACATAGTATCAGATTACTCACACAAAGAAACAGATTACTCACACATAGTAACAGATCACTCACACATAGTAACAGATTACTCACACATAGTATCAGATTACTCACACAAAGAAACAGATTACTCACACATAGTAACAGATTACTCACACATAGTAACAGATTACTCACACATAGTAACAGATTACTCACACATAGTAACAGATTACTCAAACATGGAAACAGATTACTCACACATAGTAACAGATTACTCACACATAGTAACAGATTACTCACACACAGTAACAGATTACTCACACACAGTAACAGATTACTCAGACACAGTAACAGATTACTCACACATAGTAACAGATTACTCACACATAGTAACAGATTACTCACACATAGTAACAGATTACTCACATATAGTAACAGATTACTCACACAAAGTAACAGATTACTCACACATAGTAACAGATTACTCACACATAGTAACAGATCACTCACACATAGGAACATATTACTCACACAGTAACAGATTACTCACACATAGACAGGTACAATGTTAGGTCTTACCTGTCCGCAGACAATAAGGTGACGCAGATACACCTGATATTTGTGGAGATGTTTGAAGCTTAATCTGGGTACCACATTCAGCTTTAAAAAACCAATGAACAGAACAGGTACGCTGTGGAATTTGTAAACCGAGAAAGCTGCCATGAAAGGAAGAGACATTACAACAACATCAAGTATGGTGACAGAATAATATAAAATCTGTTTGAGTGGTTGAAACTCTGAGGTTTCAATCTCCAGGAGAAGCTCCACCTCACAGAGGGAAGATGTTTTTACATGTGTTGCTGATTCACTCACAGACGATGACGAGAAGTTCACCTCCGGCTCAGAGACGATGTGGCGTTGTCCACATACCCCACTTATCTGTCCTCCCTCAGACAAACACGCAGACAAAGCCGGGTCGGTTGGTTGGAGGTCTGGGTCAGGAGCGCTCCTCTTCCTGTTCTCGGCGGTGACCCCGCTTCTCAGGAACTCTTTGCAGCTGGACCACCTTCCCAACAGTGACAGCAGCCCTGAATAGCAGGATGTCCTGCTTCCAGTTCCCCCGGGAGGCTCTGTCAGAGGCCAGACACTGCTGGAGGGTTCATCCACCAGCAGAAGACCCAGACCGCCATGAATCAAGGTGGTGACGCTTTTCTCATCATCGTTCAATCCGGCACATTTACATACACACCGGTCTTAGTTAATACAGACCTGATCTGAGTGAGGCGGGACTAACCGGTGGGCCGTCTGAAGACTTTACAGTCACAGATTTCTGCCTTCAGTCTGTTTCTATGAAACCGAACGACAGATTTTGGAGCCTGTTTGAAGTTATCTGTGACTCTTTAGCAGCATCTGATCAGCTGACCGTGTGTCTGACTCTGATTCACACGAGTGGAGATTCGAGTCAAGTCAAATCACGTCATGAGGCTCCAACAGCCGGTTCAGCCCAAATTTGGTGATTTGGAAAATAATCTCACAGTTATTGTGAGGAGTTCAATCGGGGGGATTGCTTGTACAACGCAGGGGATTGGTGGCTTTTTTCGGGGATGTGCCTTTGCTGTCTGAGACTACAGTAGTTATTGATTAACGTAGTTTACATTTATTAAAACACATGTTTCTGTTACTTAACCGCAGTTATTAAGCGTTATTAACACGTAGAGGAAGCTGTCAGAGTGGGAGGAGCCTCCTGACACCAGTCTGGAGCTGATAGACGGCGGCAGAGTCGAGGTCCGTCGGTGCGAAGAGTTCCGCTCCAGGAAGTGTGCAGAATCTCATCTGATGAATTTCCCTAAACACAAATCATCCTGCCGTCTCGGGGATTATTTTTGACCTATCGGCGCCAGTAAAGGTCGTGGTTCCGCTGCACTCAGACAACTTCACATGTGGGTTCTCATGGCTGCAGATAAGAAAATGGACCCCCCCTCCGCCCCCTCCTACCAACATGTGTACCATCATTGTTGGACGACATGACTTGTTGTGGCTGTTTGACACGGCGGGCGGAGCGAGCGCTCAGGGTGACACGCTGACTGCACCCCCTCAGAATGTCAATGCCCCCGGCCCAGCTGAGCCTGACTCACTTCCTGTGTGAGGATCAGGCCTTTCTCTCCGGCGCCGCTGAATGGGGACCTGATGAAGGCGCTGAATCGGGTTCCTGTTTTTATCCTCAATAGAAAGTGACTCTGCGTGCCGGGCTTCTGCCCACTTTCTCAACTTACTGCCCTCGAAAGACCGACAGCAGAACCCAAAGAAGAAGTGAGAGTCGGGATCCACTTTTAAAGGAGCCCTGACCCGCCGGTCCTCCGGACCAGAGGAGATCAGAATAGTTGTAGAGGAACAGCCTTTGTTTCGAAGTCCATTTATAGAAGCTGCTTATGGGTGTTTTTAACTAAAAGTAAAACAGAGATTGAGTTCTGGAGAGTCGGTCTAGATTTGGACCGGTTTGTTGTCAGTCAGAAGATCAAATATGGGTCCAGTCATCTGGGATTTATTATTATCTATTTAAATAATTCATTCATTCATTATTTGATTAATCAAATGTTATTTATTTATTTGTTTATTTTTATTTAAAAAATTTAATTTTTATTATTATGATGTTTCTTCCTATAACCTGATACAAATGTACCAAAATAGTCTTTGATGAAACAGATTCAGTCTAAAGATGCAGAGTAAACAGAGTACGGTAAACGTTATCGCGCCTCAGCTCACCCCCACCCACCACCAGAACCACCCCCACCACCAGAACCCCCCCCCCCCCCCCCCACCAGAACCACCCCACCCACCAGAACCACCCCCACCAGAACCACCCCCAGAACCCCCACCCACCACCAGAACCACCCCCACCACCAGAACCAACCCCCCCCCCCCCCCCCCCCCCACCACCAGAACCATCCCCCCCACCAGAACCAGAATCTACGGGGGACCTCAAGTGTCAAACATATTTAAAACCCTTACAAGTAGTAAGGGTTTCTAGTGACTCTATGACATAATGACGAGGCTCTAGTGACTGTGTGACATAATGACGAGGCTCTAGTGACTCTATGACATAATGACGTGGCTCTAGTGACTCTATGACATAATGACGAGGCTCTAGTGACTCTATGACATAATGACGTGGCTCTAGTGACTCTATGACATAATGACGAGGCTCTAGTGACTGTGTGACATAATGACGAGGCTCTAGTGACTCTATGACATAATGACGAGGCTCTAGTGACTCTATGACATAATGACGAGGCTCTAGTGACTCTATGACATAATGACGTGGCTCTAGTGACTGTGTGACATAATGACGAGGCTCTAGTGACTCTATGACATAATGACGAGGCTCTAGTGACTCTATGACATAATGACGTGGCTCTAGTGACTCTATGACATAATGACGTGGCTCTAGTGACTGTATGACATAATGACGAGGCTCTAGTGACTCTATGACATAATGACAAGGCTCTAGTGACTCTATGACATAATGACGAGGCTCTAGTGACTCTATGACATAATGACAAGGCTCTAGTGACTCTATGACATAATGGCGTGGTTATAGTGACTCTATGACATAATGACGAGGCTCTAGTGACTCTATGACATAATGGCGTGGTTATAGTGACTCTATGACATAATGACGAGGCTCTAGTGACTCTATGACATAATGACGTGGCTCTAGTGACTCTATGACATAATGACGTGGCTCTCGTGACTCTATGACATAATGACGAGGCTGTAGTGAGTCTATGACATAATGACAAGGCTCTAGTGACTCTATGACATAATGACGTGGCTCTAGTGCCTGTGTGATGTTATATTCCATCCTACCTCTGTATATGAGTGTTGTTTCTGAAATAAGGGCCTGTGCATAATACTCCAGACGTTGAGATAATAATGGTTCCTCGGCGGGGGTCTCGGGGAGACTGAGCCTCGGCTCATTTGTTGTGACAGAGACTTGTTGTTGTTGGTACTAAACTGTCTGGGTGTTGACACTGAGAGCAGAGCAGAGGAATGTCTCCCAGGAGGAAACTCGAGGCTCACCGCAAATGATCAAACAATCTGAGGCTGGAGCTCCAGAAGACAAAGAGATTGTGAGTCACATTATCTCTATGGTAACAAGATGAGGGGCAGATCCTGGTCCAGTGTCCTCATGTAACCCTCTTCCCGAGGCTCAGGACCGGTCCGGAGCCAGAGTGGAACCGAAACTTTACTGGTCCTTGATCAAGAAGTGAGACATCAGTGGTGGGATCATCATAAACAACCAAAACCTCGTGACCAACTTTCTGAAAAACCCAGAAGTATTCTGTCCAGGGAAATGAAGGACCTGAAAACCAGAATCGAACAATGTTGGACTGTTCTGGAGAAAATCACAATCGACTGCTTTAATTCCTCCGAGGACTAGTGGTGTGGTTCTGATGTAATGACTCCTCTGTAGTGCCTCACAACTGCATTGATGCGGCACTAGTGCCTCTATGACATAATTATGCGGCACTAGTGCCTCTATGACATAATTATGCGGCACTAGTGCCTCTATGACATAATTATGCGGCACTAGTGCCTCTATGACATAATGACGTGGCTCTAGTGCCTCTATGACATAATTATGCGGCACTAGTGCCTCTATGACATAATGACGTGGCTCTAGTGCCTCGGTGATGTAATCGTAGGAGTGACCCACCCACTTTTCTTTGGTTTGGAGAATACAGCCGCTGATGTCGGGGCGAACGTAGCTCCTCAGGATACGACTTAATCGACCCGCTGCAGAAGTTCTGGCCCGGTTGATTTTAATGTAGTGATGAAGAGGGCAGCACCTCCATGACTGATGTTTCCTGGCAGTCAGCAGGAGATCGGGTCGAGATCATGTGCCGCTTAAACGGCAGCTACTCCAAAGTCTGCAAATCACCCGGCAGCAAAGTGGAGGCTGAGTGAATTACCGCCTCCCGACGGCGTGGAGTTTGAGCAGCGAGACGATCTTCACGCGCCGCTGTCTCATCAGCCGCAGCCCTCTGAGCCGCTGGTGACAGCGTTATGACCGCCGCCGCCAGCAGTGAGTCACTCTCTGGCTGGAGTTCTGCAGCCGGGCTCAGCGGATCAGGACCGGCTCTGCAAAGAGACAAACTGTTGCACACTTTAAAAAAACGGCCTTAACAGAAACACAAAAGTAAAGAAATTTGATCAAACTGTGAAAAAATAATTATAATAATAAACAAATAAAAAAATTAAATAAATAAAAATGAATAATAAAAATAATAATTACAAAAAAAGATAATGATAAAAATAAAATTACGAAAATTAAATTATAATAATATTAAAATTAATAATAGTCCAACTAACTACCATGATTATCATCATAATAATAACAATAATCATCATCATCATCATAGCAAAGAAGAAGGGTCTCAGGGCCGATCCCTGGTGCAGTCCCACCCCCAGCATGAGCCTGAACGTCCAGTTATAACTGGACGGAGTGACGAAGAAGAAGACAAGGGCTAATAAATCCAGACTTTAACTTCTGATACTTCGAGTTCATTATAAAACTTGGGTTCTCTTTCTGTCAGCCTGGTTCTGATGGATTCTATGGAGGACCGATCCAAACTCCACCTTCACTCCAGAGATCCATTTTACCAATGGAGCGCGTCAATAAAGTTTCTTTGGCCTAAATGTCTGCAATCTAGAATATTTACTGACACCATTAAACCGACACAAACATCCCCAGAATGCATCCTGGCAAGAGAACGGCAAATCAGATGGTCAGATCTTCATCTTGTGAAGAAGATGATGGACGTGTAAAGGGCACCTGCCGTCATTCCTCGCATCTCCACGGCAACAATAGAAGACGACGGAGGCTAAAGCCTGTTTACCGCCGCTAATGACTTCCTCACTTCCCACAAACCCCTGCTGCTCTCCCAGGCGTACACATGGCGTATTAGGAGTGATGAAGCCGCGGCAGATGGGCCGACTCCCGCTCCGTGCCCACTTGACATATTTGCGTCAGAGGCGGCTGGAGAGGCAAAGCATCATTATCTGGAGAGAGACTCCTGCGAGTGAAGGAGAGAGGAGGAGGAGAGAGAGAGAGAGAAGGGTGGAGAGAGAAGGAGAGATAGAGAGAGTGATTGAGAGAGGAGGAGAGAGAGAGGGAGGAAAAGAGGAGGAGAGAGAGGGGGAGAGAGGGAGAGGGAGGAAAAGAGGAGGAGAGAGAGGGGGGGAGAGGGACAGGGATGAAGAGAGGAGGAGAGAAAGAGAGGGATGGAGAGAAGAGAGACAGAGGGATGGAGAAAAGAGGAGAGAGAGAAGGGTGGAGAGAGAAGGAGAGATAGAGAGAGGGATTGAGAGAGGAGGAGAGAGAAGGGGAGAGAGGGATGGAGAGAGGAGAGACAGAGGGATGGAGAGAGGAAGAAAGAGAGGTAAGGAAAGCAGTTAAGAGAGAGAGAGAGAGGGTTAGTGAGACAGAGGGGGAGAGAGGGGGAGGGATGGAAAGAGGGATGAGATTAGGATGGAGAGAGGAAGACAGAGGAGGGGGGGAGGAGGAGGGAGGAGGAGGGAGGAGGAGGGAGGGGTCATGTCATCTGCCTGTGGTTCAGGTAATCAGTTGGAGTGCCGCTCTCGCCCTTCTGTCTCCTCCCTCCTCGGCGCCTGAATAAAAAGCGAGTGATTGATGTGAGGAGCTCCGCCTCCTGTCGTCACGCTGCGATGCTAAAGGTAGCAATCATTCCCCGGAATGAATTATCCAGAATGGCTAATTAATAAAAGTCTGATTTAATCAGGGGCAGGATGTGTCATCAGAGAACACAGAACCTCCTTCACGGCGCCGCGGCGTCTTCGCCTCCAGCCGTGAGACCCTGAGGAAACAACCGTCATTATCGCTGATGGCGGCGCGCGGTAACGACCAAGCCGCTCATCAGGCCGGCAGGTGTGTAATTAATCACACCTTCCCTTCAGCTCACAAACACTGAGAGGTAAAACCCGGCCCGGAACAGAGAAGGATCAGGAACTCTTCTTCTTTTTATTTTTTATGTTGAAAGATAATAATAATAATAATAATACATTTATCTCGACTCATTTGAATTTTTCACTGTTCAAATATAAAATTACATTTATGAAGTATTAAGATAATTGAAATACATACTTTTATCCATGAAAAGTCAGCCGCCGGCCGCCGTAAATGAACGCCAGAACTCAATTACATCATGCGTTTTCACATTTTTGACATTTGGGGAAAAGGTCAGTTTCATATTTCTGCCACTAGAGGGAGTTTTATCTGCAAAGGTTTTTGTAGCCATCATTTTTCAACCGTTGGTCCGATTTAGTCCAAACTCAGTGCATATGAATCGACTCGATGAGATCCATCTTGGTATTTGTATATTATATTTACTCTAATAGTTCACATCTTACACACTAAGGGGATCTTTTTTTTTTTTTTCCCCGAACAACTGAATTTTGAACATAACGTCGTTCGTTGGTGCCATTCAGTCCAAACTGGCTCACATGAATCTACATGAGGAGAAATAATTCTAGATGTTGTGAATATATGAATCAGCCTGAGGAGATCTATGGTGCATAAATTATTTTTACCCTAATAGTTCATTTTTTACTCACTAGGGGGAGCCTTTTTAAATGTTTTAAATTTTTCTTTAAATAAATATCTGTCTTTTAAACATAACCTCCTAACCAGTAGTCCAATTTAACTCAGATTGGATGCATATGAATCGGCTCCATGAGATCTATCTTGCTTTGTCATATTATATTTACTTTAATAGTTCACTTTTACCCACTAGAGGGGGAACTTCTTACAAAATAGACTTTTCAAACATAACCTCCAAACAGTTGGTCTGATTTAGTCCAAATGTTGTGAATATAAGTATGAATGGGCCTGAGGAGATCTATCTTGCATATATGGTATTTTACTCTAATAGTTAATATTTCACTCATTAGGGGAGAACTTTTTTTTTGTTACATAAGTTACAAAAGGACCAGTTGTAATTAAATGTATTATTATCATTATTATTATTATTAGTTGTGTTTAGTAAATTCTACATAACGCTGTTGAGTAAATGTAATCTTTGCCTCATTTATTTGACCCACTTATGTTGGACCGGTCGACTCAACCAAGCCAAGTAAATGTTGATGTTTTATTTCACACGGCATCAAGAGGCGGGACTAAGGTGTTTGGTATCGTGAGGGAAACTGTATCCGGGCAACAACACAGAGAAACACAGCAAAGGTCTTCAGGCTCCTCAGCAGGAGACCGCAAAACAAACCCAATCATCCTCGTCATTTAACCGTGTCCTTAAACGGACCGTCTGACATCAGCAGGGGCGACAGCCTTCAACCGCAAACCTCTGGGGTCTGATGGACTTTACTCCACCTTCACAGTTCACCTTTTTAGTCCTCGCATAAAAGAATCCAAAATAAAAGATCCACCTGTTTGAAATCCAGAGTTACTGCAAACTCTGCAGCAGGAACCTGAAACCGAGAAGAATAAATACTGAGAAGTGGTGTCAGCTAGTTAGAATTTATATCTATATATATATATGACCACAAAAAGTCCCCAATCAACTGCACTGTACAAACAGTTCGCCTGATGGCCCTCCTCAATTTATTTTTCGTTAAAAAAAGAAGAAAAATATGAAGAATATGAAGAATATGAAGAATACGAAGAATAAGTGTTAATATTTAAATATACAAGGTAGTTGATTCATATGGACCAAATTTGGACTGAATCGGACCAAGTTTGTGCAAAAAAAGCTTCTTTGTGAAAAGGAAGCTTTCCGTCTAGTCAGTAGAAAAAAAAAGATCTTTTAAAATATACAGCAAGTCCGGACTAAATCGTAAAAACTGTTATGTGTGGAAACAATGTTTTTCCTAAAAACAATATAGATCCCTTCATCTGGATTCATACGGGCCACATTTGGCCTAAATGGGACAAATGGTAGAGAAATGAAGGCCTGAAAACTTTTGGAGATAAAGCTCCCCCTAGTGTCAGAGGTATGCAATCGACCTTTCCCATAATCAACCCAGTTCTTCCTCACCGTAAGATCAATGTGGGCATACAATTTGAAGTTGATTTATGAAACAGTTTTTCGAGTAATGGCGTAAACATGAAGGAGCTGCAGCGGACGCGCCGATGACTATTCCATATAAATATGTAATCTAGTAAATAACAATAATCAGCATTAATAACAAGTTTTAAAATATGTCTAATGCTTCTACTTTTTCTAGAAACCGCTGACATGTTACTGGGGATCAGAATGTTTGATGTCTAACTTCATGAACATGTTAGCGTAGATTGGATGATTTCTGTGTGTGTATTTCTATTAGAATACTGAAGGTAGTACCAGAGGTGGAGCCTCTCAGTCTCACAGCATCTGTTTCCCTGTATGAAATAGGCTTGTAACAATGGAATGAGGCTGGAGGGAGAGTCCTGCCGCTGTCATACATAAACAACACAAAGCTACATGTGGCTTTGGTTAGATGGAGATAAAACGTTCACGTATAGGGAAATGCGTTTTTAATAAATCCACCATATGAGAGTCGATAGAATCTCTGTTTGAGGGTCTGGATCGCATCCATGTTCAAATACGCCCTCTTCAAAACTCCTGAGAAAATTCTCAGAAATTTAGATGCATCTTCGGTTCGGTCCGGAAGACTGTCCTCTTGCACACCCGGTACAAGTGGCACACATCATAGTTAGCATATCAGCACCAGCTGCTGTCTTTTAAATACGATTCTATCCCTCATTCTCTCCAGCCCTCCTCGTCCTCCTCCCTATCATCACCTAGTCCTCTCCGATCCATCAACCTCATCAATCTCAGCAGAGTCATCAGCCACCGCCACCAGTACCCAGACAAAAAAGACAAAACATATTCTTTTCTGCCCCTCCTCATTTTTTCACGCCGGTTGATAAGTTGATATTCATCCTGTGGTCAGTTTAATATGAATAACAACACGTGTCATCCGTCACTTATTGCCTTCCCAAAAAATCTGGGATGATATTGAATCATCATCATCATCATCATTACCGCGTCCGCTGCTAGTGTGATCGTATTAACGCGATAACTCAAAAAATAATTCATGGATCATATTCAAAGTTTCTATCCAAATAGACCTCAGTGTGAAGTAGAAGTGGAGTGATTCACTAAAAGTTCATGTGAATGCTTCTACCACCAGGGGGAGCTTTAGCTCTGAAAGTTTTTCCGGCCATCGTTTTCTAACCGTTTATCCGATTTAAACCAAATGTGGTGAGTATGAATCGTCTCGAGGAGATCTTCTTCTTTAGGCTTTAGCCCAAGATACAGCTGCTATCCTGCTGGCCAAGACTACCAGTGACGGTATTTATTAACCTGGGCCCCGACCGATCCCCCTATGGAAACTGTTTCCTGCTCCGCGTATTGATTCGGTATAGATTTCAGGCAGGATGCCCTTCAGACACAACCTTCAGCATTTATCCTGGACCAGCACTAGAGGTACAGATTTGTGAAACCTTTGTGGCTGGGATCTATCTTATATGAATAATCGTTTAGTCTAAAAGTTCCTGTTTTACTCGCTAGGGGGAGCTTTACAAAACAATGTTTTGCAAATAACTTTCCAGCCGTTTGTCCAAATTAGTTCAAATTGATCTCATATGTGCCGCCTTTTCAATAATTATTCATATTTGAGTCCCTAGGGGTTTTAACTGCAAATAAAACACAGTTTTCTGACTGAAACTTTCCAGTGTTTATCTTCATCATTGAGTCCCTGTGGGATCTGATCCTAGAACAGACTACTGTTCTCTGACTTCATAGAAATAGTTAAGTTGAGTCAATACGGACTGTTTGAAATCATTAATGAGTCACATTTAATCTGAGGAGTTCAATCAGGAGGATTGCTGGTACAACGCAGGAGATGGGGGTTTTTCGGGGACATCAGCTTGCTGCCGGAGACGAGGGTTTGTTGAAGAGTAAGAGTAGCAGAGACTTTCTCTTCTTTCCTTTCGGTCCAGAGAACTTTTGTTATTAAAGAATAACAACTTGCATAATGACTGTAAAGAATGTTGAGCTCATTTGAGTGAATGAAAGTTTAATTTACTGCTTGACTAAACCTCGTTGGACGGCCCTTCATCGGCGATTGTTCAGTTTGTGGAGATGTTCAACGCGCTCACAGTAAAGGGAATGCCATGATGTCCTCAGCGGCTTCCAAACCAGAGCTCTGCTCATGAGTGGAGGCTGCAGGAGAAGTCTGGCCAGGAGGAGGACGCTGAAATGGAGGCAAGACTCTGAACCGAAACCCCAAAGTGACCCGCGGGACGGAAGGAATGTTGGGATTTTTCATCCAGTGAACTCGAGCCCCTCGCTCTGCTCCTGCTGTATGTGATCAACAGTGTTCCTCTCCTCCCCCCCTTTCTGCCTGACTTCAGCTGCTCCGCCGCCTGCAGAAGATTCATTCCCACCCATGTATCAGGGCGAAGGTCAACCGAAGGCAGCAAAGACACGAACGTCTAACTATGAGGTACACGGTAAATAGATTGTACTTATTCTACAACAACAATGAAACAGCCAGTAGCTCAAGGATTGAACCCCCAACCTTCAGATGAGTGCTGCTAGTAACAGTTAGCTGGTGGCAGTAGTTGGCAGCTAGCTGGTAGCTGGTAGTATCAATTAGAACCTACAGCTGTTAGTATCTTTGGGTCATCCGCAGGTAGCAGCTGCTAGCAGCAGTTAGCAGCTAATAGCAGGTAGCAGTGGTTGGCAGCTAGCAGCAGTTGGGAGCTAACAGCAGTTAGCAAGTAGTTTGTAGCATAGAGTATCAAGTAGCACACAGTAGCAGTGAGTATCTTTGAGTAGAGGTTATCAGCCAGCAGCAGTTGTCAGCTATTAGCAATATCAGATAGTAGCAATCAGTAGCTAGTAGCATTCGTCTGCTAACAGCAGTTAGTACTAATCGGGTAGTAGTAATTATAATAAGGTAGCATTTATCAACGAGCAGCAGATGGCAGCCAGCAGCAGTTAGAAGCTAGCTGGTATCAGTTAGTATCAGATAGCACCTAGTAGCGGTTAGCAGCTATGAGTAGAGGTTATCAGCTGGTAACTATTATCAGCTATTAGCAATATAAGTTAGTAGCAATTATAAGACGTAGTTGTATTTGTCAGCTAGTAGCAGAGCACAGCTAGTAGCAGTTGGAAGCTAGTAGAAGTAAGCTACCAGTAGAGCTTATTAGCAAGTATTAGTTGTCAATTATGCAATTATCAGCTAGTAGCAATTATTAGTTAGTATCCTTTATCAGCTAGAAGCAGTTAGTACATTTCACCCAGCAACGCTCTCCAGCTCATCCCGGGGATCCCAAGTCCCAAGAAGTCCAGACCGGATGAGATGTAGAGTCCTTCCAGGAAGTTCTGGACGAGGCATCCTACTCATATTCCATAATCAACTTCTCAATGAGAAAGACCAGAAAACAAATCAATGATGTGCAAAGAACCGTTGTAGAACCGCACAAATAAAGATATTCACAATCTACCCGGAAGAGGATGTGTCTGCAAAACGGTTCCACAAATTCCTTCAGAGGAGGATGGTTCAACTGGGAAAAGGAACTCTCCACGATAAACAAAACTCTAGTTTGGACAGTTCAGCCTTAGGGCTAAAAAAGGAAACTGCATCCGGACCGGTTCCACTTCAGCTCCAGTAGATGTTGGACCCGTCCAGCTTTCATTTGTTTAGGTTCAAATCAGGTTAAGGGGAAGAAACACGGAGCCTCTCTGGGTCTCCACTTACAGATTTGTATTTCCAGGCGGGTTTCATACGACGGCTGCGTTACTGCTGATGCTAACCCGAACCGCCTGTTGATTTCACGGTCCATTCTCCCATCACTCATGAACCAAATCCCAATATACTTAAACCCCCCCTCTGGAGGCAGCGACCCGCCCCCCACCCAGAGGGAGTATTCCAGACTATTTCTGGAAGAGAACCCTTACCTCAGATCTGAAGCCTGCAGCTTCACACTCGGCTGCAAACCTTCTCCAGTCGTGCCGGAGATCGCGGACTGATCGGGCCAACAGAACCACATCATCTGCAAACAGCAGAGACACAGTTCTAAGCTCCCCACACCAGAACCTCCCCTCCACTGTACCTTTAGATCCCGTCCATCGATGTCAAGAACAGAATCAGCAACATCCAGATAAGTTGAATTTGTAGATTATTCTCCAGAGAAGACCCTTAAAACAGAGACCAGAGTAGAACCTCTGAGCCAATCAGAACTCAGGGAACCTCTCAGATGAAAAGTGAAACGTCTTCAAGACAAAACAGTCGTCCAGTTGATTCGGGTTCAACCCACATGGATTACCAGGACCTGGATGAATCAGAATCTGCGCACACATCCTCAGAACTGAAGTTGGTGAATATGCGGTTTGGACCTTTTCTCAATAATATACACGTAATACATCGTAATAGAACTTCTGTCGTCCTCCATTTCTTTGACTTTTTTGTGTATTGGCGACGGCGGCCTGCTGTAACGTCCTGTAATTAGTTGGAAAGTTTGAAGAAAGTTTGAGGCATCCAAAAAAAACACCTCTATTTGTCATTGGCTGTTTGATCCAGAAGTTGGTTCTGGGCAAGTTTCTGATCCGGATAAAACTGGAGATCCACAGAAATTGGAGAAATGTGTGACGGCCCCCCTTCAAAATCACGATGTGACCAATGCTTGCCACTGGTTTGAGAAAAACGCCCGGGTGAAAGTCTGTGCAGGAGTCATGGGGGGACACCAGAAGATTTGATTGATTCACTTAAAATAAAATGACATTAAATTCTCCTTCATGTTATTTTTTTACAGTGTCGCCATGTTTCTGACGTTAATCCGGATCGGGCCGTTCTTACGTAACCACACCGAAACAATGAGTTTCCTGCCCGCAGAGGTTTAAGTGGCTTAACCTCAGGACAGGCTGAGCTTAATTTGAGTTGAGGGGTTAAGTGGAGAGTAACCCCCCCCCCAAAAAAAAACATATTCCTGAGGGGAGGGATGTTTTCTCTCGTCTTCAGCTGGAAGCCATCGCCAGCAGTTCGTTCGGTCAAATCAAATTTCTTCTAGATGTGGGTGGTGGTACGTAGCTGGAGTTTGATTTAAGTTTATTTTTAATGCTGTCTCTACGGTTGCTGGAACGCCGCCGCCGCCGCTGCCGCCGCCGCCAGAAGAGACTAGATGAAACACATCAGTCAGTCAGGAGAAAACGAGAAAGATGGAGTATCATTTCACAAAGTGAGACTCGCGGCCAATAATAGCAGCAGGCGGTCTCCAGGGAATTCCAATTCTTCATTAAAAGGCCCTCCATAATGCCCCCGGAGCTAACGGATCAGGAACCTGGGCTTTATTGCATTTCTCTTATGGTGGGCCGTCGGCTAGTAAAGGTTAAAGGTCACTGAGCGGCTGAGACGGGGCGCCTGACAGCAGCGGCCCGCCCCGAGCCTCCAGCGCCAAGTTCATCAGCTCAATATCAGCGGACATCTGTTTAAAGGCTTTTACTGCATCCTCACTAATAATCGGAGTGTTCCTCGGGGAAATCATCCGGACGAGTTTAGAGACGCCGGCGAGCGGCGGCATCCCCGACGTTCACCGGGTCGCTCCATCACGGCTGCGATTACACTCGCAGTCTCAAAGGCTTCCTCGTTGTCTTATGTTATGAAGAGGAGGGAGATACTCAGCTAACAGGCCAACGCCTCCGTCCATCTCAGCTGAGGCCTTTAATTGATACTGTGGACGAACCGGACCGTCATGTATCTGAGTGCTATGTTAAAAACATACAAAACAAAAGTGACCTTTCTTATCCCTCTGTTTGAGTAATCTGTTACTATGTGCAAGTATTATTTTACTATGTGTGAGTAACCTGTAACTATGTGTGAGTAATATGTTACTATATGTGAATAATCTGTTACTATATGTGGATAATATGTTACTTTGTGTGAGTAATATGTTACTTTGTGTGAGTAAAATGTTACTATGTGTGAGTAATATGTTACTATATGTGAGTAATCTGTTACTATATGTGGATAATATGTTACTTTGTGTGAGTAATATGTTATTTTGTGTGAGTAAAATGTTACTATGTGTGAGTAATATGTTACTATATGTGAATAATCTGTTACTATATGTGAATAATCTGTTACTATATGTGGATAATATGTTACTTTGTGTGAGTAATATGTTACTTTGTGTGAGTAAAATGTTACTATATGTGGATAATATGTTACTTTGTGTGAGTAAAATGTTATTCTGTGTGAGTTATCTGTTACCATGTGTGTTATCTGAGATTACTCACACATAGTATCAGATATATTTTTCTATACGGGATGAATAAAGTCTCTATTATTATTTTACATATATATATATATAATAATAATATATAATATTCACACACATCAATAATGAAAAGGTAATTTTTGTTTATTTATTTGTGTTCTTCAACACAATGGGCAGAACATCCATGACACACCTGTGAATGTTCATGAAAACTTACGAACTGACTCCGTTTTACAACCATCAGACGTCAGACGAGCAGAGAAGCGGTTTCAGGTTCTGCAAAAGAAGAGAAACGCAATGAAAGTCCGATTCATGACATTTCCAGGCGTCTTAAATCTCCACGGACAACAAAAATGTTAAAAGCATTATGGGAGCGCTGGCACTCCGTCAGGAAGACCTGGAGCTCGGAGATCGCTTCCAGTTTTCTGTAGGATGTTGGCAAAGAAGCCGAGCAATGAGTCAAGCGAGTCAGCGCCGAACCCAGGAGGATGGAATGTGCAGGAAGTTCTGCTGGAACTCACGCGGCACTGAATCCATTCACCGGCTCCTCCTCGCGTTCTCTTCACGCCAGTGGCCAATAAATTCAAGCACAATGTCGGACGTCTCCTAGCAGCAGATACGCGTTTCTAGAAGATGAGGAATGTGGAGAGAAAATGTGACGGGCCTGCAGGACCGGATCCCTGTACATCGGGTTGGGATGGTTCCATTCAAGTTTGCCCAGAGTTCTGGAGGAGGGTTTAAAGAGTCTCACACAGATTATAAATCCTACAGGGCCCGTCCAAAGAAAACTCTCCCAGCGCACGAGACGGGACATCTGATCCGCTTGGGCTTCACAGAAGAACCCCCGAATCAGAGTCAGGAGACAGAACTGGACCTCTTGGGCAGGTTTAAGTGAAGCAGCGCTGAGGATCAAAGAGGTATTCTTCAACTTCCTGTCAGTTTTAGAACAGAGTTTCGGATCAGAAACACTGCAGTGATGAGTTAGAACCAACGACCCACCAGTTAAGACCCAAACACTGTCGATCTATCGATCTATGACCCAGAACTCTCTCGACCCAGAACTGTCTGGAGGGACTTTACATCTTATCTGATCTGATATACAGTCAGGAGAATCATCCAGACGATCCCCAAAAACGGGCTGGAGAGTTCTGCTGGGGAGAGGGACATCTGGGAAACCCGTCTTACCCCGCCGCCATCGTGACCTGACCCGGATCAGTGCATGGATGGAACTTGAACTGATTAAATAATAAAGTTCCTTTCTTCACAAAGTAATTCTTCTGGGTACCGTCGCGGGTCAGGTCCGATGAGATCGCAGAACGGAGGAAATGATCGCAAGTGGGTTTTTGTTTGTTTTGAGTTTTGTTTGAAGGTTTTGGTTTTATTTTTCATGTCAGAAAACTCGGGGGTTAAAAACTGAGCAGGTGTCCCGCAAGTGGAGGCTGGTCCTTCTGGGAACAGGGGTCACAGGTCGCTCCACCCCACCTCAGTCTTTGGGTCTGGAACCAGAGCTCATGACCACGGGTCAGGAATGGATCAGAACACCCTCATCCATCTCTCGCAGAACACCAACGCAGACCCGCCTGCACCCATCACACTGTGTGGACCCCCCCATCGTAAAAATGGACGGGCGAGAAAGATTCTAGCCGACCCGTCTCAATCCGAACATTATCGGTTTGAGACTCTCCCCTCCTGGCAGGAGTCTGAGGTCCATCAGAACCAAAACCTCACGCCACAAAAACTTCTCTTCCCATCTGCTGCTGGACTCCTAAACAGGGTTTTGGAGCGGCCCCCCTTGGATTGGAGCAGATCCAATCGCAAGCGTTAGAGTGTTTGCGGGCTTTTGAGTAGAATTACAAAAGTAAGTGGATGATGGGAGTGAAAGTGGAAAGAGGGGCCCCTATAGATCGTTCCTCGCCGCTCCGTCTGAGTGGGCGAGTCCTCCATCGCATGAGGAGGCAGCGTTGGGTCGGGTCTACTGGGCCTTGTTTGCTTTTTCTTCTTTGGGGGTTCACCACAGCGACAGAGGAACCCGCCAGCACAATACAGGAAGTGAGTGTTTTCTGTTGGGACACATGGAATGCCCGAAGAAAAAACACGGGCCGCAACTTTGGAGGAACTCACACCGAGACGAGCCGAGGAGGAATTCAGAGGGCGCTGGCAGAACTCTGCTTTTCCAGGATCGGGGCGAGAAGAGGGCTTAATGGCTCCGGCAACACCAAACCCCCAACCCCCCCCCCTCAGGGAGGAATGCGCACTTTCACAAGCTGAATGTCTGGCATGGAAATAATAGAAGAAGAAGTCACAATCGGTGAGGGGGGGGTGTAAACCGGTTCAAGTCGTTTTACCGCTACATGATGGAAAACATATAAATATCAATGTCATGCGAGGAATGTTGGCTCCTGTAAACTCTGGTCATTCACAGGTACATAAATCAGAACTTTAGTGTTCTCTTAGGATCGCCAAACGGACCTTGACATATATATATATATATATATATATATATATATATATATATATATATATATATATATATATATAGATACCACAAGCCATAACTTTAAAACCACCTGCCTAATTGTTCCATTCCCCTACGTCAGCTAACTTAGCTCTTCAACAACATGAGTTGGCCTTGACTCTCCACCAGCGTCCATGTTCTGGAGAAGAATCTCACTCCTCGGCTTCCAACATCAACTTTAGGGCGAAACGTTCAGCGTCTGCCGTATATGCCCCGCCCCCTGACAGGTAACCACGGTAACCAGACAATCACTGGTGTTCTAACGTCACTAGGTCATAATGTTTTGGCCGGTTGAAGCGCCCTTTAAATCCTGCTGAGTTGTGTATCTGCTGTCACTGCGAGAGCGCCAGCAGCCTGGGAAAAACACAAACCCACGTCTGCGTGTCTGTGGTTTAGTGAGAGTCAGCTCCACCGGGCCGACCGGGCCGACCGGGCCGACCGGGCCACATGTGGCCCCGCAGGAACCCGACTGGAACTCCCAGCATTCATTGTGGCTCGGTTCAAACGACACGGGCGTATTTTTCTTCTAGCACACAAACTGTTTACACAACACTTGACCGGACAGGACCGTACGTCCTCGCCTCATATGAACCGTGTGCTCAGCCAGGAGGCG
Organism: Lophius americanus; assembly: GCA_037951165.1. Taxonomy (NCBI): domain Eukaryota; kingdom Metazoa; phylum Chordata; class Actinopteri; order Lophiiformes; family Lophiidae; genus Lophius; species Lophius americanus. The sequence goes on from JBBDHG010000172.1 coordinate 1,589,506, forward strand.
GAGCCACACCGGTGACATCATCGTGACTATTCACAGTATGATGAGCTCATCCACTTCTATTCCTGCACCCGTGTCAATCGTTAGGAAAACTTAAATATTACCTCTGTAATTACCGAGGAAGTTTCCCTTCCGCGACTAGACAGAACGCACGCCTAATCATAGCATCATAGCCGCTTTTCCGACCGCCGTGTTTGGCGAGTTTGGGCGCCACATGAACAGCATGGCCACATTTTCTTTACAAGTCAGCAAACGATCACGTCTAAAAGTCCATAAACAGACAATTTAAAGATGCAGCGTGTCAAATCTAGTGACGACACACACATCAGCTCACCCCTCCCTAGACAAGAGCGCGGCAAAAGCCACAACACTTTAAAGAAAACGATATGCAAAAGCCTCAAAACACCAAAGCGTTTATGGAGGAGACTTAAAAGTGATGCACACAGCATCTACTTTGTTTTAATGCTCCATTTAATGAATAAAACAGAAATGATACACCAACATTTCTGGGTGGTGTGGTCACGTGACTTGGAATAAAACGTTAATCAACATCGTAAAACAGCGAATAAAACATAATAATGACCCCCGACCTTCATGGAGTGTACAGGTTGTCACGGCAACAACTGAAGTCAGCATTCATGATGGTGGTCAACAGTTTTCTGAAGCAACCATAAAACACCGTTTTTCACTGTAGCTTTAGGTTCTGAGTCTGAGTCTGAGTCTGAGTCTGAGTCTGAGTCGTCATGGCGACACGAGGCGTTGTAATAATAAAAATATTAATAAGTAATAAATAGTCATAAAGTAGAAAGTGTAGTTTGTGGCAAATAAGACAAATAAGAGAGGTTCACAGGTGTCATAGCGCTGCTAGCTATCAAGCTAACACGCTATACAGTCAAACACTTACCCACGCGTATCTGGACCTACGAGTCCAGACGGCCTTCAGGGGTCAAACTGAGGTCATACATATCCTCTCATACTTGAGATATTCTCTAGAACCTTAGATGTAAGACAACCAATCTCATTCTGTAATTATTGGAACGTGGGCGACCACATTGCGGTGGCGCTGTCCTGGCAGCCAGAGAACTGAATTCTGTCCAGCTGTCGGTGAAACGTGGACTGACAAAACCCCAGAAACCGGATCGGCTTCCTCTGATGGGGGCATAAACACCTGAGAAACGATCCACACGCGGTTCTACTAGCTTGAGGGCAAATTTAGTCTCTTCCTGACTTTTCTGTCTCACAGAACTCACCTTCCATGATGGCACCGGCACCAGGAGCTGCGGCGAAGGTTTTTTTCCCGCACACTCAGCATCTGGGATGAATGGCTGCTCCTCACAGCCTATTAAAAGCTCCTTGTGCGTATCTGCTGGCATCAGGATGTGGGCGCGTAATTACAGCTACCAAGTGAAGGCTGGCAAAAAAACAGTGGAGGAGAAGAACCACTTGTTTTCCACTGCCACCCTCTCGGTGCCGGCATGGAGCCGCTGATCCCTCGCTGGAGCTGCCGGGATCCGCCAGAGGAAGATGGTTCCTTTCTAGGTACCTCAAAGACCCCCCCTACGGTACAGCACCCGGTTCTTAACCATCTATGTGGGAAAAATAAAAAAAAAGCTGCTTTAAAATGATCTTTTACAGTCAAATATGATAAATGTACAATATTGAAGAGTTCATGACTGAAAAAGTGTTAAGTTTAAAAAAACCCTCTAAATATGAACTATTATAGGAAAACATGTTTTATAGAAAAGAAAGATTCATTCAGGTTGATTCATAAGCAGCAAATTTGGATTAAATCGGACCAACGGTGGAGAAATTATCGGCCGAAATCGTTTTTCGAAGCTAAAGCTCCCCTTGGTGTCAGTAACATAAAACCAACCATTCCCAAAATCAACGCAGTTCTTCCTCGCACTGATTTAGTTCCATGTGGATATTAAATTTGAAAACTATCCCTGAAATATTTTTGAGTTTTTTGAGCCTTTTTGAAAAATAGAACCTCCCCCTAGTGAGTAAAAGTGATATATATACATGTATGTGTATGGATATATATATAAACTGTATATATACATAGATATATACATATATCTATGTATATATACGTCACATTTTCATTTTACTAGAGAGATTTCCTCAAATCAATTCATAATCACCAGATTTTGACTAAATCGGACAAAGGGGTTATAAATGACGAGTAAAAAGCTCCCCATAGTGTCGGAAATATACAGAATCATCCCAAAATCCATCCTGTTCTTCGTCGCACTAAAGTCTGTGAGGGTATAAAACTTGAAAATGATCCATGAACTCGTTGGTGAGTTATGGCGTTAACAAGAACGACGTTTGTACCCGTTTGTAATGAAGGTAAAAGCGTTCACGCCTCTAGGTGTCTCTAACGGCGAGACCCTCTCTCACACTCCGCAGGCAACACGTGCTGACCTCTGACATCATCGGAACCTCCCAGGAGTCAAGCTTTTATTCCTGACACAATGTGGCTGTCAGCACTCGTTCCCCGGCCCGGCGAGTGCAGCGCCGCGTAATCAACGCCGTCGTCACTGAGAGATGTCGTTAGCAACGGATGGCTGAGCCTCTAAGGCCGAGCCAACACAGAGCACATGGCGCCCGCCGCGGCACTGTGACCCCTGTGAGCGCCCGGGCCCTTACAGCGCCCAGCGTGTTCTCAGCTGCACGCGGCACCGCCAACTGGATCCGTTTGTTCTGGAGCGCCGACATGCTGACGAGCTGTTTCAGCGCACCGGTACCTCCGACACAGACGAGTGTAGTCTGACATACGCGCCGTGACGAGGACGCCATTGTGCGTTTATGCAGATGAAGCAAAGCCTGGAATGAGCCGAGAGCAGAACCAGTCCCGTTTGACCAGTACGGCACCTGGAATTCAGTGGCAGAACCTTTACAGAACTTTTAGTCAAAGTTGATTGATTAGTAGATCAGGGATTTTATCCCCAAAGCGTCGGCCGCAGGTCCTTCATATTAACGCGATAACTCAAAAACCCTTTCATGGATCACTTTAGAATTCTATACCGACATGCTCCTTATTGTGAGGAAGAAGTGGAGTTATTCTGGGAAAGATTGGTCGTATATTTCAGACACTAGGGGGAGCTTTATCTCCAAAAAGGTTTCGGGGATTTTGTGCTAATAAAAAAAGTTTGGGAGATCTATCTTCATATTTTATTCACTTCAAGAAGCTTTTTTTTTTTTAACAAAAAAACGTTGTGGCCATAATTCCAGATTTAATCTGAGGAGTTCGATCAGGAGGATTTCTTGTACAACGCATGGGGTGAAGGGACTTTCGGGGATATACCCCTGCTGTCAGGGACGACACCAGGTTCTACTCATGTGTCCGGTTCTGAGCTTCCCACCTCCACCTGATCGGTTTCACCCGTTCATCTTTGTAGCTAAAGTCCACAGCCCCCCCCCCCCCCCCGTTTGTTTCCCCGACCCTCCTTCTTTCGGACCGCTTCTTACTATTCACCCTCCTGCCTCTGAATCCCTTTTGTTCTTTACGTCTTTGAGTTGAATAAATAATTGAGATCAGGAGCGACAGAGAGTGAAGGGAAGATGAAAGTCCGTTCCAACAGATAATGGGAGATGATTAATCCCTCAGAAAGTCTTTGGCGCTCAGAGATTGTGATTGAAGGGTCTTTGCCCTGAGCATACCCCCCCATGGAGTCTGGATACTGGTGGTGGCTGATGACTCTGCTGAGACTGATGAATGGTGACGGATGTGCGAGGACAAGATGGAGACGGGGAGGTGGAGGAGTATCTGCGGAATAAGCACGGATAGAATCAGATTTAAAAAGAAGACCGCAAGATGCTAAGCTAACGATGAAGGTTCGCACCGTTACTGTACGGACGGGGTTAACTGATGACGGCAGCTGATATCAGATGATGAAGGTCGTTCAGCCTGATTATGACCAAAAAAGTGAGGATAAAAGTGGTGGAATGAGCAGAAACTGTGGTCCAGATGTGCAGGAAGATAATCCTCCTTACTGAACTTTCAATACATCTTCATTTTATTTACTCCGCTTCCTTTGATCTTTATCCACAACTTTGTTGTTTTCACATGCGGCAAACTCATGACTTCAAGTTCCGCCGACTTTTCCACCGCGTCGCCTTTTTTGGAGCGACTTCAGTTTTGTTTATCTGCAAAGAGACTGAAAGCTGACAGAGGACAGTTTCGACGACCTTCTTTCACCGCATCCAACTTCCTCTTTGGTCAAAACTGATGATCCGTCTAAAACATTCAGAGAACACTCTCAAAAACAATCTTCCTTTTAAGGCTTTAGGACCAAACCGGTAGGAAGGAGCCTACATGTTAGCTTAAACATAAACAGCTTGACGTTTGGTTTGTAGCTTCCTCAGGTGTGGGGTCCCACAGGGATCTATACTCGGCCCCTTACAACTTTTCTTTTACACGCTTCCATTAGGAATCCTCAACAGTCATTTTAACGGCGTCACAGATACTCGTTATGCCGACGACACGCAATTCTACTTGTACTTTCATTTTTTGATAACTTAGTTCTGGGTTGTTAGTCAGAAATGAAGGACCTGTAACTTTCTGCTAGTGAAGACGAGACGAAGATTCTTCGGCGCTGATCAACTACTAAAAAATAATTACAAAAAAATGTATTGGTCCACCTTCAACGAAGACAAAATCTACTTTCAGAAACTCTGGTATCACATTTCAATCTCAAGTTTCAATGTGTCTTAGTCCATCCTAGCTAGTAGCTCAGCTTCAACTAATAATAATAATAATAATAATAATAATAATAATAATAATAATAACAATAATAATAATAATAATAATAATAATAATAATAATGTTTTTTTATAGAGCGCTTTTCAAAATACTCAAAGTCGTTCAAGAGATACAGAAAATAAAAGGAAAGCGAGATATTTTCTTTTTTAAAAAGGCTCATTATATACTTTATATCATTTATAATTAGGATTTCGTCTAATGTCCTTAGATTTAATGTGAAGTTCTTGCTAAAACAATTACTGTTTTTTTCCCTTATGCTTCATGTTTTTAATCAAAAACACCGACACGATACGGGAGAGAATAAAATATCCGCATGCTGAAAGTAATAACTTGATATAAGAACATTTTACGATGACCACATGTTCCTGCATTCCTCCGATTATTTAAATCGTGTGACTGATGATGTCATCCTGGGCGTCGCCCCTCACTGGAATGCAGGAAACCTCTGATCGTATGCCGATCAACAGGAGGGAAGATCAACCTGTGACACGTTCAGGCGGGTCGGCGGTTTTTGTATGGGCCACATTTACCCACAATCCATCAGTTCCTTGACCTCCACTTTCAACGCGGGACCAAAACATTCCTTCAAACTGTAGAATCTCGGCGGATTTCTGTCGGTTCGACTCCACCTTCTGTTTTATCATCGTTCAGCTGGTTGTTTTTATTGGTTTGGTTTCGTCACTGATAGTCGGCTTTTTTAGTGAAATTACTCCAAAGTCAGCAAAAAAAAAAAAAAAAAAGCTGGATTCGTTAAAATAATTCTATTGTTTGTGTCTGGAAAACAAAGAAAAACAAAAAAGAAAACCACTAAGTTTTTATATGTAATAAGTGGAAATTGAGAAATAACCGCGTCCATCCTGTAATTTTAAAAACTTATGAAAAAAGCCTTGGATCCGCCCTTTAAGCCCCACCAATGTCATTTAGCCCCACCAATGTCATTTAGCCACACCCATGTCATTTAGCCACACCCATGTCATTTAGCCACACCCATGCCAAGATTTCAAGGATTCTTCCGCGTCATTTTTCCAACACTGCTGCAAATTTTCATGAAAATCCATCGCATAACTTTTGCGTTCTGACGCTGACAAACAAACATACACTGTAAAATCATTCGGTATAATTTACGATGAAATACCCGCCGCTGTGGTTGCCAGAATTTTACCGTTTAAAATACAGTCACGATTTGAAAGACATTACGATAAAACATCATAAAATAAACAGGTGTTCAGGCACAAAGGCATTACATAAATTTTTAAAGTTTTAAAAAACTTTTAGCGAGGTACTTTATCATTAAACATTAAAGTTTTTTGGTTTTAACGGTAAATTCAGTGTAAATACCGGGAAAATAGCTTAGACAGAATAATGTTCTTTTTACGGTAACCCAAAACTAAACCAAAGTTACCAAAATTCTGTGTCTCATATTTTGACCATAAAAATGAAGAAATTTACTGTTTCTTGATTAAGTGTCATTCAGTTTACGACTATTGTCTCGAAACTTTACGTTTTTTTACTGTTGCAATTAACATTATTTTTTATACCGTAATTTTTAATGACGATAAAGTTTGTACATTCAAATTGAATGTATAGTAAAAAAAAATACTTGTACGTTGAATTATCCTGAATCAAGAATCATAAAATAACTTTTATGTCAGAAATAAACGAAAATACAGAATTTTACCGTGAAAACAGGAAGAAAAAAAGCGATGGAACCTGAAAACTCACCTTCAAAGGAAACATGAAGACGCCTGAAGACCACCGTTTCCCTTGAGAGGGAAACGGTGAAGTCTCTGCAGTCCGCCTGTGATCGCCAACTGTATGTCCTCCAGGGCGATGCAACCGGATCACTTCCTGGTTACGGGTCAGAACCGGAAGTCCATTCCTTGTTGAGTTTAAGAGGAAAAACGTTAAAGAATGAAACGTTTCTTCGTCGTCTTTCTGCTCCTTCAACCTTAATGACAAAATAAAAGTCCTCTCTAGACCCGGGTTCCGTTAGTCCACTCTGGGCTACACACATGGCAGATGGACCTGATCCCTCTGGCGCTATAACGGGCTTTTTCCAGCCCAATGGAAAAAGAAAACTTTTCCATTTTGAGCAAATGATACGCAAAAAAAACACCAGTTAAAGAAATAACCCTGAAATATACAGACTGGACCTTTAATGATTGCTCACAGCAAAGACCTGAACTTGAAGAGGTGATGGGAGTGATGCTGATCACCCGGAACTTTCTGTGGGTCATCGGCACCAGAACATCAGTATTTTGTTCTGACGCCGTCTGTTAGCTCAGCCAGAGATTCCATAAGTCACTTTAACAACCATGTTGAGTCTAACGGCGCCGCCACACCGCAAACCGTTACTGGCGGTACCACAACAACCGCTGTTACGGTTCAGTCCACTGACGGCGGCGACCCGGTCTTCCAACGAGTTCTATGGGCCAAAAACATGATCAGCCTCATTTGCTGCGAGTCCTGCAGGACCGGCGTGGAGGTTCTCATTGTTGCCGTCATGGTTGAGCAGAAAAAACATCTAAGCCATTAAAGCTGCAGAGACATAAAGCTGAGTGGAGTCGGACCGGAACCAACAACAAGTGAAAGTTGTTCTTTTGCTGTGTGAGCTATTATCACTTCACCAAGCTAAAACTCCACTCTGAGGTCATTCTGTCTGCCAGAACACAAACTTCCTGTTAGCCGTAGCATTAGCATTTTGGTTTGTTAAACTTTGGCTGCGTTCAAAATCAAGAACCCACCGTTAGAATCCCAACCTTTCAGGACTTCAAAGTTATCGAAGGTTTTCTACAGCCGACGTTAAGGAGTTTCAGAAGTTTGTAGGTGCATTAGCGACACCTTCTGGTGGTAGCGATGTTTTACTAGCAGGCACCGAAAAAAAAAGAGAAAAGTCCCCAATCCCCTGCATAGTACAAGCGGCCCGCGTGATTGAACTCCTCAGATTAAATGTGAAATTATGTCCAATATTATTTTTTTGGTAATAAAGCACCCCCTAGTGAGTAAAATATTAACTATTCGAATAAAACATGATATTCATGAGATAAATTCAAATTCATCGAATTTGGACTGAATCGGTCCAACGTTTTAGAAATAATGGCCCAAAAGAAATCCCACTTATGGAGGTAACATACAACCGACCTTTCCCAAAATCAATACAGTTCTTCCTCACACTAAAGTCTATTGGGTATAACATTTGAAAATGATGCATGAAACCATTTTTGAGTTATGGCCTAAACACGTAGAATCTTTCTGCGGCGGCCATGACGACCCGTCATAGAGTTATTCCTGCTCATTCCTCTGAACCCGACTGTAGACCAGCTGATCCAGAACCAGTGGAGTTGAAGCTGCTTCTCCGGCAGGTGACCTCAATGACCTCCTGGGTCCCAAAGCTTCAAGGAGGAAGTGGAGAACTGGACTGGTGCTATTATGAGCTTTTCTCTAAATGTCAAAATAATGACGATTCATCATTTCTCACCAAACAGGAACCTTCTTTTCGTCTCATTTCAGATAAATGAAACTCAAGTCAGTCGCGGAGGTGGAAGAAAGGCGGCGTGGTGGAGCAGTGAAGTGTGGAGGTTGTTGCTTCCTCCGAAAGTCTAAAAGCATAAGAGGTTAATAAAAAAAGGTCAAAGGTCACAGAGGTCGGATGTGTGATTGTTGGGTTTTCAATCATGTCAAAGATTTCTCATATATTAGAAAATAGGAATGACGTACCTTTACAGAAAAAAACCCTCAAAATACCAGAACATCATCGGCGTAGATGTAGATGTTTGAGATAAACTGGAGGATTTCTTAACGGATCTAGAAGAATTTCCGGACATTTTAGAGATTCCTGGTTTTCAGTTGTGGAGAGTAACTAAGTACATTTACTCGAGTTCTGAGAAACTTACTTAAGTATTGTCCTTTTATGCTACGTTATTCTCGTACTCCCCTGTACTTCAGGGGGAAATGAGGTACTTTATACCCCACTACCTTTGTTGGACTGCTTTAGTTACTAGTTCCTTCTTTTAGAGTACAAGTACAAGAGATGACATAATTCACGTATCTACGAATGTGTGGATGTTGAATATTTGTGATAAACAGGATGATTGGAAAAAAACTTCTTAGTAATCGGTGAAGTAGTCAGATTACCTTTAACATCAGTAAAAGTATTCATTGTGACCGAATCACAATGAATACTTTTATTTTGATACTTCCAGTAAAGTTTACTGATATCACTTAAATACTTTTACTTAAGTAAGGCTTTGAATACAGGAGATTTACTTGTAGTGGAGTATTTTTGACAGTACAGTATTATTACTCAAGTTAAGTATTGAAGTACAAATTGCACCAAAGGAAGTTTTATTACCCATTTAAGACGTGTTCTAACTGAGAATGTTATAATCTACGACCTTATACCGACTTTAAGTCTTTAACTTCCTGCTCAACTGTTCGGTTGAGTTTTTTCTTGCTAAAGAGTGAGGGGCCAAGGATGGAGCCCCGGGGGACACCAGGGAGGAGGCATTAATCATGGCTGTGGAGAAAGATCCTCTTTGATATGTAGGATTATTTCCTTTTTTTGTCGTATTAAAGCGTTTTGAGGAAATAATGAAGAGAATTATGTAACTGGATGAAACCACAAAAAAATAGTTTTTCTAAAAAGAAGCTTTAAAAAACGTTGAGCTGATAAATCCAGTAATCTAAAATGATTTTAAAGGTGATATTTAAAAAAAAGAATTGCATAAAAACATGCTAGACTAAACGATTTGGCCTTTTATGGTAAATTTAGAGCGTCTAAGATCATAAATTCATAAATGAACCCGAGGAATAAAACCGGCAAAGAAAAACATTTCAGAGATTCTTTTTTTCTTCTTTTTCTTTTTTTCTTGGGGGTCAGGAAAGTAAACGGTTTTAAGGAGTGAGGAAAACGTGTCTGGACTCCACACACACACACACACACACACACACACACACACACACACACACACACACACACACAAAAAAAAAGTGTAATTGAGTTAAAGTGACTGATCGTCATGTAATGAAATCATAAATAATGTTTTCAGCATGCAATTAAATTACAATCAGAAACTGCAGCCTGATGAATGGACCTTCTCTGGACCTTCTCTGGACCATCAGTCACGATCCGGACTTCTCCGGACCCGATATGATTTTAATGACTGCGTCCAAATATTCCGTAAACGGTTTTTAAAGAATGGAGCTTTGTTTTGGAGGAGGCGTACGTCTCACATGATGAACCTCCGCTGGACGTTCTGACGGACGATTCTGCAAACTGCTCAGAATGATTGGACAGAACCGCAGAATGGATAGTTCCCCACAGCGATGTAACAAAAGTTCTACTGTTCTTTGTTCACGCTGTGAAAAACAGGTTTTGTCTGTCAGTGTTTGCGGTAAAAGCGCCTCTCTAAGGGGAACAGATGTGGATGTGGACCCCGGCCTCGCTGCTCCATGGGCTTCGGTGGATTCTTGCTGGGTCAGCATGTTCTGACAAAGGGGCCCCTCGGGTATAAAAACGGCAGGTTTCCAACAGGTAATCAAGCAGTTCAGCTCCAAAGGCTCCACCAGCAGCACCACCAGCAGAACCACCAGCAGCACCACCTGCAAGGAAAGCACCTGTCAAAATGACCTCCAGCAACCAGAACACCATGAGCAAGATCGTCTTCTACGAGGACAAGAACTTCCAGGGCCGTTCCTACGAGTGCAGGAGCGACTGCGCAGACATGACCTCCTACCTGAGCCGCTGCCAGTCCTGCAGGGTGGAGAGGGGCTGCTTCATGGTCTACGACCGCACCAACTTCATGGGGAACCAGTACTTCATGAGGAGGGGCGAGTACGCCGACCACATGAGCATGACCGGAATGACCGACTGCATCAGGTCCTGCCGCATGATCCCCATGCACAGGGGGTCCTACAGGATGAGGATCTACGAGAGGGAGAACTTCCAGGGCCAGATGCAGGAGGTGACCGAGGACTGCGAGAACATCATGGACCGCTACCACATGTCCAACTTCGTGTCCTGCAACGTGATGGAGGGCCACTGGCTGATGTACGAGCAGCCCAACTTCAGAGGCAGGATGATGTACGTGAGGCCTGGAGAGCACAGGAGCTTCATGAACATGGGCCTGAGCGGCATGAAGGTCATGAGCATGAGGGCCATCATGGATTCCTGCAACTAGACGACGACCGTGACGGTGCAGCCATTGGCTTCCGGACAGCAAACGGATGAAGGAGATCTTGTTTTGGCGGGAAAACCGCCACAAATAAAATCTACTTTGTTGTAAAAAAACACGTTTGAGTAGACATCTTGATTTCTTCTCCTGGTGAAAATGGGTTCCTGAGGTTTCTAAAGATACTTGGACCACATCAGAACTTAGTAGTCTATTTCTATGAACTAAGAGGAGTTAGTTTATCTCTCCACCTGGTTTATCTGAGTTCGGTTTGAGTCATATTTCATTTCTCCTTGTTTCTTTTCTCTACTGATAGAACAGATGAAGAAATAAACTGTAAACGTTCTGAAGTGAAACGCCCATTTTGAGATTTCGTAGCTTCCTACGTCACTTCCGGAACGTAGTTATCAGTCACTTCAGTGAGTCGCCAAATTGGTTTAGCTAGCTATCACAGGCTACCTATCAACTTAAAGATGTTTCAGGAGCTACTATCTAGTGGGGACTATCATAACTGTTGGGACTTACAGGACAGTCATTTGGGACTAGCTAAAGAGCGTAGCACAAAGACAAACTGAAGTACATTAGAACAGTTAGCAATGCTAATAACAACCGCGTCCTCCAGCACTGATGACATGTTTTCCTGTTACGTCCTTTAATCAGACCTACATCCCTGAGAGTGGACCTCAACATGGGCCCGCTTCCTTCGACCTCTCACATTAGCAGGTCTAGATGCTCCCAGTCCTTCCAGTCAGACAGAATGAGGTCTGAACAAATAACAGCCATCATTCAGGTTCAGAGCTGGGACACATTAGAGGAAGGGGCTCCTCTGGGGTCCCGCCCCGCTTTTCATGGCAGCGGTGCGACACCACGCCACACACCTCCAGCCATGATTGAGGGTCGTCAACCCAGAGAGCTCGAGTCCAACTCCCCAGTCCCATCAACTCGCCGAATATGAATAACGATGATGTTCAAAAAAAAGCGTTTATATCAACCGTCTAATTCATCATGTCCAAACGCATGGAGCTTTTTTTTTTTTTAGCTGAAACTGATTCGGTAGCTTCTCCCAGACAGCGAGGACAACATCGTCCAGTTGAACCCAATGCATGGGTGACATCCTGTCTCTGTCTCCGCTGTCATGTGACATGAAAGCAGAAATGGGCGGACCGTTATCCCATGAGAAGGAAAGCATCTGCGAACTGCTTCTTTGCATCAGCGCTGTCGCGATGAACCGGACCCCCACCATCAATGCTGGGACAATAAGTGCATCAAAGTCTTCCACTGATATTTTCACACTTAGAGCTCGTCAGCGGCGGACAGTCGGTCCGACCCGTCTGTCTGGTAGGAAGGGATTGAGCTCAGAGGTCCGCCGCAGGAAGACGGCGGCAAAGATTCCGTCTGGGTTGAGAAATGGTAGGGAGTCAGACAGCTGCAGAAATGACTCATGGGACCAGCTGAACGCTAAACTCTGATGTTTGAACGTTTTCTTGCGGCGCTCTGTGATGCAACGTGAGCTCCCGTTTTACTCAAAGTCATTAATTTGAAAAAAGATGTGAGCCGGCTGATCCCAAACTAAACAATGAGCTCATCTGAACGGATCTAGAGTTTATTGGAAGAGTGAGAGCAGAAGACAAATACGTTAGACTTCCTGTGAGACGGGACAACTGGGCAAAACAGAGAGAAAAAGTTACCAACCACAGCGTCCTGTGGTTCTGGCAGCAGTAACCGGGTCTACATGGACAATAATCTTCATTCTGTCTGCAGGTTTGGTGTCAACATTTAACGTGAGTTAGGTCTGAAGGATCCGTTGTAGCATAACTTCTTATTGTATTTATACAATAAAGATTCTCTCAATAACCATCAGGTATCTCCAAACCTACCAGACGTTTCAGGTAAGACCTGAAATTATTTAGTGTCAGTAACAGTGTACCTGTTACTGTGTGTGAGTGATATGTTACTGTGTGTGAGTGATATGTTACTATGTGTGAGTAATCTGTTACTATGTGTGAGTAATCTGTTACTATGTGTGAGTAATCTCTTACTATGTGTGAGTAATCTCTTACTATGTGTGAGTAATATGTTACTATGTGTGAGTGATATGTTACTATGTGTGAGTAATCTGTTACTATGTGTGAGTAATCTCTTACTATGTGTGAGTAATCTCTTACTATGTGTGAGTAATATGTTACTATGTGTGAGTGATATGTTACTATGTGTCAGTAATCTGTTACTATGTGTGAGTAATCTGTTACTGTGTGTGAGTAATCTGTTACTATGTGTGAGTAATCTGATACTATGTGTGAGTAATCTGTTACTATGTGTGAGTAATCTCATAACTTCTGCATCATATTTGACAGAAATACCACAACATTCATGTTCTTCTAATCAGTTTTTGTGGAACAGAACCCAGACTCTCCATTTGGACCTGCTGGATAGACAATGGATCGGAGACCTTCACCAGAGGTCTTCCTCCGAGGACTTCATTCACTGCGTCATAAAAAGAGAAGTTGGTGGTTCTGATCCACTTTGTTGTGGTGGGCTTTTATCCTTTTACTCAGCACTTCACCGCTCCAGTTTTTGTAGAGATCTTGATTTCTTACTTTCCCTGTTGAATTCTTTTAGAGCGTTTGAGTTAAGAACCAACTCTGCTGCGAGGTCCAAGTAAACCGACAGAGAAGCCTCTTTCAGGACTAGAGTCCAGCAGGGGCTGGTTGCGATCCAGACGCTCTGGTGAGGCTCTAAAGTTTGATGAACAGCTCTGGGGTGAAGGCGGACAACATTCTCTGAGGTCCAAACTGCTCTACTGGGGAAACCAAACCGAGTCTCCGCGGCAGCACCATCGGCAAAAACTGGACCGATATGAATGATGGCGGTCGTTGGTAGTCATAGGAATATGTGGACAATGGTGGGAAAGGATTAGACACATTAGGGGCTTCTGGGTGGGTAATTGTGTGTGGAAGTGGTATGTGCAGCCCCCCGGCCTGTGCTCACATCAGCTCACACATCAGTCTGTGGTCACCACACAAATCGTGCTCAACAGCTGGACCACAATAGCGAGTCCAGATTTATTATAAGGCTTAGGGGTGCTGAGAACATGGGCCCGGAGGGGTGGGCTGGGGGGGAGTGGAAAGTAGAGAGAAAAAAGGAGAAGAGTTTCGAAATGAGTTTTTGGATACTTGTTTTCACGGTTTGGCCTTTTGGTTCATGAAAACACAAACGGCTTAAAAAAAAACGCCTCCAGAGTTTAATCTTCATGAAAAAAACATCATAATCCGTCAAAATGCGTTTTATGTACAAACTGAGTTGACAAGGCCCCAAATCTTTATATTCCATAATAATTCTATCAGATCTAAGTATGTGTTGGATCGGAAGGTCCTTCCAGCCTACATGTGTTTTCTGGATCTGGACATGACCTATGACCGGCCCAACGAGCCCTACGGGGGAATTTGCTATGAGCCATTCGGTCCCTGTAGAACCTAAGCGAGCCTTGTGTCCGCATCTTCTGCAGGAAGTCCGACACATGGACAGGATGTCAAGGCGCCGTTGATGTAAGGAGAGTCCAGTTTGGGGAACTCAAGAGTTGCATCTCTGCCGTTTGGAGATGATGTGTTTCTGTTGGCTTCGTCAGTCCAGAGTCTCCAGCGGCACCGGAGTATTGTTGTAGCTGCTGGTATGTGAGTCAGAACCACCAAATATGAGGTCATGGTTCCCCGCTGAGAAACGGTGGATTGACCCCCAACAGGCTAGAGATGAGTTGGCCCAGCTGTGAGAGCCAGGAGCTGGTGCTTGGGCTCTGGTTTGGAACTAGCCTTGGAACCAGCTAGGTGGGAAACCAGCCTCAAAGATAAGGTGAGGAACTGGACCATCCAGAGGTGTAGAGCCGTTGGGGTCTAAAGGAACCCGTTGAGGAGGTTCATAATCTGATAAGGACCTTCCAGGATATTTGACTCCCTCAGTACTCTGAAAACTGAAAAGGAAGTTTTGAGGGGTAGCAAACTACTCTGGTCGTGTTTATGAACAAACCAAACCTCCACAAACGAACCAGAAGAGACAATGGTCCATTTCCACTGGACCAAGACATCATCCGAACTGGAACGCTCCCTGAAAAAAAAGATATTAAGGTAGTTGTAGACATAATAGCCGAAATGCTTTTCTACAGACCGCAGCAACAAAGAGCTGCTGATGCGAGGATTAGAGTGTGAAGACTTCCTGAAACACAAATGCAGCTGTTTCCTTCAGTCAGACTGTGAAACCAGATTCTTCTCTCTCCTGTAAGACCCAGTTCTTTCAGCCCCGGTTGGATTTCACACCTGTTTGCTTCATACACAAGGACAAGTTCAATCACAATGACCTCTCTGGAACACTCACACACAGACCCTATACTTGGCCTCGGGGGTCAGCGTCTGATATTCCATCCGATCCTCCGTTCTCTCCCCTGAACCGGCTTTTCCAGTCCGTCCCACGTATTCCGTGACAACCTGCAGAAATGAAGATCCGCAAGACAAAGACGAGGAGGAGAAAAACATAATGTGTTGATTACAGATCTCCTTTATTTGGGTCGGGGTCACTATAGCGAGGTGGAACCTTAGAAGCAGCCATCTCTGAACCGGATCCCTGGGACTGGCTCTGGGCCCAAAGCCTGAAACCAGGTTTTGGTAAACTTCTTCTCACGTGTTTCAGGGGTGACTCAAGTTTATCAAAACTTACTTATTAACATAGGTTTTTAGTTAAGATTACAGTAATCTGTGAGTTTAGCTTCAGGTTAACTAAATCTAGGCTTTGTCACTTCGGCCAACAAACTTATCTTTTCACTTCTGTGCGTTTATCTCTTTGATGTTTTGAGAAGGATTACGAAAAACCACCAAACGGATTTGCATGAGATTTCACTCAGAGGTAGCTGAGTGAAATATCATCATATCCTACAGGTGATTGAATTTTGGTGATGATTCGCATCATGTAGGCTGAAATAAAATAAAATAAAATGAGCAGCCGTTTGGAGTAGTGACATCATAACGTGGCTACTGCTGCCTTTCATCCTTTCATTCCTTTGATCTCTCTTTTGGAGGTAGAGCTTGGGCCTCAGTTTCAAGAGTTCCTATGATGTTTACTTGGGGGTCAGTGGGCTGAACAGAGACTCTGAAGTGGAATACTCTGGTTTCGGAGTATTTGAGAGCTGCTCAGAGAGTTTGTTGGAGGCGTTGGTAGATTTAGAGGCTGGCAAAAACTCCTTTAAGGGGAAATGTGCGTACATTCTTCGTAAACCGAGGGTACCGTTGAACCTCGGCGGAGGTTTCTGCTCTCTGAGGGCTTTTTTCTACTTTTAAAGTTTGTCTGATCCTGCTTACGTTCATGTTTCTGAGTCAAATCATTCCAAGAGCCCAGCAAACAATTTTATGTTTTATTTCTACCAAACCAAAGTGTGGAAGCGAGATAGAAGTGTTAATAAACCGGGGTTCTCCTCGAGGTTCTGACATCATTCTGCAAATATCAGGTAGAATTCCTCTTTTACGAGCTGCATGTTTTATAGAGTGGTTGCAACATCGCAGCGGAGCCGAGAGGCTCAGGGTTGAATCTCACCTCAGGGGGCTAAGTATCAGGATAAACCTACCCTCGCAGTAAAATACCTCACTAGAAGACTTAATGAGGTAGAGGAATCTCTTTCAGTAAATGGAATGTAATACTTACAGTTTGTAAAAAAAAAAGACCTTCATATCTCCAGAGGGATCGGAGGCCACCATGTTCTACTGCACAGATGTAGAACTCAGGGCCCGGAATACTGATTCAGCCCACTAGACAACATCTAATATATATAATAACTGGCCCGTTAGTAAGTACAGATACTACAAGTCCCAGAATGCACTAAAAAACTGAGAAAGAAACCAAAGGAAACATGGAGACCCGATTTGTGATGACGCCGCTGACCCGGCTCCAGGGATCAAGCAGATCCTAAGCAGCAGGTCCAGTTATGATCCCTGTGAACCTGCATGATGAAAAAGTACAAGGAAGAAGAAGTCAAGTTAGAAACAAGCATTTATGATGGATGTATGGAGGAGAAGCTCCGCTGTCCAAACTATAGCAGCATAGCTAAGAGCTAGCTTAGGCCTGCCGTAGATATAAGCTTCATCACAAAGGAAGGTTTCTGCCCCCCCACCTGCCAGATTGAGTCTGGGAGGTGGTTCCACAGGAGAGGAGCGAGGCCTTCCAGTTTGAATGAATGATTCTTTAACCCTGCAGAGATGAAGGTGATGAAGAACATCACAATCAAGTCCAGGAATCGTCACACAGTCGTTAGAAGTTTGACTCTTTTAGAATTCATTCCCCTGGTTCCTAAGCATCAGGGTTGGCGCTGCCGGTCCCAGGGGTCTGCTGCCGAGTGGCTGATAGACACGGTACAATCTGAACCATCCGGTTCTGAGGAACAGAGTCCTGATTGTCACCGGTGTTACCTGAACCGGGTGGTGGCGGTTGGCGAGGTGGTTTCCACCCCGTGTAAATGTGAAGCGTCAGTCCGTTGCTGTGATCCAATCAAGCGGGCCCGGTCTTACCTCAGCAGTTCTGTTGGGGCACTGATGCGAGCCAGCTTTGTAATGCGAGCCGGACCCAAACTGCCTGCTGGCCATTGTGTGAGTGTTGATAAAGTGCAGCCGGCAGCAGAATAAATATATCTGAACCGATCCCTCTGACGCTCCGACTCGACCTTGAAGACACCATGGAGACGTTGCACCTTCGTATCTGCGTTTGGTTTCCTCCTCATCACACGAGAGGGAAGGAGGTCGGAAGGGAGGCAAGCCCGGTACTGGAGGGGGTCCGGCCCAAGTGTTCCTCGCTCCACGGGTCAGGAAAACCTTCGCCGGCCGCTGCTGCGTCGTCGGGGCATTGTGCAGCTGTTGCCATGGAGATGTGGGTCAGAGCGCTGAAGTGGGAAGCATGGTGAGGATTTGGATCTACAAACAGCCCGGTCTGGTAAACTCCTGCTGAATGTAGGTCACTGGGATTCTTCGGAGGAGAGGCAAAATTTGCTGGAGAGGGGGTCCGAGGTGGTGGGTGGAGGGAGGTGGGGGCGGGTGGAGGCGGGTGGAGGGGCTGCCCACTAGGGCCAGGGAATTCTGGCTGGTTTGATGTGGAAACCCATAGTTACCGGATCAGGACTGTCCACTCTGGGGTTCTGGAATATAAACATACATACACAAAGCAAACCTTTATTCTGGTTTATTGTTCCGGCATAACATTTCGATACTCCACAAAAAACATTCCCGTATCATCTGGACGTCTGTGAAACATTTTATATCGGTTATTATTTAACTTCCTGTTTGGAAGATAAACAATAACTTTTGAGCAGGAAGCTAATAATTACTGGTTTTGTTTAGTTTTCCCTCCTGGTGATCGTGCGAGAAAAAGAACCGCAGATAAAACTCCGTGAAGAACGACAAAGCTAGAAATTTCTGCTTCCTCCTTTAAAGAGGAGACATGTCAAATAGTAGAAAGCCCCCAATCCCCTGCGTTGTAATCTCCCCTCGTTATCGTTTACTCGATAACTCGAAAAAGGATTTTGTGAATCACGTTCAAATGTTGCACCCACATAGACCTTTGTACGAGGAAGAACTGGATCAATTCTCAGACAGGTCAGTTGTATATTTCCGATATTACAGGGAGCTTTATCGTCAACAGTTTCACAGCTTTAACTTCTTGAACGTTAAAATGTATCCAAAATCTGGTGCGAAACATTCGACTCCAGGAAAATGTTTTGAATTCACTCTAATATTTAATATTTTACCCACTAGGGTGAGCGTTTTCACGACAAACACTATAACCTCAGATTCACTGGGTTATAGGGGGGTGTAGGGGGATTTTCGTCAAAGTAAACATAAAGCCCCTCTGCGATTGGGTTCGAGCTAACGGGCTAACGTTTTTTATCTTAATAGCATTTACATTCATGCTACAACAAAATGAAAAACATGAGGCTGAGTTTCAGCAAAGAGACTGAACCTCTGAGGCGTCCTCCTTCACTGCAGCCGAAGGATTTGCATATCATTGGACCAAAAGCAACTGGTGATGAATCTCAATATTTGAACATGTCAGGCCCATGTGGGGAGGGGGGCTACCGTTGCCATGGTTACATCAAACACCACGACTGAAGCAAAGTGCATTAAAGAATAATGGTGACTGTGGTGTAAAACTAAAATAAGATCATGTAGGATGGACTCTGGGGGCGGTTCTGTTGGTGGGGTGCTGGGGGGGGGGGCAGTTTCTGCTGCTCGAAGTTCAAAGGCGGCGGCTGACGCACAGACCAACACTGTTGACTTCAAACTGAACTCCCGTTTACCCACCATGACTGTGTAAGCAGTGGCGGCGCCGTCACTGGGGAAACCTTTTATTCCCAGCTAGAATAGACAAGCAGCCTGAAACTAGTCGGGATAAAGACTCACGGCCCGGCTGGTTCTTTTCAACCCAACGAAACGACCGAGAGAACTTCTCCAGAACCACTGGGTATTCTGTAACCAAGGGGTTGTTAGCATATCAAGCTAACTAAGTTCACTTATCAGCTGTCAGGGTGTTTTAAAAAGAATAACAAGAATGTAACAAGAATACAGAATTTTAAAATACCTCAAGACTTTTGATTCCCCCCCAACTCCACCCCAAAACAAACATCTGAGGAATCAAAGGAAGTGTTTAAAACGGCCCCCCAGCTGGATGGAGGACAACTCCACCAACTACTCTGTAGCCCCTTGTCTCCTGCACCTTCCACTTCAGCGTCTCTGTTCAGCCCGATCAGCTCCCAGCTCCACCCCCAAAAGAACATCAGAGGAAACCCAGGAACAAAGGATTCAAAATCTACCTCTGGATAAAATGTCATGTTAAAGCGTCCAGTAGTTTTTCTGTAATCCTGATCACAAACAAACAAACAGATAAACAGACAAACGCAGAAGAGCGAAAAGGAGGAAAAAAAAAAATATCATCAAGAAGGTCAAGAGCTCAGAATTCTCCCTGAGTGACTCTCAGCTCCGGATCTTCATCCAGATCTGCTCCTTTTGTCTCGCTCCTCAACATTGTTCACGTGCCCCTCCGATGCCTTTATCCCCCCCCCCAGACAAATCCTGCGCCGATGTGACCACATCCTTTCCATTCTTTCCACCAAAGCTCAGCAATTAGTGGACTTTGGGTTTCTCTGCTCGGAGGGCTTGGGAACATAAAACTCCTAGAACTTTCAAAAAAAAGAAGACTACAATGATTTTCCGGCATTCCAGAGAGAATATGTACATATGCCCTAGAGCGAGGAGGGGGCGGGCTCACATTCCCCGTCTCACAATTAGCCCCTGAAGGAGGACAACAGAAAGGTCCAAAAGGTCCCGTCAGGGATGAAAAAGCCCAGTTCAGACCAGCCCTTGAATTCCAATCAGATTCTGACGATGGGCCACATGTTCGACCTGTTTCCCATAAACCCGGGGCCGAAGAAGTCGTTCCAGACGTGGGATTGGAGGCAGAGCGTGTGTCACGTAGCCAAGAATTTCCTCCCATCCGTCAAAGAGAGTTACGAGTGTGATGGACATAAAGCTCCCATTGTGCCCCAGCGGGACCCCTCACCTTCAGCCGGAGACGGACCATGCAGGAGACCGTGGAGCTACTGAATGTTCGTGCATTCTGTTCTACACCCTCGGCCCAAACACGGAAACGGTTTGTTCCCGGTGTGAGTATCAAACAGGACCGTCCAGGTGTTGAAAGATGAGAGAAGTACATAGACGGTTCTTTCTTTTCACCGCTGGGATCGGTCCAGTTTCATGCCAGGAATCTCAAACCGGCGGCGGTAGAGTCCGAATGATGCGCTGACCGACCAATCTTCTTTCAGAACCTTCCTACCCGACCAAACAACCAGTGCAGACATCAGAATCCAAACCATTAACTGGACCGTACTCGTTCCTTCTGGACCCGCCGACCGGACCTACAGAAGTCTGAGGTCCAAAGAGTTCTACTTGTCCAAAGAGTTCTACTTTGTTCTACAAAGAGTCCCAGCAGAGTCATCAACCACCACCACCAGTACCCAGACATTAAAAAGGGGACATACCTGGTTCTGCTCAGGGCAGAGACCCTCACAATCACTCGTAATGGTCTGAGCTCCAGATCCTCTCAGACCATCTGTCAAACATCAGCAGCTGTTTTAAATCATTCATCTCGTCTTCATTGAACGCCTCGCCCCCAAATACAGAAATATCTGTTGATGCTAAACATCACGTCTGATGTCCAACCTTCAGGGTCCACCGACCAATCACAGCTCAGTCTCACATCACCTCCTGTCAGGTGTGGTTGAGGGAACAGGACTGCCACCACTGTGGGCTCAGAGTGGGGGCCTTAGTCGAGAGCGGGGGGGTGGGCTGAGCTGAATTACTGCTACAATCACTGTTGGTGTGAAAATAGCAGGTGCAGCGGGTCAGCGCCGTGGCTCGGAGCAGATATCCAGGATCTGCTGCCACCGACACCCAGAACAAGGTGATCCGGCTGCCAGCTGGCCCTCAGCCCACCGAGCCTTTCCTTCCTTCTCTGACGCTCCCAGCAGCCAGAGCAGAAAAGGAAGTAACCGTATCCACTCAGGAGCTCAGACAGCCTCATCCCGGTCCCACAGAGCAGCGAGAGCCGGACCCACTCAGGTAAGCGTCCCTCCACCTACCTGGAAACCACCCAGCTGCTGCTAAAACGGAGGCTGAAGGCGGAGGACGACCAGGAGGTGGACATCCTGCAAGAACTCAGCTCAGAGGAGGGTTCTAATACCCGGGTCTAGCTCCCATATATATATATATCAGCTTTTTTGGTGGCAAAAGGGGGACCCCCAAAGTATTATGTAGGGGTCACAATGTTATGGCTGGTCGGTGTTTATCACTGGGCAAATATTTGAACATTCCGACATATGTGAGACATAAAAGCTCTGATTGTGTCTCTGGAGGTTCACCTGCTGCGGACCTGTTCCTACATTCCAGTCATACTCTCCTGTGGACGGACGGAGACCCCCGCCATCAGACCACAACACAGATAAGTCCAGAACAAATTCTGATGTTTGACTAAAGAGTCGCCATCAGGGTCACTGCTCTGGTTTGAACCCGGGAAACCCATGAGCTACAGAACTGCAGCGTGGGACTTGTTCTAATCTCTCCACCTGGAGCGACTCCACGCGCCTCGACTAATGCTGGGGGAGGGGGGACTTCTAAAATGAGCTTTTAGAAGGGTGCAAAGTGTTTAAAGTTTAAAACCGATCAAACACTCCCTCTAACTTTCCCTTCCATCCTTCTCCTTCCACTTCTCTGTGGTCGGGTCCCGCTGGCAGCGAGCCACAACCCTGTCCCTCTCATCCCAGAGCATCCTGACACAGTCCAACCCAGATGACAGACATATACTCTTCTACAAATACGTTCAGCGCCGTCTGGGGTCTCCTCCCAGTTGGATATGAGCGCCCACATGAATCAGTGGGCTTTGGTCACATGTGACCCTGTCGATACACCTGCCGGTCTAGAGGCGCTCTACCATCACTCAGATCCTCCATTCTTCCTGCGTCCACATACCGGCCCCTGTAGACCCCTCAGACTTCCCCCCGTCAGTGGTTATAATGTTTTGGCTGGTGTCACACGTCAGAATAACTAAGGTGGTCATCAGTAGGATGGATGAAGCGCGTTTAGACATCAATCAGAGGAGGCGTGTCCTTTAAGGCCCTGACTGATGACCACAGAAACTCTCTCCTCTCATATTCTGAAGCGGCGCCGACCGACCCGTCGCCCGACGCCGCGGGTCAGAAACTCTCTCCACGCGACGATGTTGATAATTAGAGGCAACAAACGGGGAGGAGATGTTTGCAGGAAAAGACCAGAGGATCCAGAAACACGGAGCATGATGGGAAGATGTCGGGCTCTTCTTCATCTATCGCTCTGTCCATTCTGGGATGGCCTTCGTCTCTCCCACACTCCTCGTCTTTCTTCTACTTTGCGCTGCAGGTGAAAGGTTACGTCTGCATGAGAGGTCCGGTGACCCCGTAACCTAACGAGCCACGTGAAATCTTTTTAAAATAACACTCAAATAAAATCCAACAATTATCAGTGACGATAATGTTTGTTTCTCATTCTGACTGAAGGTGGCGATGTTTGAGTTTCCTTCCCACATAGACCTTAGTGCAAGGAAGAACTGCATTGATTTTCAGACAGGTTGATTGTATATTTCTGACACTAGGGGGGGCTTTGACCTCAAAAGTTTTTCGGCTCATTTTCTCTCAAGCTCAAATTTCTTGCATGTGAATCGACTGAAGGAGATTTATTCTGTTTGGAGCATATCTGACTCTAATAGTTCATATTCTGCTCACTAGGGGGCGTTTTATCGCAAAAAAACATTCTTCTTTTAGCACAGCTTCCAAACTGTAGTATCAATGTTACATTTCTGCCGATATATAAATATATATATATATATATATATATATATGTATATATTTATGGGTAGGACTGCATCAAATTGTGATAAACGACATCACGACCATCAGAGAGAGTTTTTTTTCGGCGGCGTGAGTTTCGGCGCGTGGCTCGCTCTCAGACTAAACCTCCCGCCTGTGAAACACGCCGCTGCGTCTGACCGCCGCTGACGACCCCGCGGCTGCAGCCGGTGCTGAGGCAGCGATCCACACAGACAAAAGTCTTATCAACACGCACAAACAACAGGCTGCCCCCCCCAACGCCACCCGCCAGAACACACACACACACACACACACACACACACACACACACACACACACACACACACACACACACACACACACACACACACAGTTCATTCATTCTCCACCTCTGCTGATAAAAATCACAAATTCATCTACACAGTAAAGATATATGTTTGTGGTAAACAGTCAGAGAGGCTCCGCCCATTCGTCATTAATGACATCATCTGCTAAAGGAAAATTGCTGCCGACGAGTTTTAGATTTCTAGAAAAAGTGTTTTTTAATAAGATTGGCTCAACCTTTTGGTAAAAATGTTGTTATTATTATTATTATTATTTTTTAATATATATATATATATATATATATATATATATTTTTTTAAATAAAACTCTTATTAGACTTTATTTGGTTTATCAAGTTACATAATTCTGTTCTGTTAGTTATAATCTGCCAAAAAGATCAATTCTACTTACAGAATAGGACTTCATGGTTAATGCCCCCTCCTTCAAAGCCCCTTTGACCCGAGGTGGGCCTCAGGGCTCTATCCTCGGCCCCTTACAGTTTAGCAAATACATTCTGTCACTGGGTCACATGACAAACAGGTTCCGTCCCAAATCTCACTAGTTGAGTTTTTACACCGACAGCCTGATTACGAATAGATTACGAAAAAAGGTTTCCGACGTAATATGCGTTTTTTCAGGTCTTACAGTCTACACTGTAAAAAAGAGAATTGTTTGAAGAACTCAAAAAAATTACTTCTACCAGTGAAACTCAATTAAATCCAGTCTTTAAAACTCAGATTAATAAGTAGAACTCAAAAGTTGTTAATTTAATAATGTAGGTTACAAGAAGGTTGAAGTCATTTCTTTCATTTTTTACAGTGTAGGATTAGACCCAAAAAGCAAAAGAATGTGAAATTCCGGCTTTTCCGATGATTAAAACCCAAACATATCAGTGTTATCAGGTTAAACCCGTCTCCGTCTCCTGTGTGGGACACCGACCCGCCGGACGAAGGGTCAGTGATGATGACGATGAGGGACGAGGGGGAAGATAAGAAGAGGGGGGGTTCTGTCTGAGGGGATGAATCTTTAAACCAGTTTTGTTTGGACATAAAAAACTATTACTTTTAGTTTCTGTCAAAACAGCAGAGAGAAAAGAGAAAAGGAGTTTCTTATCTTTCTCGCCCAGGACTCAGGAATCAGTGCCGGGTCAGAGGTCGTGGATCTTCAGGCTTCATTTGATGCTATCAGCTGGATCAGATTCCGGAGGGGTCCACAAGACCCTAGTGGGTCAACCTAAACCCACCACTCCTCAAGAACTTTAAAGGGACGGTTGATCGGTTTCATGGTGCAGGTTTAAACCTGGTAGGCAGATAGTAAACATGACATGAGGGTTTTGGGAAACCCAGCCAGTTGAATAAATAAACCAGAGATCATATCAACACCGGTTGGTCCAGGTGATCCTGTAACGGTTAAAGCCTGAACCTCAACAAACAGTTTAAGGCTATATGGATTCTGGGATTCTGACTTTATTCTCAGAATTCTTACTTTTACTTTTACTTTTACTTCTGAATCCTGAGCATTAAGTCAGGATTCTGACTTTAAAACTAAGAATTCTGACTTTAAAACTAAGAATACTGACTTTAAAAATAAGAATTCTGACTTTAAACTCAGGATTCTGACTTTAAACTCAGGATTCTGACTTAATTCTCAGAATAGGGCAATTAAATGTTGAGTTTTAAGTCAGAGTTAAGGGTTTAAAGTCAGAATTGTGACTTAATTATCAGTATTCTGACTTTAAACTCAGAATTGGGCCACATGTTAAATAGATTTTTGAAATCCTGAGTTTGAGTCAACTAGGTTTAAAATCAGAACTGTGAGTTTAAACCGAGAATTCTGTGAACAAAGTAAGAATTCCCAAAAATAAAATAAAAGAATCAGGTGCCTAAAACCTCTTGAGTAGATTTTAACACTTGAGAAAAAAGAAGTCATGAATATTAAACCCCGTTAAGTTTAAACGTTACACACTGCCCCTTTAAATGTTGACTTGAAAAAAAAAAAAACCCATTATTCCTATGCACACAAACGCAGCACCGCTCCCTATTGTTCGCTCTCGTCTCCAAGCCCCGCCCCCCCGGCTCCGAGCGGAGGCTGTGATTGGTCGGATCCGAGTGCGGTGCCGTCATCGCCCTCGGCGCCCATTCATCTCCTCACTTGGGCGTTGGACTCTGCATCTTATTAGCAACGAGGGGAATTTCTCCATTTTGCAGCCTGTCTACAGCGACACGGCCACCGGCGTGGGATTTTATTACTCCTCCTGAAGCTGCCAGCTTTCTCCTGCGTTCAGAAAAAGCCCTGCTGGCTCCGAGTGGACTGAGTCTGAGCATCTGCCGCGCGCACAGAGAGACGGAGTCTGCAGAACCACAGCGGAGAGCTGCAGCCTTGTGGGTCTTTGTTCGCTTTTCTTTTTTGGATCGGTTCACTTTCTTTGTTGGAGCGTAAAACATGGGAGCGCAGTTGACCAAGACAGCGGGGAAGGCTGAGATCGCGGCGGAGAAGCCCGGGGAGGTTGCAGCTTCTCCCGCCAAGACCAACGGACAGGTAAACGAGATTTTCCATCCCATCTCGATCCCGGGAGTGCGGCGTCTTTGTGCGCCACGGGGAGCGCGATCCGTGCGTAAACGTGGATAGAGCGAACGGAGAACCGGTGCGGGAGCGAAAGTGGGTTCTGATTCGGGATAGATGCTTTCCGAAGAGCAACCAGTTGATCTTTTACGATTTATTTCTTCCTCCGCGGGAAAGGAGGCGCGTGATTGGAGGCAGATTTTGCGAAATAAGGCGCTTTTTCCGAGGATGTGGGATCTGGAATCAATGAAAGTTGCTTTTAGTGAAATCAGGCTCAACATCAGAAATATCGTTTTAGCACGATCCAGTCCTCGTTTAAGTTTAGTCACATTTCTGTTGCTAGTAAACGGGAGCCGGGAGACGCACGACGCCAACAAAGGCTGTGAGCTCCACTCCTTTTGTTCCAGATGCTCCAGTAGAAAGTGGAAGGTCTCGCTTCAAGAGGCGAAACTCAGAATCCGAGTCTTTCCTTTAAAAGATTATATAAAAAAAACAACCCAAACATTTAGAATTCAGAGTTCTGCTCAGATGGTTCGGATTTCTTTATTTTTGCAGTGGAACGTGTGCGTGAACTCATCTGACCGTGATCTGCTGCCTAATGAGCATCTGCTGCTTTAATGAGCAGCTGCTTTGCTGTGGAGCTGGCACGGACCCCCTGAGATCCAGTTGTGCGTAAAATGGACGAGATCCAGGCTGAAACATCAGGAGCGTGGTTTTTTTTGGGTGGGGGGGGTGAAGTAAAGGAGGTAGTTTAGGGATTAAGTCTCTCCGTGGAAGCCTGGAGTCAGAAGCTCCAGGCTGCTTTTGTCAGGGTTCATCTTCTGGTGTCTGCTGCCCCTGGTGTCCATCAGAGGAACTGTCCACTCTAGAACCCAGGCCGGCGCCTCACATGGCCCTAACCCCCCCACTGTTTGTCTCCCCAGGAGAACGGCCACGTCAAAGTCAACGGGGACGCTTCTGCAGCGGCAGAGAACGGTAAGGAGGAGGTGCATGTCAACGGCAGCGCCAACGCCGACGAGGAGGCCGAGAAGGTGGAGGACGCCCCCGCCGATAAGGTGGAGGCCGCGGACGGGGAGAAGGTAGATGCGGCGTCTCCGGCTCCCGCCGAGGGAGAGGCGGCGGCGAAGGTAGAGGACGGAGCCACGCCTTCCACCAGCACCGAGACCCCGAAGAAGAAGAAGAAGCGCTTCTCCTTCAAGAAGTCCTTCAAGCTCAGCGGCTTCTCCTTCAAGAAGACCAAGAAGGAGACGGGCGACGGAGCGGAGGCCGAGGAGGCTGCAGCTGCGTCCACGGAGGAGGCCAAGGCTGAGGGCACGGAGGAGGAGGCGGCAGCTGCCGGCGAGGAGGCCAAGCCCGCAGAGGGGGAGGCCGCACCTGCTGCCGCTGAGGCGGCGGTGGAGGAGGAGGTGAAGGTAGAGGCGGAGGCCAAACCAGAAGAAGCGCCGGCGGAGAAACCCGAAGAGGTCAAGGAGTCCACGCCTGTTGAGGAGGTTGCCCCAGCCGCGCAGGAGGCGCCGTCAGCGGAGGTTCCGGCCGCAGCGGCGGCCGAGGCCCCGGCGGCCGAGGAGGTTCCGGCCGCCGCTGAAGCTCCGGCCGCGGAGGCGTCTGAATAATATGTCAAAGAAAAAAAACAACCCAGGAAGAAGACGGAATTTGAACACGAAGATAATCAAAGAACATTTTTCCCTGTTTGTGAGTTGGAGTGACGCCAGACGCTGGCTTTGAGGAACTTGTGACGAGCAGGGAGATTTTAAAGCTTTTCTCTTTTGGTTTCTATCCCCCTACAACACAAAACCCAACCGGGTCCAGTCCAGCGGTCCCGGGGAGGCGGGTGGCTTCGACACGTATACCAGATTTATAAAAACCAAACATCCACACTTTGCCGTATACTTTCTTTTTTTTTCATCAGTATTAAGTTTAGTTTTATTTTTGAAAGTTTTATACAAATGTAAACAGGATGGTAAGGACACGCCCACCGCATGACGGAGAGGAGCGGTGGGCGGAGCTGTAAATGAAGGGGGCGGGGCCACAGACTATTAAGAAAAGAGCAGTCTTAGAGAAAGAAATGGAACCACCGACATCTACGAAACCCAGCGTTTAGCTTCCTAGCAGAACTCTTTCAGAACCTCTCGTTAGCCGTACCCGTCAGTGATTCCGTAGAACTACGAGGAGTTTGTATAGGCTTTATTGTTTATTGTTGGTTTTCACCACCTGAATAAAACTGTAAGTATGTATAGGCGGGGTTGTTTTTAACTGTGATTATTGTACAAAATGAAATCTCAAGAAGCACACACGTTTTTTTTTTTTGGTTTTTTTGATTCCACCCGCTCATTTTTTATTTTCTATTTGTTTTTTGTTTTTTTGTAAGATAACCCCAGAGTCACCCCGAAGATCTTCTCGAGCAAATCCCGAACTCCAAAAAAACAAAAAACAACAAAAAAAACAAACCCCAAGCTGTGATAAGTGGAATGGTTTAACTGTTTATATTCTGTGGTATGTTTAATTTTCCCCCCCCGACTCCGGCAGGCGACGCTTTTTCAGTGTTCTCTGAGGAACCTATCAGATGCAAATGTTTGTGCAGCATCTCGTCTCTCTCTCTCTCTCTCTCTCTCTCTTTTCCCTTTTGTAAATACTGGAGAAGCTTCGACCAGTTTGACTTTAGAGATGGAATGTACTTTGCTTACGACAAAAAAATGCTATTAAACTCCTCTGCTTTAAAGGTGTTCGAATTTTCTGTGAGCACGCTCAAAGCGAAAAATAAATGTGAATAAAAATTTGCGCCGCGTCTGTCGTTATTTGTGTGTGTGACGGCGTCGCCACCCCTAGACTTCTTTTGGGAGTCCGGGTTTCTGTGGCAGCAGATCGACGCCCTGCTGTTTCACCTGGACTCAGGTGTCCACGTACTTTTGGCAACATGGAAACGGTTACAGATTGACAGGCAAAAAAAAACATTCATTAATTCATCAAAAACGAAAATCCATCTACTCAACGCTACTGATAGAAACTTTTTTCTCCTGGACGACGGGTGAAAATAGCGACTTGATTGAGATAAAAAATATTTAAAACAAACAAAACTTTACAGTTAAGTCTCCGGAAAAACTAAAATCCCAAATTGACGTGAAAATATGATTTTATTTTTAGTTAAAATTCTGTTTGAGTTAAAACAGATTAAAAGTTTTATGAATAACATCTTCTTCAAATGAGGTTTGGATCTCAGAGCGTCAGGTGACTTGGATTAGACCACAAGAACTGTTCTGTTCAGTTTTTATTCTAAAACAAACCTTTCTTCTTCACTTGTTTCGCCAGAATTTTTAAATCTCCAGAACAATTTTACGGATTAAAGACAAATCTCGAACAGACGACCGATTGATTTTATTTTTGGGTGAACTGCTCCTTTAATGCATTTTCTCACGCTGCAGCGGTTCTGAGCCTTCAAGTCAGAATCCTGGGTATCTGCTGCCATGGTAACCTGGACTTTGACGACAGGGATCTGCTTCCCAGGTCCAGATCATTCCAAGGGTGTAGAGTTCTGTTAAAGTTCTTCCAGTGAAACGTTCCTTCATGGACCTCCAACCTTCGGTGGTCCTCATAGAGCTGCTAGCGTAAAATTGAATAGCTTAGCATTTTTGTTCTACTTCAACCCATTAGCAGTAAAATGATAAGGAGCTGGTCCGTGTCGGGTTTAGGGTTCAGAATCGAGCCCAACTGGGCATAATTGGGGTCAATTAGGGCAAAAAAAGAAGAAAAGTTTGGTTCTAAAACGTGACGGGATGCTGCAGCGATGAAGAGGACCAAACCCAGGAGAAAAAAGAACAAAAGCTCTCTGGTCATCCAGAACTTTAAAACTTTTCGCTGCCAGAACACCTAGGTGATGTCGCCGTGAGTTCTGAGACCTCTTCAGAACCAGTGGGACCTTTTTCATCATTCTGTGCTGGAGTAGATCTTCTGTTGGGATCAGAAATCAAATGAGCCTCTGGAACCCAGGACCCTGTTTGTGCTTCCTTAGACGGTTCTGGTAGGTTCTAACCCCTGCAGACACTGAACACCATCTTTTAAAAAACCTGATTGACGCTTTTTGGGTGAACTGCTCCTTTATTGAAGGAATAGATTGTTTTCTACAATGCAGCAGTTTTAGGGTCCATTAAATGGTCGCTGATAAAAACAGTGGTTCTGTGAGGGGGCTTCTGTCTGAACACTGATGAGGTCATCCACCCACAAAAATGCAGTTTTAGTCCATTTAAGATCAACCTTATTTATAATTGTGTGACTTCAGCAGATTAACTGTTTCCAGCATCTTCAACTGTAAAATATACTCCAACTTAATAAAACCAACACATTCATCTTACAGTGACGAACAATCCACCTGTTACCCTCTGAACACGCCACCGGTTGGGCTGGAGCGCCCCCGTGTGGCTGCAGACCGTCACTACACTGACCCAACAGTAACTACAGGAGCTGATCCATCCACCCTCAAGGATCCGAGTCTGTCTCTGCAGAAGAACCAGTCTTCTATCAGGACTTTTAGTCCATTCCTCATCAGCGTAACACAGATCTATCCCTATAGATCTATAATATCTATACATATGACACATTTAAAACCATATACAAACATTACTTTATTATTAGAATAGATTTTATATTTGCACTACCACACATCTAAATATTAATTCTGCTGACTCAGTATTTTATACAAGAAGACTTTTAAACTTGTGTTTTTCATCAGAAGTTCAAATATAAAGACATCAAAGCATTCGATTTGTTAAAATGACTCAAACCTTCAATAAAAAAACAGAACGATTAAAACTAGCAGAAAAGCTCTTTGTGGTATTTTAACAGTTTGTGTCCAGATACTTCTTATGTAATATTATTATTTTATGTTGTTATAATTTTACCAGTGAACTTTCTGTAAAGTTAAATCCACAAGAACCTACTATAAAAAGTTTTATTGACAAATGTAAAATATTAAACGTGACAGACATTTTTTAACTTCATCTACAAGAATTCCCAGAGATTCCTAAAAAATGGAGAAGTTTCCCTCAGAAGATCGAGCACATTGGAATAAAAAGGTTTTAGGTATGAAGATCCAACGCCGGAGCGCAAAACCAGATTCACAGGCAGGAAATGGAGGCGTAATAAATAGAATGCTTCTGGCCGGGATTCAGAGGAGGAGGAAGAGGAAGAGGAGGAGTAGCACCGTCCATGAGTTTGCGTGTGAGGATGGAGGGAGGAGTCAGGCGCTGCTGGTCGGCTCCGTCTTCACGCTGCAGAACGGAGAGAGAACGTTTACATTTGTGACACAAAACAAAGAGTAACGGGAAAATATCGACACGACTTCCTGTTACTCAGAAACGTTTGTAATCCCCAGGCAGCGGCTCTCAACGGAAAAGATTTCATAAATGTTTGGAATCACTACGTTAAATGTTTGATTTCTAAAGTCAGAAGGTCTAAACTTAATGTTTTGTGTTTGTTTAGTGTGCAGAGAACTTTTAACGTTTTTCCTCGACTTATCATTTTTAATTATTCTGGAAATATGCACATGGAAAATAAAAATAAAAAGTGAGTTTATTTTTCCCCCCCACAACAACTTCAGGACCAAACGTTGACCTGCTGACCGGTTCGTCCCGCCCACTGACGGTAACCATGGCAACCAGATAATCAATGTGGCCGTCTTCAGCCGTCAGTAGTTGTAATGTTATGGCGGAGGGATTCTACCACGCAGACAGACGGCGTGACAGAAGAACATCGGACAGAAACACGGAGAGAGAAAGACGTCCGTCACCTTTTATAGTCGCTCTTCTCCACGCCGCCGTCCTTCATCTCGTCTTCCTCTTTTATTTCTGCGGTAAAGACGGACAACAAATAAACGACAGATAAAAACAGTCCACAGCTGTCTGACGCCCATCAGGGAGAAGGTTCAGGACACTCACCAACTTTCTTCTCTTCCTCCTTCTGCTCCTCCTCCACTCGGGGTCTCTTTACTCCCTTCTTGTAGTTGGCCACGTTTGTCCTTCCTCCCTCTCCTTCGTCTTCGGAATCGGAGAACTCTTCGTTGCAGGCTATCCTCTTATCGGTGGCGAGGACTGCAACGGCAACAAACACACGCGGCAGGGTGAGTGATGACATCATACTGGAGGGACCGTTCAGAAGTAGGTCCGGGTGTTTGTTCTAGAGCAGAGGTGCCGACCCGCCGGAGTGTTTATCAGTCGATCGCAAAAATAGTTTTTAGATAATGAGTCAATTAACGTCAGCGTTCACGTCAAGAGTCCGTCCGTCACACACGAGTGTTCCCCACTGATACAGCCTCCTCTCAACACTACCGGAAAATAAAAGTCTGAGTCAAATTATTTGCATAATTCCCCTCGGGTCCATCAGTGTGTCGGTGGCCACGCCCCCTCCTCTGACGTGTCAAAAGAGTCGATTCATAAAAGAACCTTCATGTTTGTTTTCTCCTGACAGGTAGATCTTGTCATGTATAAAAATGTAAAAGTTGAACTGATCAATCAATCAGCAGGAATCATTCAGCTCAGCCTCACACGACGCCCCCTGCTGGTCCTTTAGTGCTGCTGCATCTAATGTCTAAAAGGTTTATCCATCCATCCATCCATCCCTCACATCCCTCACATCCATCCATCCATCCCTCACATCCCTCACATCCATCCATCCATCCCTCACATCCCTCACATCCATCCATCCATCCCTCACATCCATCCATCCATCCCTCACATCCATCCATCCATCCCTCACATCCATCCATGCATCCCTCACATCCATCCATCCATCCCTCACATCCATCCATCCATCCCTCACATCCATCCATGCATCCCTCACATCCATCCATGCATCCCTCACATCCATCCATCCATCCCTCACATCCATCCCTCACATCCATCCATCCATCCCTCCCTCACATCCATCCCTCACATCCATCCATCCATCCCTCACATCCATCCCTCACATCCATCCATCCATCCCTCACATCCATCCATCCCTCACATCCATCCATCCATCCCTCACATCCATCCATCCATCCCTCACATCCATCCATGCATCCCTCACATCCATCCATCCATCCCTCACATCCATCCATCCATCCCTCACATCCATCCATCCCTCACATCCATCCATCCCTCACATCCATCCATCCCTCACATCCATCCATCCCTCACATCCATCCATCCATCCATCCATCCCTCACATCCATCCATCCATCCCTCACATCCATCCATCCCTCACATCCAGTTGGATACTGAATAGATTTATTCATATTGTTGGATATTAAAACATTTTGTAGTGTATTGTGAAGTATCTCTTATTCTGACACATGTACAAAAAGTAGGAAATGTATCCTGTATTCACTATTTAAATATTTCCAATAGCTTTATTTGTTTATCAAGTTTTGAAAGGAAAAGATTTTTGCTTAATTCTAACAAAAAAAAAATAGCATAGAAACTTTGAGGTTAGCTACCGGTAAATGATTAGTTAGTTGTGGATCCACGGATCCACTCAATAATCTCACACTAGAGATGTTTGTTGACTTATAATAACTTTTTATCTTGGGTTCATCCTACATACATCTGTATTATTACACCAGAGATCTGTTTCCTGTTTGTCGACGGTTTGATGATCTTTAAATATCCTTCAGACTTCAGACGCTGTAAATTCAGGCAGCGCTTGTAAACTTTCACAAACGGAGATGTTTATGTCGGAGAACTTATTTGACCAATCCCTCCGTAAAGTAAAAAATTAAAAATCTTTATGTTGATGCAGGAATGTCGGACCCCCGGGCAAACCGGGAAACGGAGGTGAGACTTTCGAGAAAGTATCCGGTCTGATCCAGATATGGACCAAACTCTGCTGATCATAAACAGTAATAACTGTAAACTAGTGT
Source organism: Lophius americanus (assembly GCA_037951165.1). Classification (NCBI taxonomy): domain Eukaryota; kingdom Metazoa; phylum Chordata; class Actinopteri; order Lophiiformes; family Lophiidae; genus Lophius; species Lophius americanus. The sequence continues at coordinate 1,623,630 of JBBDHG010000172.1, forward strand.
CACTATTACGCCATCTAGTGGAGAGGAAGGGAAATGATTTCATCAGTCTAGTCTAGAAGAGGTCATTAAACACAGCAAACAAAAGCAGGCAGGCTGCTGGTACCAGGCCCGGGTAAACGTGGATGCTGCGTCAGGACAATAAACTGATCAGCCGTTACGAGGGGGAGCCCCAGAAGCGCCGTTACTAGAAGCGGTACCGATACTGTGGATTTTTCCCTCAGCTCTAGTAGGAGAAGAGATAACCCGTAAAAACGCTCGGGCGTCTTACTGGACAAGCGTTTGTCGGGATCCTCCATGTCTTCGTCCACGGCGTCGTCTGGGACAGCGTCCTCCGGGATGGCCTGCATCTGGACTCCGGGAGCGTGAGGAAGCATCCGTAGGTTCTCAAACAGTCTCTGCCTGAAACAGTCACACAACCATCGGGCATTCAGGCGAGTCTGCAGTCATTCCAGCTGTTCTGACCCAAACCTTGTTTTTAGTCAAAGACATCCCCAAAAATAAACTTCAAATATCTCCTAATAACTATCAGGTGTGTCTGCGGACAGGTAAGTCCTAAAATGATTTATTGTCGGTGTCAGTAACATTAGACCCGTTACTGCGTGCGAGTAATCTGTTACCATGTGTGAGTAATATTACTCTCCATCAAAAGTCTTAGATTAAACTCCAGAACCTGGAGGGCGAGTGACAAACGGTTTCTGTCTCATGAGGAAAGTTCAGAAATATTTAAAAACTAAACTTTGAAGGAAATCAAATGTTTGCGTCATCTTTACTAATAAGGATGAATAACTAATAAGGATGAATAACTAAGACTTCTCCATGAGTTCACTCACTTGATCTTTTCCATGTAGTCCTGCGTGTTCTGATTGGTCATGTTGGACGGGCTGATGTGGAGCTTAAAGTCAGGCCCAAAGTACTCAAAGTAGTCGTTGTAGGGCAGCTCTGAAACAGAAGGAAGTTCACCTTTAGGGTTGGGGTTAGCGAGGAACCGATGACGGAACGGCAGAACCGGCTCTCAGAGACTACTTTCTGGTAACCAGGGTAACCAGATTATCAACGTTATTCACTCTACCCGTCTGTGAATGGTTATAATGTTATGGCATCATGCATTTTGTTGGAAATCGAACCATTTCCAGCAACAGGAAGTCGGCATGACGGCACCAAATCCAGGTGACAGAAATTTGACTCCGCCCACTCAAACAAAAACAAACTGCTTCTTCTGTCACACCATCTATAAAATAAAACCTCCCAGCCTTTGTGTCTGGAGCTCAGCCTTCATACGTGGCGATATTATCAGACACCCACCGTCGGGGATTTCGGTGTCCAGCGCCACTGCGGTCTCGTAGGTCCAGCAGCGAGCCACGTTACGGATGGTGTATCCTCCTCCGCCCAGCATGAGCAGAGGGAGGTTGAAGGTCTTCACGTATTCCACACATTTGGCGTGACCTGGGAGAAAAACGAGACACATTGAGCGAGGCGTGCGACTCCCACTCAACATCCGGCGCCGTCTCCTGCGGGTCCGTACCGCGGATGGTGAGGTTGAAGCAGCCGAGGCGGTCCCCCGAGAGAGAGTCGGCGCCGCACTGAAGCACCACCGCACTGGGCTGGTACATCTCCATCACCTTGGCCATCACCTGCAGGGACGGATAAAAGGCACCACCCATCAACACATAAGGCGGGACCCTCTTCATCTTCATCAGGTAATTCTCTTTACTTTGGTCTGGAAATCTCTTTTCATAAATCATCAAAGTCACTTTACAGGAACGTTGAAAAAACAAACAAACAAATAAAAAGACTTTGAGATTTTAAAGTGTCAGAATTAGACTTTGTTTTGTTTTGTTTGAGGGTCCCGTCAGGAGACCCTCGTAGAGTAGAACTGGATTCCAGCGTCACTCACCGGCTTGAAGATCAGTTCGTATGACTGGTCATCGATTCCATCGCGCAGAGGGAAGTTCACGGCGTAGTATTTACCTTTACCTGCTCCAATATCCTGAAGAGAGAAAAAAAACATCCTGTAATCGTCTAAGACCATTTTATAATCTTTCACAGGAACATGTTAAAAAGATTATCTTCGTCTTCCAGGACTTCTCACGCCGTCGTCCTTAACACATAAAAACATTTAGAGCCTCAGGCTGGTTTGGGTGTGCGATGATGATGAGGATGATGAAGGCGAGACTCACCCTGAGGTCTCCGGTCCCTGGGAAGTACTCCCCGTATTTATGGAAGGACACGGTCATGACCCGGTCTGTGGTGTAGAAGGCCTCCTCCACCCCGTCGCCGTGGTGGATGTCTATGTCGATGTACAGAACCCTCTGGTGGTACCTGGGAGGAAGAGCTGGGATCAGTGCATCTTCATCATCGGGAGAAACGGAAAGCAGGGAGTGGATCAAACACACTTGAGCAGCTCCAGGATGGCGAGCACGATGTCGTTGACGTAGCAGAACCCAGAGGCTTCAGACTTCTTGGCGTGGTGAAGTCCTCCGGCCCAGTTCACGGCGATGTCAGTCTGCTGACGGTTCAGTTTCACCGAACCAGCTGTGACCCAAAGAGAAAACAGGCGTGCGTCTGGTTCATGGCCGTAATCTCACATTTTGCTCTTTGTGAAAAAGAAAGTTCTTTTTTCTTACATCACAAATAATCCAAAGATTATCGTCTTAACGAGGGGATGGAACCAGAAACAGAACCAGAAGTAGGAGGGAATCCAGCAAAGAAACAAACATACGGGCCAGAACACACCGACATTTATACACGCTTCTATCTACCCTTAAACAAAACAGCAGGAATGATAGAGATTCTTATCTGAAACCTTCTGATGAAGCTTTAATAAAACAGACAGATTCATCAGGACCGTTTTATAATGTAAAATAATAAAGTATAACATGAATCCCAGGAAAATGTCACATCAGAAAGTCTCTGATGGAAGAAAACAGATTTCATCCAACCATAGAACTAATAAATACGATTCCTCTCGTCCTAGTATGAGGTCCAAAGAGTTTCTGATCAGGATCTGTCGTTCCACGGGAAAAAATGTTTGTGTGTTTATGTACAAAACATTTTCTCATCCAACCAGCATTCATTCATTCATTCATTCATGTTCTGAAGACTCTGTGTGTTTTGACTCACCAGCAGAACCTCCAGCAGAGAGTTGGCAGAACTCAAACAAGCCGTCGAACACGGGACAGTCCTCGCCGACGTTGACTGCAGGATTAGAATAATAAGTGATCAACCAACGAGAGAAGGGCGGCAGTTTGTTCTGAGTGGATGTGATAATAATAATAATAATAATAACATTTTTGTAAATTCAGGATGGCAATCTGAGGCAAGATTAAGTTTTATAGCATGTAACAAACTTAGACGCTGGTTTCACGCGGGAGAATCTGATGCTTTTTCTTTTCTTTCTTTTAACTGTTAAAAGTTTAGAATGTTTCAAGAAAGACCATCAAGATGTTATTTTATCTGACCAAAACAATCGATGAGTTTATAACGATAATAGAAAGAAAGAACTTCATGCAGCCTTTAATCCATATTAATAAACAAAGTTTATGAAGTTTTACTGTCACCTCATAATGTCCTACAATCAAATTCTAACTGCTCCTCCACAGAAACATGGGATCGTCATCAGCAGGAATCGTTTTCTGCACATACTGAAGGACAAGCAGGCAGCTTATGCCAGCGGTCTACAAAGAGCTCTGCCTTCATAATGTGTCATTTATCTTAAATTAAACTTCAGGCTCTCTGTAGAAACCCTGAACAAGGAGGCGGGACAAACTCACATCTCTGCATCTGCTTGCCGAACTCGATCATGTTGTCTGGCCGAATGGACCGGAGGAACTTGATGTAGTCGTCGCTGTGATACTTGGTCATCTCCTCTGCCGTGGCTTTGTGCGGTCTCTGAAACACAAACCAACCAGGGGAGAAGACCGGAGGACTTCAGCATCATTCACGTTTGGTGAGATCTCACAGTCTGTTAAAAGGACAGGATGTCATCAAATCATTTAGGGTTTACAGACATACATAGATCTCCATTTTCCTGTACAGCCCATAGTTCAGAAGCAGGTTGTGAGTCATCCGGATACGGTGAGGTTTCATGGGATGCCCTTGTCCATAGTAATAATTTCCAATGTCACCTGTGGAGGGAAACTGAACCGGTTAAAGTCCACATTCACATGCAACAGTGGGCGTAACGTTCTGTAATATCAGACAATAGTTCGGTATGAACGGAAGGATTGTGACATTCAGGGATCACTGAGGGAAAATAATAGGTCAAATTATTAACTCAACTTTTATAAGCCGATTCTGGTTCAACAACAAACTGAAGATGTACAAATACCTATTTTTTTATCTTAGTTACAGTTCGTCCTGTAACTAGTTGCACTGGTGAGGTTTGTGCAATTCACATGGGCAATTCAACGGTAGGCCAGACGGCGTTGGTGACATGGCTCACCCGAGGACGAGAGAGAGAGGACAGCGCGAGAACTTCATCCATGGCCCTGGGAACTAGGGAGGTCTTTCCAAGTCTACTCAGAGGTGGTCACATCCCACCGCCTCCCACCGCCGTGGAGGAAATACGACCAGCAGTCAAGCGAGAACTCTGTACGGTGTAACTGTTGCCTGACAAGACAAATCCCTCCAGGCAAACTGTGACGAACTCAAATATAACCTTTAAAATGTTTTTTACAAGTCAGGTCTTCATGTTTCTTACTTGATGGCGATTTCTCTCACACTCTGGTTTTTTCCTTGTAATATACAATTTGACCTCCATCCTGGTGAAAGTTTTGCTTTGCCAAACGAAAACAGGGAAACTTGAAATCTCAGCTGATTCTACAGTAAAACTAAGTAGTATGAATATTACACCCCTTTTAATCAACATAGACACCTCAGTTTCGCAGACTGCTCCTTTAACTCCTCATTGACCAGAAATGAGCCTCCGGGCAAACGTCACCCATCAATCAGCTCGGTCCGATCTCACTGAGCCTCCAACGGCTCCGCATTTCTTTCCGTGGCTTCGGACGGACTTTCTGAGTGGGAACTTTGAACTAGTTTAAACTACTTTTCCTGTTCGTTGTGGGGGAACAGTATCACAAAACCTCAACAGCAGCTCCAACAATTATGCCAAAGTGGAATAGGGACTATCTAGCTCACGTAAACAGCTTTTATTTTACTTTAAATCACCCCCCCCCCCCCCCCCCCTCACGCTTATGTGTACATTTAAGTCGTTTATTTTTCTAACAATGTTTGTAGCCAATTTACCAGCTAATTAGCTTCTTCAATGCCAATCATTCGATATTAGCTACATGCTAGCGTTAATGACGTCAGATAGCCTGCTAGCTTTAAACTTCTTTCATTCGGACGGACTCGGAGCTTCAGGAGGTTCCGTACCGTCGTAGTAGTAGCAGACCTTCTTCTTAGTCCCTCCAGCAGTCGTGTAAGCCATGTTCGGAGCACTTCGTCCAAGAATCGGCTTCTTGTTGCAGTGGAAGATGAGGAGGACGGAATCACCACAGAAGAAGTCACGATGGAGTGGGAGGAGCTACAACTCACAGGAGGGGCGGGCCTTAAATGGACACGCGCCGCCAGATGAATGATGTCACGCTTCCTTTTATCGTTTTATCATACATAGTAAACACATAGAGGTAAACAAAAACTGGAATCACTTTATCCGAAATATTTTCACGTTCAAATATAAAATATATTTCTTCTCAATCTTTTTTTCTGCTGGTATTTTATTGGCGTGACAATCACTATTTTCTCTATTATATTTAATAATGTTACACCGTTTGGATTTTTTATTCCTTTTGGGACTGTGAGAAACAAAATTTCTATATATATATATATATATATATATATATATATTTATTTTATTTTATTATTTATTTTTTTTCACCTTTGCCTTCATCATCCTCTTTTTGATTGGATGATATTTACTGACTACTAAAGTCTCTAAATAATTCCTCTCACGCGACAGAATCTTTAATGAGTTAAATGTCTGTGTTGGTAAAAAAAAATTCCTGGACTCTGGGTTCTGCTGGAGTGAAGCCAGCTCAGAGAGGAACAGGAGAAGAGTCCATTAAAAGGTAGCCAGTTTATTTTATTTACATTCTCCGACACAACACTAGGGGTCGGCATCTTCCCATCAACCTCTCTCCTCTAGTGAGACCTTAAACTTTAAGGTGGTCCACTGTTAAAGCGTTTGAAACGTTTGAAACGTTTGAAATGTTTGAAACGTTTGAAACGTTTGAAAAACATTTGAAACTTTTGAAACGTTTGAAAAACGTTTGAAACGTTTGAAAAACGTTAGAAAGCAGTTAAAGCATAGCTAAACCTGAGGAGGTCAGAGGTCAGGGTTTGCTTTCTCAGGTATAAAGCCTGACTGTCCTTCCAGGAGTGTAAAAATTAAAGCCTGGACCCCCTCTGTCACTCACTGCTTTCAAGAAGAGAGAACAGAAATCATCGCATGCAAACTTTGACGTGCTTGTTTTTTGTTTTTGAGTGACAAACCTCATTCTGATACAATAATGTGCCGGATTTAAAATAATTATTTCTGATAAGCCCCCCGATCAGCAGCAGAAACATTTTTGTTGGTAAAAAAAGTTTTGATAAAGTCAAATAATACATTTGAGAGAAACAGGAAATTATCCAACATAACTAAGTTAAAGCAAGTGGAGCCAAATGAAAATTCACGTTGTAGTCAGTGCACTGTAAAAAAAAAAGAAGAAAAAAAAAAAGAAGCTAATTCTTCAGGAACTCAAAAAAATATCTTCATCTGGTAACATTTAAATTAAATATTTGCAACTTAAGTCAATAAGTTAGACTCAAAAGGTCATACTTGAAGTTATAAGTTGAAGTTTTTTGTTTTTTTAAAGTTCAACAACAATTTTCTTTTTACAGTGCAAAATTAGCATAAAAAGGAAAAATTCCTGCTTTGGAAATTTTTCAGATCTCTGTTAAAAATCTTGGTTTTACCATAAAAACACAAACATCTGTAAAAGGAAAAACTATTTGTTTATTATTGGTGCATAATTTTGACATTATTTTATCCCTGCAGTGTTTTAAGATAAATTTGACACACTGTAAAAAAAAAAAAAAGTATTATAGGTGATTTAAAAAAAATAAATTACTTAGTTACACATTTTAGACTCGATAATACTTCATTTAATTTTGTGTTACGAGTGAACATTTACTCTTTTCTTGGGTGTGTGAACACATATTACACTAAAGCGTCCAGTCTTTATGCTAAGCTAGGCCAACGTTGTTCCGACTCAACCCGAATCAGAGGCGCCTTTCCTTCCAGAATAAAATCCCGATCCACACATGTTTACACTTTGTTTTAATTTGACCGTTTTAACATCACACGTATGATACAGAATGAACATTTGCACAGAAACAGACAACATCTTTTCTTAAGCGTCATAGAATAAACATTCGGTTTCCACATGAACCGTCAGAGGAGCAGAACGTTTTTTGGGGAACCCCAGATCGCGTTCTGACGGTTCCGATCTTCAGATGTCGGAGTAAAGAGTTCGTCTTCTAAGGATCTAATAAAGGTTAAGTTTAATATGAGCTGACAACAGAGGATAACTGAGTGAGACGTGCAGTTCTGGTCGGATAAACAACAACGTTTGTTTATCCGACGTTTGGAGGTGTTTGATCATATGACAAATGTCACATTTAAAGCTCATCTTACCAGCAAAATAATCTTTGTGTAATCACACCGTTCTTTGTGTTTTTTTTCTCTTTGAGGGTGACAGACGAGTCAATTCGCTGAGATCAGGCGCTTTGAGCTGAATCCATGAGTCAAACCATCAAACAGATTGTTTTTTTTTTTTTCTCTATTCACACGTAAAAACATCAAGTTCCTTTTAGATGTGGTCTAACTGTTATTCTTGTATTAAATTCAATCAAGGTGCTATTATTATAATTATCATCATTTTTGATTATTATTATCATCTCTTTCCGGTGCCGAGAACACCAAACCGGAGGAATCCCAATGAAGAAGGAGTCCGATCTCGTCACGGCCAGTTGAATGTGCGGCCGATTATCTGGTAAAACTTCTGATTGAAGGGGTGAAAGAACTTCTGCAGTTTGGTCACCACGGACGGGTCCACCTCCGGGTGGGTGCGGCCCTTGCTGCCCGCCAGGCACTTGTTGAAGACAATGTTGAATCGCAGGCAGTAAAATCCCCGGGTGGCGTTGAAGTACAGGTTGTACTGGCTGATCCTCGACGGCAGGTTGAGGAAGCGCTCCACCAGCTGCAGCTCCGGCAGCGGGTCGGCGATGAGGCGGTCCCCGTCCACGATGTGGAACTGCTCCACGGGGAAGAAGTTCAGCCAGCGCTCCAAGTGTTTGGTGTAAATGCTGGTCCGCACCGCCTTGTACTTTGTGTTCACCTCGCAGGTGCCGGAGTCGATGGCCAGCTTCTCAAACTTGTGGTAGGTCTTGTTTTTACGCTCCTTGCCCTCCAGAACTTGTGTGTAGTCCGACACGGCTCTGGTGGTGGGCTCGCGGACGATGATCAGCAGCTTGATGGAGGAGTTCATCTTGAAGATGCGTTCAGGGACCTCCTCGGTGATGAAGTAGGCCGGGCTCTTCTCGATGGTGATCTGATGGGGGAAGGAGAAGGGCATTTTCTCTCGGTACCAGTCGATGCCGCGGGCGTAGTTCTTGTCGTTGTCGAAGAAGTGGATCTCCTGAGAGGCCTTGACCACAGCCGGGTGCAGGTTGAGCATCTCCAGCAGGGCGCGGGTGCCCCCTTTGCGCACCCCGATGATGATGGCCCGGGGAAGCTGCTGGACCAGGTTGTGCAGGCGGATTTGCTCCTTGGTGGCATTGCCCTTACGAAGTTCATGGAGCAGACCCCGCTTGAACTGGAGGGTCCGGAGGGGGATCTGCTCGGGCTCAGGGGGCAGCTGTCTGCTCTCAACGGGGCAAATGGGCTGCAGCCTGAAAGAGAGAAAAACAACAAAAGTCTCAGACTCCACACGGTTAGAACTCCACCCTTCATCTCAGGTGAACTCTTCAGCAGGTTCCCCCGACCGGGTTCTGAGGTCCTGATCGTACCGACCCTAATCCAGTCCAAACACACCAAAGACAAAGCTAACTTTGGTT
>JBBDHG010000173.1:12500-40000 GCA_037951165.1 Lophius americanus
ACAGAACCCGTTTCTGGTTTGACCCGGTAGCAGCATGTATGTGGTGAAGGGTAAGGGGCCGAGGACAGAGCCCTGGGGGACGCCACAGGTCAAAGGGGCCCCTGAGAAAGTCTCTATTAGATATGTAAGATTTATTTTTTGGGGACATATAAAAGAATTTAGACACAAAAATTGTTTTTTTTAAAACATGATTTACCAAAACATTGATTATCTACGTAAAGTTGTTTATTTTCCATGAAGAAAAACTAAAATAATTCAGTCTTTTCATTTGAACGGTACCACTATACAATAATATAAGCATTAACTTATGAAGTAGTCGACACTTTACCGATTATTCATAATAAAATACAGCTAATTAAATATAAATGGCCTGCCGAATAGTGAGCCCACTTATCCGGACTGTTGTCTGGGTATTGCCAAATAGTGTTCCACACCGATAAATCAGAACTACGTTCATTCATTCATTCATTCTCCGTTAACGCTTATAAAGTCTTTTATAAATCATAACGATGACATTTTATGGTAAATTTAAGATACTAATTAAAGGTTGTGAAGAAATAAAACATGTAAAATGAACAATTAAAAGGTTGATATAAATATCAAATATAGTACGGTGTGAAATGCTGACGTTTGTTTTTGAACAGCTGCACAACATTCTATTTATATTATTATATTATATTATTTGAGGTATTTTTTTATGCTGAAGTTTTGCTCAAGAACCCACCGGTACCTTTTATTTTAATTTTATATTTGTCTTGTTCAAACAGAATTATAGAAACTCAGTTTTGCTGCACGTCTTAAAAATTGACTGTGACTAAATATTATAATAATAATAATAATAATAATACATTTAATTTATAAAACCTGAACAGGTCTCTAATTAATCCACTGGCTCTGTGTTTAAAGGCCCGGACGGGTCAGCACACATCTACGGGCAGGACGGTTGGAGAACCGGCTGAGAACCCGGTTTGATTCTGATCAGGACATAATGAGCTCCACGTGTTTCTAGACTCATCAAACCCAGGTCCAACACAGGGATCAGCTTCCTCCTCCTTCATCTTCAGCAGCGCTCCTCATCTTTCCGAGACTTACTTAAGGAGGAAGAGCGGTCCACTCCTCAGAGGTAGGTCTGTGGTTCCATCCCCGGCTGCTGCTGAGGAGGTGGCGCCTCCTACATCACTGGATGAATGCTGGCTAGTGGAATAAAGCCCTCTGATTGGTCAGCCAGAGTAGAAAGGCGGGGCTTAAGAGCTGACCATTTACACAATCAATAATAAAAAATAAAAAAAGCACATCATCATCATCCTCCTCCTCCTCTGGTTCTGAGGTAGATCCCGAAAAAAGTTTACTGTGAGGAGAACAAAAGGAGGCGGGGCCTGATGGAAGGAAGAGGAATCTTTAAGAGCTTTATTTTTCTCCATATATTTTACAAACAGAAGCACAAACGTTTCAAGACTCGAGCAGCGCCGGGCCGGAGCGTTCTGAGGAGCTGTGGGTGAAGGAGACCACCATCTCAGACGTTTATCTGCGGAGGAGAGAGAGAAAACAAGCTTATTAATCAGCCGGAGTTTCTGAGATGTTTCCCCACAGACGAAGAACATCTGGACTATCAGGAAGGATTCATGGAACACACGTCTAGGTGAGGTGGTCCAACTACTACAGGAGGGATCTAACGGTACGTCTAAACCTACATCGTTACCTCCTCAGTTCAAACAAAGCCTCAGGTCCTGAGATCAGCAGAAGGAGGAGGAGGAAGAGATGAGGTCACAGAGAAGATTTAACCAGCACAGATTTAGAGGAAAATCCTCCAGAGAAGTTAGCAGCGTGATGAAGAACGCCATGAAGAGGAGGAACTTACAGAGCAGCAGCTCCAGAGATGATCTCAATCAGCTCCTTGGTGATGACGGCCTGTCTGGTACGGTTGAAGGTGAGCGTCAGCTTGTCAATCATCTCAGCTGGGGAGGGAGCAGAGATCCCCGAGTCAGCAACAAACGTGAGATAATAAGAAAACAGTCGAGCATCGAACCCATGTCTAACATCTGAATCACGTTAAAAGGTGATCATGTTCAGGTGATTATGGTCCCTGATTCAACAGTTAGTTTGAGTCACTATGGGATCTGATCCTAGAACAGACTGATGACATCATAGAAACAGTTAGTTTGAGTCACGAGATAATTGATGAGTCACAATTAGATTTAAAGTAAATATCATAATAAATAATATTGTGAAAATGAATCAGAGTGGAGCGTCGCAACGTTGAAACGTCTCCCGTCTGAAGACTGAGCCGTCAGGAGGGGGTGGGGTCTTACAGGCGTTCTTGCTGGCGTTGTCCATGGCGGTCATCCTGGCGCTCTGCTCGCTGGTGGTGGACTCCCTCATGGCCAGGTAGAGGATGTTGACCAGAGCGAACTCCTGGTAGTTCCTCAGCACCTCGGCGTCGATGTCGTCGTAGATGCCCATGCTCTCTGCAAACAACAAGCAGGTTCAGAACAACAGGGGTCGGGAGACGCGGGCCTCGAGTCAGAACTCCTCGCGGAGCAACGGTCCTACCTGCGTTAGCGACGGCGTCGTTTGAGAACAGAGGCTTCTGGTCCGTCTTGTAGGAGATGACGGACCTGCAGCAGAGGAGCGGGAGTTTGGTTTGGGCCCACGCACACAAACACAGTCGGGTCCATTTTAAAAGAATCACGTCGGTGGCGCCTTTACCTGAACCGGTTGAAGATGACGGCGCCCTGGTCAAACTCGTACCCAGAGCCGAGGAGCTCGGCGGCCACGACTGAAGCGTCGCCGAAGCTGGGGGGCTTGCGACCCATTTCCTTACAGTTGAGCATGATGTGTTTCCCATGAGTTCTGATGAGTTTATGACAGAAGAGAAGAAGATGAAAAACATCCTTTCCTTTAAAGTTTCATTCTTTGATTTATATTTAGACTCCTGCTAAATAATAAAACTAAAGACTTCCTGTATAATATATCTATACATTTACCTTTAAATCACTTTTACCCGCTAAAATGTGATTAAACTCAAGATTCCCGTTTTACTTTTACAGAATATAAAGTTAAATTGCAGGAAATTGACTTTTTTGTTCCTTTGATCGTTTCCAAACATTATTATTAATTATTATTATTATTATTATTAACTGGTACTGCAACATTTTCTCTTTTACTCCTGATTATACTGCATTCCTGTAGACCCCCAGAAGAAAAACTTGTTGCCATGGTAATAATAATCCAAATAAACTAAATTAAATACAAATGAATCTTTTAGACACTAAAAGGGTCAAAAGGTCATTCGTATTAAATAAAGAATATTACTTTTCTCTAACATGGATGATTGTAAAGGATCTTTGTAGCGTCGGTTGGACTAAAGAAGCAATAAGAAAACATCATTTTGAGATTTGTGGAATAAAAATAAAATAAAATAACCATAAAGAATAATCTAGATAAGATTAATCCACTGGTAAGATAATATTAATTCATATTAAAAAGAACCATTAGTTGTTACAGTTAATGAGAATTCTATGTACTTTTAGAAACAACTACTCTACATCAAGGAGTGACAAACAATAATTCATCTGATTTCTGACAGAACCACCAGACACATCAAACCGGTCCTCTATCAACACCACCCGACCCGCTTCACGTCTTTCATCGGCGCTACAGGGGGTTCGCGCTCGTACTTGTGCAGCAGGTTCCTCAGCTTGTCCCCGATGTTGATCACCATGACCTCCTTCCCGGCACCGGTCAGGGTGGCGATCTGGCTCTTAATGGACTTTGCCACACCGGAGTGGATGGCGCCGCAGAGACCGCGGTCGGAGGTCACGCCAATGAGCAGATGCTTGGAGGTCTTGTCCTCGGGCGCTTTGATTTCCACCTTCTCGTACAGCGCTGGAGCGAAGAGAGACAACAGAAGCTTAGCCCCGCCCCTCGTGAAAAACAGAAACGTAACAAAGAGAAGGATGAAGTGACCGGAGGTGGGAGGGGCATACCCATAGCGCCAGTGCCGTAGACTCTGGCGGGCTTCAGCTGCCTCTCAGCGCGGGCGTACTTGGCAGCCGCCACCATCTTCATGGACTTGGTGATTTTCTGGATGTTCTTGATGGACTTCAACCGAATGGTGACTAGAGAGAGGACAGGTCATGTGATCACGGTCATGTGACGTCAAATGTTATATTTATAACTGATTGATTTCTTCGTACATAACAGGGATTTTATGGTATTAACGGTTCTGAAAAACATTTGGCTGCAAATTTAAGAGACAGCCTCCAAGTTGATGACGTGTGACAATCATCATAATTCTGCATTTATTGGGGTCAAATGTCATCGCTGAGTTCTGATTCCCTTTATTTGTCACTTTCTATTTACTTCCTTACATCAGAAAATAACTCAAGTTACATTTTACATTTTTCCTCACCAGTCTAAAAACACAAAACTGTGAAGATCAATAAATAACCATAAAAGAGAGAAATGGATAAAATAAAATAATAAGAAACTCAGACGTCATGATTAAAAACAGACATTAATAAATTATAAAGTACATTGTTGCAGTGGTATAAAACTACAAACGTGGAGGAGGTATATTTGTGTGTATTTTCAGCTCATTGAGGTTTTTGGTTGCTGTTTGTTTCCTGATGGAGACTAAAGGAGAGACTGTTTACGTCTGAAGCCTGCAAGGTCATCCCACCTAGAAAATGCCCTGTCGCTGCTTCTACCCACCCACATTCTTTTATAAAGACATTTGCCCGCCCCCAGACATCACACATGTAGATTTTAGTAGATTAAAGTTATTTGTCAAATGGAGTTTTGCAGATATTTATATAATTTATTCTCTCTTAACAGTTTTAAGAGAGTTGAGCAACTGCTTTAAATAATAGGATTAACCACAATTGACGGGCTGCTTGACTCTTATTTTAAGTGTGGGATTAAGAAGTTAATTTAACCATGTGTTAAACTACCTTCTTATCCCCTGTTGTGTTTATAAAAACATTTATTGACAGCCTGGGATTTGAATAAAACAATTTTAGGATAGCCACTTTTTTTGTGTTACTGTCTTGTGTCTCCAATATTTTTATTCACCACAGCATGTGCATGCACCATAAGTAAAAACTCATACTGACACAGCTTTATTTGGAATCCAACATTATTTTTTACAGCTTAAATCGACTTTTTTAAATGTTTGCTGCTGTGAAAGTATATAATTTTGTTTTACGGTTTCTGTCTCAGACATTCACATTGAGCATGACATTTCACTTTTAACACACCAGATCATGACAGGCTCAACAGATTTTACCTCTGGGGTGTTATCAGTGCGAGTATATGACATTTATCATGTTTATATGATGATATCGTCTAAAAGTGTGCATAAGTACTTACTGTCCTTCAAGGTAGCCATGTTCCTGACCTGCCCACTGTGAAAACAAAGCATGCATGGAGTTTTTACTTCATCAAACTATGTATATCGTTTAATTAACATCTGTACTAAACGGTAGTTAATATGTCTTAAACCTAGAGGTTATTGACTTTTTAGCTTCCTGGCTATACGAGTGCGCTAGCATCAGCTAGCTTAGAACTCATGCACTTCAAAACTTTGACAGCCGACACTACTAACATATAATGTCTGTGTATTGTTGCATGTATTAGCTGACACAGTAAAATAACCTGCTCCTCCATTCATTGGTGTAATATTTCCTCTCTTGTCTTGCTTTACAGAGAATGTTTAGCAGCTAAATGTCAGATTAGCTGAGCTACTTCATTCATTAGCCGCGGCCTCCACGTTAGCATGTCCTTGCTTTCAATTAATGCTTATGCTACGAATTATAAATGGCATACTAGCATTTATGAAAAGCATAATGTAAGAACACATAATGCAGATAAAGTTAAAGACCGTGAAGAGAGCGTTAAAGTATTTTTGACGTTACCATTGTGGGGAAAATACCAGCGCGCTGCTCCTAGCGAACATGGTTAGTCCTATGAAGGTCAGACACACAGGACTGCGCATGTGCGGGGTTATGAGAAAATGGCCGAATGCTGCCTTCAGGGTTTCAGCGATTATCGGAAAAACTATATATATATATATCATACATCGTGTGACAAAATAGCATAACATGAAATAAGTTTTCTCTATCGTATCGTATTCAAAATCAATTAAATAAACATTAGTTCATAGATTAAGTCAATTGTATAACATAATGCATATTGGCTCTTTTATGTTTTGTCCAGTTCGCCTAATTATTTAAATTGAGTCCTTATGGCTAATTAAGTCTGATTGATTTTGATTTTAATTTGATTTTATACAGACCAACCACCGTCATTTTGAAAGAAAATCCAGATTCCTCAAATGAAATTGGGAAAATTACAATAAATTTGTTGTGTATTTGTTTATTGATATATTAAACATTGTCTGTCTATATTTGTCGTCCCTGTAATAAACTGTCTCAGTGTCAGCTGGGATGGACTCCAGCCCCTGCGACCCTGAACAGAATAAGCGGTTACGGATCATTTATGAATCAATAAATGAATGAAAATTGACACGTGAACTAAAAACGGTATTTACAGCGAGGCCTTGAATGCAGCTGCCGTTATCGCGAGATTAAATGTATTCGCGACATTATGACGTCAAACATGCGGAAGCAGTTTACGTTAGCGAGTGTTCGTAGCTACCAATGCGTGCTAGCCGTCTTCTGACTCTTTCCTCACTTTGAGAGTTATTATTAGATAAATACCAGATATTTTACTATAATTTACGCTTATTGTACATCGTGATAATGGGAAAAGCTGATTTTCTTTCCCCAAAGGCAATAGCCAACCGGATAAAGTCCAAAGGTCTCCAGAAGTTGAGATGGTATTGTCAGATGTGTCAGAAACAATGCAGAGATGAGGTAGGTTGTCGGTTCGATCAGGATTACTCTGTTGATGTTTTGATGTTGATGTGACTTTATTTTTCTTCCTGGTTTGTTGACAGAATGGTTTCAAGTGTCACTGCATGTCAGAGTCCCACCAGAGACAGCTGCTGCTGGCTTCAGAAAACCCCAACAGGTTCATGGACTATTTCTCTGAGTAAGTTAATATTAATATTAATTCATTCAATCTCTAAAAAAACAAAGACAATGCAAACAACACCAAAAACGTAAGCGCCATATATTTGTCAGCTGACACAACAGGAGTAAATAATAGCATCAGTTAGTTTTCTATGAGCATTGATTACAGCCGTAATCCTCCTCCTCATGGACCGGCACAACTTCTGGATGATGTCATCATGTGGGATGGATGATGTCATCATGTGGGATGGATGATGTCATTATGTGGGATGGCAGTCCACTCTTCTTCAGTCAGATCCTGAGTCTGGGGAGGATGTTCTCGCTGTCACTCTTGATCGAACCCGAAGTTTAACTTCAAACCACAAACTGTGTTTATTGAGAATAATAATAATAAATAATAATAATACATTTCATTTATAATGCACTTTACATTTGGATCAAATCTCAAAGTGCAACAAAGTAAAAGCAGATAAAAGCATCAATAAAAAATGAAATAATAACTATATAAAAACCTGACCAAAAAGCATTAATGTTAATTAAAGTTATAGTTTCTGCTAAAAAGGAAAGTTTTAAGTCCTTTTTTAAATGTGTCAGTCGTCTGTGGAGCCCTCAGATGGTCAGGGAGGGCATTCCACAGACGAGGGGCAGCAGAACAGAAGGCCCGATCACTCATGGTGCTGAATGATCTCAAACCTGTGCTACTGCTGCATATAAATGCCAGTTTTCAGATGGAGGGAAAGTTTTCTTTGATTCCCCTGTGGTCAGCTCTGAGCCTCAGATGTTCTCTCTTTCAGTGAGTTCAAAAGCGACTTCTTGCAGCTGCTGAGGAGACGTTTCGGTGAGTTCCAATTCCCCTCAAGTTCTTCCGTTCATTCTTCTCAGCACTTAACATTCTCTGCTTTTAATGTGGTTGCGGTCCGCAGGAACCAAACGCGTGCACAACAACATCATCTACAACGAGTACATCAGCGACAGAGAGCACGTCCACATGAACTCCACCCAGTGGGAGACGCTGACCGACTTCACCAAGTGGCTGGGCCGAGAAGGTGAGGCAGGCAGGACGCTGACTGACGGCTATAACCGATCCTAATTCTTCAGTCCAATCAGAGAGAGATTGGACTCTCTCTCTGAGGGAAATTTGCTCGTCATAAAACTGTGTGTAGAGAAAATACACCCGTGAAATTTTAATGTGTGAAAATTACAGTTTTCGGTGACCGTCAGACGAAAAAGGTTTTGTGGATCATTTTCAATTTGAATACCCACATTAATCTCAATGTGAGGAAGAACTGGAGTGATTTTGGGAGAGATCGGTTTTATATTCCTGACACTATGGGGAGCTTTATCTCCAAAAGCTTTTGTCCCTTCATTCTCACTAGAGGGAGTTTGTCACGGAAAAAAAACACTGTTTTCCGAACATAAGATAGAAAATCATCTAAATCGTTGATCGGATTTAACCCGAAGTCGGTGCGTATGAATCGACTCCAGGAGATCTGTCTTATAAATATATGTCACACTAAAGGATCATATTTGACTCAACAGGGGGAGCCTTTTCCAAAAAATTTTTTTCCAGACATAACTCAAATACTGTTTTATGGACTATTTTCAAACTTTATGGCCCGAATAGACCTTAGTGTGAGGAAGAACTGGATTGATCTTGGGAATGTTGGGTTGTGTATTTCTGTCAGTTTTTATCTCCAAAACATTTTAGGGGCCATAATTTCTCAACCGTCTATCCGATTTATTGTAAAAGAATCAGCGAGAGGGGATCTGTCTTTTATACGATGTGTTTTACTCTATTTTACCCACTAGGGGGAAACCATCTGCCTGATTTAATCCAAGTTTTGGGGCCTTTGAGTCGACTCAAAGACATCTATCTTGTAAATATCCCATTTCACTCTAATAACTCATATTTTACCAACTGATGTAGCTGTTTTTTTAATTAAAAACACTGTTTTTGGACGTAAACCCCTGACAATTGGTCTGATTTAGCGCAGATCTGGTCCAGATCCAAGACATATCTTGCTTATATCACACACTTACAAGGGGGAATTACTCAGTCAGGGGCATTTCTTGTACAACGCAGGGGATTGGGGACTTTTTAGGGATGTATCCGTGATGAAATGTGTCGTAACTGGCTGAGTGTCTCTGTCAGGTCTGTGTAAGGTGGACGAGACGCCTAAAGGATGGTACGTCCAGTACGTCGACCGCGACCCGGAGACCATCCGCCGCCAAGAGGAGCAGGCGAGGAAGAAGAAGCACGAGCTGGACGACGAGGAGAGGAGCGCCAAGTTCATCGAGGACCAGGTCCGCCGGGGCCGCGACAGCAAGGAGACGGAGGTCAGTACCGGCCGGGGCCGATGGCGGCGTCTTGAGTTCAGCCCAACCGAAGGATGGAATCATGTTTGGTTTTTGTCCCGCTCTGCAGGAAACTCCAGTTTTCACCGAGCTGAAACGAGAAAACGAGGAAGAAAAAGGTGGATAAATAAAGTTTTTATAGTCCTGTCAGTGTTTTTGTCTCTTCCCACTCACCCTCCTGTGTTTCTCTGCAGTCGCTTTCAACCTGGGCGCCTCCTCCTGTGTGGCCGGTCCCTCCAAACCCAGGTCCACACCTCTCTGAGTGTTAGTGATGATGGAACCAGCGTCATGAAATGAAAGTGTCTGACGCCGTTTGTGCCTCTGTGTAGTTCCGCTCTGACCGCCAGCGCCCTCAAAGCGGCGGCGGTGGCGGCGTCCACCAAGAGGAAGGACTCGTCCCACGGCTCGGACTCCAGGGAGGACAAGAAGAAGAAATCTGCTCTGGAGGAGATCATAGAGGTAGAGAAGTCCATCTTGTGTGTTTGCAGCGGCTGGGTGTTCTGAAAGCTGATGGGATGTGTTTCTGGTTCTTCTCCAGATGGAGGAGAGGAAGAGGAAGAAGCATCAGGCGGTCAGAACCGATTACTGGCTGCAGCCCAACATCGTGGTCAAAGTTGTCACCAAGAGGCTGGGAGAGAAGTACCACAAGAAGAAGGCCGTCGTCATGGTAACGATGCTGTCCGCTCATTCTGTGAGAGAGTGAATCTGTTTGTCCCTGATATTAACGTCCTCGAGACGCTGGTGTGGACGTTTCACGTCCCCCCACTCAGACTCTGGTCTTCAGCTGTATGAAGGTCAGGAGCGGGGACCACCCATGTCCTCCGCAGGAGGGCCGACGATTTTATGTTTCACTGACGGGCTTTCTGCCATCTATTCATCCGTCTATTCATTCACTCATTCATCCATCCATTCACTCATCCATCCATTCACTCATCCATTCATCCGTCCATTCATCCATCCATTCACTCATTCATCATCCCTTTATCCATCCATTCATTCACTCATCCATCCATTTATTCACCCATCCATTCATTCACCCATCAATTCATCCGTCCATTCACTCACTCATCCATCCATTCATTGACTCATCCATCCATTCACTCATTCATCATCCATTCATCCATCCATTCATTCACTACATTCACTCATCCATCCATTCACTCATCCACTCATTCATCCCTCATTTCATTCAGTCACTCATTCACTCATCCATCCATTCAGTCAGTCATCATCCATTCATCTGTCCATTCATTCAGTCATTCATCATCCATTCACCCATCCGTCGATTCAATCATCCATCCATTCATTCACCCATCCATTCACTCATCCATCATTTCATTCACTCATTCATCATTTCAGTTACTCATCCATCCATTCACCCATCCGTCGATTCACTCATCCATCCATTCATTCACCCATCCATTCACTCATCCATCATTTCATTCACTCATTCATCATTTCAGTTACTCATCCATCCATTCACTCATCCATCCATTCACTCATCCATCATTTCATTCAGTCATTCATCCATTCAGTCAATAATCCATTCATTCATCCGTCCATTCATCCCTCCATTCACTCATTCATCCGTCCATTCATCCCTCCATTCACTCAGTCATCATCCATTCACCCATCCGTCCATTCATTCACTCACCCATCCACTCACCCATTCATCCATCCATTCATCCCTCCATCCATTCACTCATTCATCATCCATCCATCCATTCATTCACTCATACATTCATTCATCGATCCATTCATCCATCCATTCATTCACCCAAACATTTATTCATCCATCCATTCATATATCCGTCCATTCATCCATCCATTCACTCATCCATCCATTCACTCATCCATCCATTCAGTCATTCATCATCCATTCATCTGTCCATTCAGTCATTCATCATCCATTCATCCATCCGTCAATTCACTCATCCATCCATACATTCACCCACCCATTCACTCATCCATCATTTCATTCACTCATCCATCCATTCACTCATCCATCATTTCATTCACTCCTTCATCCATTCAGTCACTCATCCAACCATTCATTCACTCATCCATCCACTCACCCATTCATCCATCCATTCACTCATTCATCATCCGTCCATTCATTCACTCATACATTCACTCATCCATCCATTCACTCATCCATTATTTCATTCAGTCATTCATCCATTCAGTCACTAATCCATCCATTCATTCATCCGTCCATTCATCCCTCCATTCACTCATTCATCCGTCCATTCATCCCTCCATTCACTCATTCATCCGTCCATTCATCCCTCCATTCACTCATTCATCATCCATTCACCCATCCGTCCATTCATTCACTCATCCATCCACTCACCCATTCATCCATCCATTCACTCATTCATCATCCGTCCATTCATTCACTCATACATTCATTCATCCATCCATTCATCCGTCCATTCATTCACCCAAACATTTATTCATCCATCCATTCATATATCCATTCACTCATTCATCCATCCATTCACTCATCCATCCATTCACTCATCCATCCATTCAGTCATTCATCATCCATTCATCTGTCCATTCATTCAGTCATTCATCATCCATTCACCCATCCGTCAATTCACTCATCCATCCATACATTCACCCACCCATTCACTCATCCATCATTTCATTCACTCATCCATCCATTCACTCATCCATCATTTCATTCACTCCTTCATCCATTCAGTCACTCATTCAACCATTCATTCATCCCTCCATTCACTCATTCATCCATCCATGCACTCATCCATTCATCCCTCCATTCACTCATTCATCATCCATGCGTCCATTCATTCATTCACCCAACCATCCCTCCGTCCATCCATCCATTCAATCATCCATCCACCTCCGGGTATAACAGAGGTCCCTCTCCCCTGCGACACTCTCCAGCTCGTCCTGGGGGACTCTGAGGCGTTGCCAGAATCTGAAGACCCCCCAGAGAGTTCTGGGTCGGCACCGTTTGGACGTTCCAGGAAAAGTCCAGTCCCCCTAAGAAGGAAGCTGATTTCAGCGGCTTGTGTCCTTCACCTCATTCTTTGGGCCTGGACCCAGAACTCATGGCCTGAGTTGAGGGTTGGAACGTAGATGAACCGGTAGTTTGAGAGCCTCGTTTGGATCAGCACCTTTAATTGGATCTACTCCACATGTGAATACTGCAGTATAAAGTTTTAACCACCTTAAAAATCATATAATATAAATATAAATATGATTTTGTGATGAAAAATTCTGTTTATTACACATTTTGTAATGATGTCATCCGTCGTGTAACTTTGGCTCGTTAGAATTAAGTTGGTTTTTGTGTGTTTAAAACGTAATTTCGATGTTCATGCTTTCACACGTGAGACCCGATCTCCTGATACCAGCTGTAAACGGTCCCTAAGTTCTGTTCATGTGGGCCGGAGGAGGAAGATGTGAAACTGATGGATGTGGATTATTTTTTTTTATTCTCGCAGGAGGTCCGGGATAAATTCACTGCAGTGGTGAAGCTGATCGACTCAGGAGACAAACTGAAGCTGGACCAGAACCATGTGGAGACGGTCATACCTGCACCAGGTAAACGCCTGAACAACCTCCTACACTTACTGACCATCAAACACTCCAGGTGGAAACGTCACGCGGCGTGACAAACTTCTGCTCTGCTCAGCGTCTCGCTGTCGTACTCGTTGCAGGTAAACGGGTTCTGATCCTGAACGGGCCGCACCGGGATGCCGAGGCTCTGCTGGAGGGGATAGACGAGAAGAACTTCAGCGCCACGCTCACGCTGGACTCTGTGAGTAGACTCACGCCAAACACAGAACCTGTAGCTGATTAGTCACCACCAGTCAGCCATAACATTACAACCACCTTAATGTCTCAGCTCTTTGACCCATGACCCACAAACATGGAGGTAATGAGCATAAACCTGCCGTAGGAGTCACATGACCACTATCACCTCTTCATTTTTATTTATTTTTTTATATATTTATTCACTTATTTTTCACAGGGCTTTTATTTTTCTTTCATTAGGCTTATTTTGTATTTCGTACCATTTTGCCATCTTCATCAGTGAAAAAAACAGAACATCATGGTTTACGTCTGCGTCACTTAGATTTGACCTTCTCTCATCATCAGGGTCATCAGAAGGGGCAGAGAGTGGGCGTCGCCTACGAGGATTTCTCTAAACTGGCCTGATCCAGCGGACTTCCTGTTTTTAATCTCAGGCAACAAAAAAGGAAAGCAGAAACATTTGAGGGACTCTACTGTGTCAGAGTTACTTCCCCAGGATTCCACTGTACATACACGCCATGCGGTTCCTGGTAGCTACCACAAGGACGCCTACGGCCTTTTTTTAAACTCTTCATTGTCGATGTCGATCTTCACATTGCAGATGTACATTTTCTCTGAATAAATTCAACACAACCGACTCAAGAAAAGACACTTCACTCTTTTCCTCTCACTCTGCCAAACAGGCTTTTATTTCCTTCTGACCCCGGGGGTTGGATAGCAGCTCCAGGTCAACAAACGTGTTTCTGGCTGCTCAGTACATCGGGAGGAAGCTGTAGAGGTGGGGGACGATGTAGTCGGTGTAGTGGCCATCGATGAAGCCTTTCCCACTGTTGTGTACGAACCAGCAGTAGACGTTCGACCCGCGCTTGTTGTCACTCCTGTAGTCCTTCTGCCACCCCCTGAGAAAGAGACACAAGAGTTTTAGCGTGAAGTGGTTTCGTTCTAGAAGCGGTTTTGTATGAAACACACTCCTGGTGAGGTACCTTGTGACTGGCAGCCTGATTCCCTTAACCTCCATGGTAGCCTCGTTCTTCAGAGGGTCCAGTCCGTCGTGGACGTCGTACACGCTGACCTCAGGCTCCCTAGAAAACTGGCCTGTTGGGGAATCAGACATTTCCAGGTTCAAGAGGGGGTGTCCATATTCACAGTTTGACTAATGTTATGGCTGTTACTCATCATAAAGCTCCCCCTGGTGGTTAAAACAAGATGTTGTGTACATAGATGTCAGCGAGTCCATCCATATGCATTCAACGGTTGAAAAATTATGGGCCCAAAACCTTTGAACGTGAAGCTCCCCCTAGTGTCGGAAATGTAAAACCGACCTTTCCAAAAGTCTAAATACCATTGCTGAACCAAATTGGAAAATTATACATGAGATTTTGAGTTATTTCTGGAAAACTGTTATTTTGTTAAAAAAGCTCCCCCTAGTGAATAAAACGCAAACTATTTAGAGTAAAAGCCAATGTTGACTTTTCGGGGACATAATTGAGTAGAAGCTAAAGTTTGGTAATGGCCCCCCGCTCCCATATAGGTAGGGAAGTTCTGGATACATACCGATGAGTCCGTGGACCAGCCCGGAGTACTGGTTTTCGTTGCCGATGTAGACGCCAAGGAAGTCAACATTGACGGGGTTTTTCTTCCACACACGGTGGAGAAGGACCGTCACTTGGATATTGTCGTTGATGTTGATGGACACATGAGCGTTCTTCACGATGGATATCTTCACACTAAGACACAGAAACATGAGGAAGGATGAGGCTGAGGTGGAGGCAGTGAGGTAGACGCCGTATTGAAGGGGTGGCCGTTACCTATCCTGTCTGATGTCAGTGGTGGCCCCCCATGGGAAGGTTTGGTTGTTCCTGCCGTCGGTCACGCTGATTCTGTCGGGGCTGACGGTCACGCTGATGCCATCAGGCTGGTAAAAGACCGAGATGGTGCCGAAGAAGGTCTTCAGCTTGCCTTTGTCCATCTTCTTGGAGCCGATCAGCCGACCGTTGACCGCCACACCTTTCGGGCAGGAGAAAAGCTTCAAGAGGAGGGTCAAGCCATCAAATGAGAGGTCTAGGGCAGTTAGGACCCTCTGGTACCTGTTCCGCTGTCAGAGACCAGGTTGAGGATTTGACCAGGTTTGGAGTCGATGTTGAAGCAGACATCCGTGTTACTTCTGGGCAGGTGGATGATGAAGTGAGGGTCGTTGTCCACTGGGCGAGAGACACGGAGTTACAGGTTGGGCTCGGTTCACATTCAGGGCGGCACAGTTATGATTTCATGCGAGTCAGCATTGTTGTGTGTTGGTTTTACCGAGGTTGACCTTTCCAGGCAGGGACCACTCCTCTGGACCCTTCCCAGCCTGACTCGGGGGCAGCGTAGTGGTCATCTGAACCCAGGGCGGGGCATGGTAGACAAACTTCACACGACCAGCGGTCGGCGTTCCCACTAATCCTGTTCCCATGAGGTAATGCAGATGTTTCACAGCATCAGTCCTTGTTTTTGTGGATAATTGTTTTTCTGAATGTGTTTTAGAATTGAAGTATAAATTCTGCTGAATCAGGATTAAACTGGCTTCTAGAAAAGCCTGAGCTCAGCTGTTATTACCTCGGCCAACAACGTCATATTCTCCGTATGTTTGATTGGAAGCAGGATTAACAAATGTCTACTTTGAGGCGCTCCATAAAACCTGCTGAACTAAAGTGATATTAGCCAATAATGAACCCGTCAAACTACAATGGAGCCGGGAATATCTTTAACGTGGGGATTTTTTTACCTTTCCAGAATTACACAAACGCTACTGATTTGATTTTCAGCAGTAGTAGTATTAGCATTGGTAGTAGTAGTAGTGGTAGTGATAGTTGGAATTCTGGTTAGCCAATCAGTTGGTTGGTTTGTTGGGCGGTTGGTTAGCCGATCAGTTGGTTGGTTGGTTTGTTTGTTGGGCGGTTGGTTAACCGATCAGTTGGTTGATTAGTTTGGCGGTTGGTTAGCCGATCAGTTGGTTGGTTTGTTGGGCGGTTGGTTAGCCGATCAGTTGGTTGATTAGTTTGGCGGTTGGTTAGCCGATCAGTTGATTGGTTGGTTGGTTTGTTGGGCGGTTGGTTAGCCGATCAGTTTATTGTTTGGCCTAAAAGATGTTTCAAACGATTATGCAAAAATGACTAAATTGGTTTCCATAAGGTTTGTGGGTAGAATGTGGCTTGGGACAGGAAAGTTGGGGCCAAAAACGGAGGCTTCAGGGGTTCTTTGTAACTTTTCTTAATATTGTAAAATAGGGCATTTTTAGATATTTTCCGGAACTCTGCAAAAAATACTGAATTGATTTCAGCAAAACTTTTTGGGGAGCTAGACACTGGCTAGGTAAGCTAAACAGACTGAACTGGAAGCCACTCTAGTCCCTGAAGCTGACTGGATATTCACTGTTGGCGCAGGAATCAGTCATAAAGAGAACATCCTGGTCTGACAAAGATAAAATAAAGAGTAGTATGTGGCTTCCACATCTTTCTCCTGGATTCAAATGAAGAGCCATGAAAACGAGCCGGTAGTATCGATCAGGGTTAAAAAGAGAGGCTCTTCTCTCGGGCACCTGGGCAGCAGCTATGCTTGGGGTCCTTCGGGGAGTCGGCCAGCAATTTCTCGTTGGTGTCCTCGCTCTCGATGAGCAGAGCGGTGAAAGGAGTGACAAACTGATGCTCCACAGCCAGCGTCATGATCTTCTGGGTGATCTTCCTCTTCTTGACAGCCGTTGGAGCCATGGTCCTGCAGGAGAGCAAGGGGTCAGAGGTCAGTCGCTTCGCCCGAGTTTGTTCTTTTGGTCAAAGACATTTAAAGCTAATTTATGTCAATTATCACCCAGATGTCTGTGGATCCCGTTGCGTGCTCTAAGATTCTCTCACCTTTCAGAAAGCAGATTCTTGATGGTGATGAAGGCCCACATTTGTTTGGCGAAGCCCGTGAAGGCGTGCTGCTGCTTTACCAGCTCAGCGTCGAGCACCGCGGTGTCGGCCTCTGACTCCAAGGTAATGTCCATGCGGGACTGTAGGATGGATTAGGACACTATTATTTCTACCAGAAGTCCCTAAAGACACCTTTAGACCTGAACCCTCAACTTCTCATGCGATCACTGGACATATTTCGGTTGGCCATGACGCCACACAGGTAAGTTAAATATAATGTCCTGAGCTCATTTGGAGTCTCTGTTCTGTTTCTTACTGGAAAATGTTGCTTTTCCTGTTTTTAATAAGACCCAGCGCAAAAGCTTAAGGGGCCAAAGATCCGACCCTGGGGGACACCGCTGGTGAAAGGGGCTACAATGGCTATAACCAAGGCTATTGAGAAAGAAGCATTGTTCTATTTTACCCTCAGTCTCGATCCATTGCTAATGTGCTAAAGCGTTAGCATGGTTTGATGTTAGAGTCGGGCCCCATCACCCAGCAGCCACCCCTTTGAAAAAAGTCAACTAATCCGGTTATCCGGGTTTCGGTCGGGTTCCCACACGATTGGTCATACAGGCCATTAAGGTGGAACCCAGCCAGAGTGGGCTCACAAGTCAGTGCTTCTAGTGACGGGTCCAAGCCCGCTTAAACGGGAAGGGTTGCGTGGGGAAGTGCATCCGATGTAAAATCTGTGCCAAATCAATATGCAGAACAGAAAACAGATCAGCTGGGGTTAACAGCAACCGCCACTGGCGTTGTCAACCAGCAAGGCGCCGTTGGAAACAATTCATCTGTTGGTGGAAGAAAAAGAAGATGAAGAGGAGGAAGGAAAAGAAACTGTGTGTCCAAGAGAGCAGGTTTGGAAGGTGAACAGATGATGCGCTGTGGCGACTCCTAAGCGGAACCACCGAAATAAGTCGAAGATCAAAAACATGAATAATATAACGACGCTGGGAGTCAGGGAGTTGGCGGTTTTGGTTTTATGAGCGTAAGTGTAAATTCATGTGTTCATTCTACTCACAGCAGACGCGATGGTGAAGCTGGTCAGCGTGGTGCCTTCAGACGGCACCACCTTCCCGGCAACCACCAGCTCTGAGCCCTGGAAGTATTTATCGAAGCTGTTCGGGGTGACGTCCGACACCGTGCCCTCTGGGAACTGGACGGTGATCCTCCTCAGCAGTGGCGAGGAAATCTCTCCGTAGAACGCCTGCAGCAAGACAGAAGGGAGACTCAGTGAACGTAGAAGAACCTCAGTGAATGTAGAAGAACCTCTGGAAGGTCTCCTGCAGAGATCCTGCTCCGATTGAAGGATTACGTTTCTGTACCCGGACCCCTCAGATCCTGTTTGCTCTTAGCGCCACCTTCTGTTACCTGAAGTAAATGAAAACTAAGCGGAAATTGTTCCCAACTGGAACCGACGCCCAGGCTGCGATATGTCGCTGTTTTTTTGTTTTTTTTTAATCTAACCACTAGGACCAGAAACACACACGAAAAAAAATATTTCGAAGCCAGTGGATCCTAAACCCAAAGTATTTAGGACCCAAATGAAATTTTCAAAATATATCGATGTCAGAAAACCATGTTAAATGTCTGCCTTAACCTTTCCTTCACCTTCTGTACTGCCTGCCTTTGTTTGCCCTGCATCCCATTGTGTGCACAAAATATTCTTTACGTAACTATATTCTTTACGTAATTATATTCTTTACATAATTATATTCTTTACATATTCCTACATACAGATGCCTCCTTCTTATTCAGGCTGTATCTAAGTCTACGTCTGTATCTGACAAAGGAACAGGTTTTCGTGAAAAGTTGTGGCGTACCCTTAGTTGTTCTGCAGCATCGTGATTGGCGAAGATCCTTTGCGCTGTTCCTCTGTTCTCCGTGGCGATGCGTTCCAGGAAGTCATAGTCCACGTCGAACCCGATGCCCAGTGAGAAGAGAGAGAAATCGTCCCTCATCGCCCGTTTGACATTCTTCTGGATTTTGCTGAGCTTGATCTCACCTGCCAGAAGGTGCACATGTTAGTGTCTGGAAAGGCGAAGCTCCGCCCCCTCGCCGTTGTGTTTGGCGCTACGGGACCATCGTAGCATTGAGAGCAGAACCTAAAATGGTGGAAGAGAAGCAATCTAAATCCTTCCAGCTGGGTCAGTCTTACCTACGGTGGGATCTCCATCGGACACCAGGATGATCATGGAGACGGAGCGAGGGTCAATGAGACCGCCGCTGGACGCCCTCGTCAGCTGCTGAATGGCTCTCATCAACGCTTCATTGATGTTGGTACCTGGGGTCAAAGGTCAGTCAAATATAAATAGAGTAGCAGGTTGACAGCGGAATGAGAATCTCCTTAAAGGACGTTTCGCCGTGCCTCCAGTGGGTTTGATGTCCTCGATGTATTTCTTGGCTGCTGCGATCTGGATGGAGGAGGCGGGGACCAGGTCCTCGCTCCAGCAACGCACATTGTGGTTGAAGTCGATGATGCTGAAGTGATCCTCTTCCGCCAGGTCGTCCAAAATAGCCAGCATGGCCTCCACCGTCTGGGAGAGAAATGTGGGACTGAGCACGTTCTACAGAATGACCACCGGGTGGCAGCGTTCTACAGAGGAGCGGTTGAGGACGAGCTGGATGGTTGGCGGAGGGGTCAAAGTGCGCCATTCCATACTCGCGGCTATCACTTACTTGTTTCATCTTGACGCCCCACATTGATCCACTGATGTCAATGACAAACACGATGTTTTTAGGTAGAGATGAAAGTTCAGAGGGGGCGAAGAAATGGACAAAGTGGCCGTCAGAGACCTGGAACAAACACGTGAAGGCTTGAGTTGAACGCAGCATTAATCGGGTCGGTAGATATCTGGACTTGGGTGAGCGGGTCATACCTGTAGTTCCCCAGCAGTGCTCTCCCTGATCACGTCGTATTTGAGCGATAAGACCCCATTTATGGCGCTTTGGGTGCAGTTGGAACACTGCTTCTGCTGCTCCAAGGTCGGCTTGAAGACGACGTGGACCTGGGGAAGCAGAGGATCCCACGTCACAATAAAAAGAATCTGAAGCTTGAGGCGCGTGAGAAACGTTGCTATCGCCGTACGTTCCTGGTTTTCTGCTGCGGTTTGTTTATTTCGACCAGGAATTAAGGACCATCAGATGAATTGTGCGGAAAATATCGGCGTCATGTGAAAACGCGCTCAGATGAACGGCGCCGACCAAATAACCATAAACGTCGTTAAGGTTGAGCGTGAATCGGCCTTTACCTCTCAGATACAGTCTACCTTGTTTTTCGTTGATGTCCTCTTGATCAGGTCTGCGAACTGTGGCGCCAGGGTGCTCACTGGTTCTATCACAGTGAGACCCCTAGGCTCATAGAGGTACACGTCCACCTGAGGGGAGGGCAGGTCAGAGGTCAGAGGTCATTGTAAGGAGGCACACGGACCTGAGTGAAAACACACCTGTGATGGAGTTCCTACCTGGAAGTGTTGCACCAGCCGGCTGGGCTTCAGGTACAGCGCGTGTTCATAGACCCCGAGTTTCCTCAGCAGCATCTCCTGGTAGTGGAGCTCAAAGTCGATGTGAGTGCCGGGAGGAACATTGACTTCTGTCTTAAAGGTCTCCATGTCCTGGGAGTTGGTCCTGCAACGCAGACAGAACCAGTCTGTATATAGCGGAAGCTCTAACCCGGGAGTGGAATCCGAGCCGGGTCGGGCTCAGTACCTGACTATGCCCGCCGCCTTGCCTCTCGCTCTGGCCTGGTTGTACAAGCTCCTGGCCAAGGCCCTCTCCTTCACCGAGCCCACGTATAAGGACCCGTTTATGTTCCTGCAACAGAAAGGGAGTCAGATCTCTCGGGAGGACCTGCCGCAAAGCCTGATGGGAAAGCGCGAAGCTGGGCTCACATGGTGAAGTTGGTGATGAAGGCTTGTTTGGGGATCATGACGTCGAAGCCGACGGTCTGCGCCTGAAGACCCAGGTTGACCACCGTACTCCTGACGGTGGTGTGGGAGAAACGTGACGTGATCCGGCTCTCCACCTTGTAGCTCCTGATGATGATGCCATCGCCCAGAACGGACTGTTCAAGTGTTCAAGGAGGACAGGGTTTATGAAGCAGGATCACGCAAAAAACATACTTAAGGAGATAAACATTAAAAACAAAAACCAATTGGCCAAAAATATTGACTTTGAGTATTTTAAGTAAGTATTAAGTTTCCGTCTAAGTCTGTGTCATGATGTCGTCGTAAAGAGTCACATTTGATGAACTCTTCTTTTAAAGACTCTCCATGTCTCTGAAAAGTCGAGGATATTATGGAATCGTCATGATTGAGCTTTCTTTACGAAATGAACTTCACATTTAATTTGAGGAGGTCAATCAGGGGCATTACTTGTACAACACAGAGGGCTGGGGACTTTTCGCAGATAAACACTGGCTGTCAGGAACGACAGCATAGGACTAGTTTTATATAAAGTGGATGAGAACTTTGAAATAGATGAAACTACTTCTGCTCATTAAAGTCAGCTTGGTCTGGATCACATCCCCAAAACGTCAAATATCTCTCTACAGCTATCAGGTGGATCTGCATCACCTTGGTGTCTGTGAACAGGTAAAATCATTGATTTATATGCACTGTTACTATGTATGAGTAATGTGTTACTATGTGTGAGTAATGTGTTACTATGTGTGAGTAATGTGTTACTATGTATGAGTAATCTGTTACTATGTGTGAGTAATGTGTTACTATGTGTGAGTAATGTGTTACTATGTGTGAGTAATGTGTTACTATGTGTGAGTAATGTGTTACTATGTGTGAGTAACCTGTTAATATGTCTGAGTAATAAGTGACTATGTATGAGTAATAAGTTACTATGTGTGAGTAATCAGTTACTATGTGTGAGTAATCTGTTACTATGTATGAGTAATCAGTTACTATGCGTGAGTAATATGTTATGTGTGAGTAATGTGTTACTGTGTGAGTAATGTTACTATTGGTGAGTAATCAGTTACTATGTGTGAGTAATATGTTATGTGTGAGTAATCAATTACTATGTGTGAGTAATGTGTAACTATGCGTGAGTAACCCGTTACTCTGTGTGAGTAAACTGTTACTATGCGTGAGTAATATGTTACTATGTGTGAGTAATCAGTTACTTTGTCAATAATCCGTTACAATGTTTGAGTACTCCATTACTATATGTGAGTAATGTGTTACTATGTGTGAGTAACCTGTTACTATGTGCGAGTAATCTGTTACTATGTGCGAGTAATCTGTTAATATGTGTGAGTAATCTGTTACCATTTAAGAGTAATCAGTTACTATGTGTGAGTAATCTGTTACTATGTGTAAGTAATGTGTTACTATGTGCGAGTAATCTGTTAATATGTGTGAGTAATCTGTTACCATTTAAGAGTAATCAGTTACTATGTGTGAGTAATATTTTAGTATGTGTAAGTAATATGTTACTATTTGTGAATAGTCTATCTCTGACATAAACCAGTGTTTTTGATAAAATGTATAATTTTGCTCAGAAAAAGCTAAATCTAGTTAGAAGCCAATAATGGAGTTTTTTTTTACTTGGGCTCTAAAAAAATTTGTTGTGGGTCTTTTTTTTCTTGGTATTTATAAATTGGTGCTGATCCAAATCTTTAATCTTAGATTACAGCTACAGGATTTGAGTTTGTACATTCATTCACATTTAATAGTTCTATATTAAATGTTTTCATCTGTTCCACTTGATCAAATACATTTTAGTAATATTTTTGAAGCGTGGGATGGTGGAGGATTTGGATTTTTCTGGATGTAGTTGTTGAAAGGAATTAGCATTTATAATTGGATTGTATTAATCCTGATTACATCACAGATGACTCTGGATGGAGTACAATTATAATTAAGGACACATTAAGACAAAAATCTGATTTCTCGACGGTAAATCCCTCAATCTGCAACTATTATCATCATTTAGAATGATTAAGTTGTTATTTTTACGAGTGAAAAGTCCCAATATTATGATAATACTTATGAATTCATAAGGTTCAGGCTAGATATTAGGAGGAATGTGCCGTTTCCTGTCACTTACCATAAAAAAAAAACAACCCTATCTAGAATCTTTGGGTCGTCAGCACCACATTAAAAGAAGTATTTGGATTTAGAAAAGATGAATAATATTCTGATTTCATTCTCATAATATGCGAACTATATAATATACATTTATTCTCATCATGGCTTTTTCTCTTTGAACTATTAATTTAATCTGGTATTACTGTGAATTTCCTGAATGATGTCATAATTAATTATTTCTCAATTCGTGGAATTGACAGAAAAAAAGAAACTTTTGGTTGAGATCCAGTATTTTCCTCTTTCTCCAACATTTCAACGTAAACAGGCTGTTTTTAACACGTAGGGAAAAAACCTATTGGACGGAGGGAGGGAGGGGTAAAGGGTCACATGTGTTCTGCTGAACAAAAAAACATTTTTTAATGGCTCCTTTGTGTGCGTAATCTGTTACTATGTGTGAGTAATCTGTTACTTTGTGCGAATAATCCGTTACTATCTGTGAGTAATCTGTTACTATCTGAGTAAATGTAAGTTCATATGAGTAATCTGTTACTACTTGTGAGTAAGATATTACTTTGTGTGAGTAATATGTTACTTTGTGTTAGCAATCAGTTACTATGTGTAAGTTATCCGTTATTACGCGGGAGTAATAAGTTACTTCCTATGAGTAATGTTACTATGTGTGGGTAATCTGTTACTATCTGTGAGTAATATGTTACTATGTGAGTAATAAGTTACTATGTGTGATTAATGTTAATGTGTGGGTAATCTGTTACAATGTGTGAGTAATGTTTTAATATGTGTGAGTAATCTGTTACTATCTGTGAGTAATATGTTACTTTTTATGAGTAATATGTTACTATGTGTGAGTAATCTATTGCTGTCTGTGAGTAATATGTTAGTTTAAATGAGTAATCTCTTACTATTTGTGAGTAATATATTACTTTGAGTACTCTGTTACAATGTGTGAGTAATCTGTTACTATGTGTGAGTAATATGTTACTTTTTATGAGTAATATGTTACTATGTTTGAGTAATCTATTGCTGTCTGTGAGTAATATGTTAGTTTAAATGAGTAATCTCTTACTATTTGTGAGTAATATATTACTTTGAGTACTCTGTTACATGTGTGAGTAATCTGTTACTATTTGGGAGTAATAAGTTACTATCTGTGAGTAATATGTTACTTTATGAGTAATCTGTTACAATGTGTGAGTAATAGTACTTTAGAAGCAGGGAGCGTTAAAGGTATGAAGAAAATAGAAAACTCAAACAAACGATGGAAACGTGAGAATAAATGCAGAAAAAATCGAATAACAAAACATATAATAATAATAATAATAATAATGAAACGACGCACAAGAAGAAAAGACAGATGATAAAGTTAACAATGAATCAAGACATAAAAGTAATAAAACATAAAAGACGGCGTCCCGCAAGGCGGGAAAATGAAACAGCGACCGAAGAGCCAATTTAAATAAAACAGTCATAATGTGGGATTCTATAAGAGAGAATGTTGAAGGACAGCGAGGAGAAGAGGAGGAGAGGGGGAACAGAGTCAACAACCCGCCGGTCGCTGGGATCAGATTATTGACGGGTAGATGAGGTCAAAGTGTGCCGCGGAGGAGGGGTCACGACAACAGGTCATACCTGCAGGAGCTGCTGCTGCTGCTGCTGCTGCTGCTGGACCGACGCATCCCTCTGGAACGACCACACACACACGCACACACACACACACACACACGCACACACACGAACAAACACACACACACACACACACACACAGTTCTAATCAAACCTCAGAAAGAAGATTAGAAATGACAGGATTGGTGGGTTTTTTTCAGACTCGGCTGACTTCTGTTCGCTTCAGCGGGACGTTGATTATCTTGACGGGCTCGGATTCGTACCATCAAACCCGGAACAGAAAAAGGAAAAAAGAGAAGGACTCACCTTGTGTCTCTCCCGGTGATCATGTGACTGTTGGCAGAAAGAAAAGTTGTGATGAATAATCAGATTTTCCGCCTGGAGTTTGATTGCTTAAGAAAATCCATCATCTGGGATCATTTAAGTCGCATCCAGACGTAAAAACTCCGACTTATCTGCAGGAACGGAGTGAGCTTCTACTTTTAAAAAGGTCAAAGTTCAGGAAATAGATTGAAAAAAACATGTTTTTAATCAAATATAATGAGCCTCAGTATTAGGCAAGAATTCTTTAGAATTAGATTTAATTCAGGCTCTTTTAAGAGATCTCACTTTTTTTTTATGTTATAAGTAATAAATAAGCAAAATATTTTTTTGTTAAATGTGCAAAGTTCACTGAGAAATACATTAAAATTCTTGGATAAGGATTTTTTTCCCCCTCCGTTTCACTTTTCTTTAAATGAAGAAAAAAATCCCCATGAAATAGAATGAATCATCATTAAAAAAAGAAAGGAATTAAAATAAAGGAAAAGAAAGAAATCCACATGTAATCATATATATTAGAACTCCACTTACATTTTTGCCTGTTTGCTCCTTAAAAACGAACAAATATTTATTCTGTTTGGTTGTTCGGGGACCGATATTACGTTATTTGTCAATTAATGTAAAATGAGAAACATTTTAATAAGAAGTTTAATTCAAAAATAACTATATACATACATATTATTTTAAAGATACGATTAAATTCATTGAATATGAAAATTTTTTTTCTTTGTTCTCCTTTTTCTAATTGGAATGAATCAAAAAGTATTCCATAAAAAGTCACATTTTCTAGAAATAAAGCTTGAAAAAGAAAGAATAATCCATCAAAATGTGTCAAAACTACTCCAGTTATATTTACGATGTTTTTACCGAATCAAAAAAAATCCTAAAATGAACTTATCTGTGATTTTATGATGAATCAGCAGAAAAAAAGACATTTTAATAAAAACATTCCTGCAAAGATTTCTTAAGAGGCGCCAATAAAATTCATCAACGATGAAAAGAGTTTTCTCAGTTTACCTCTTTATAATTCAAATAAATTCAAACGTGTTCATAAAAAGTCAATTTCTCTGGAAATACAGCAAAAAAAAAAATTCTTTTTTTTAAAAGCGTAAAATCTACTCATAAATTTATAATTTTATATTTAATCCTCGAATTTGAATTTTGCCTCATTTTTTTCCTCTCCATTAATAAATCACAGCAAAAATCTGAACCTTATCCTCATTCAAGGCAAAAAAAAAAAAAAAACTCCACATCAGACTATAAAATAAATTTAATAATAAATAAAAAAAAATAAAGTTTAAAGTTAAATAAAATGGACTCACCGTCCCTTCCTCTCTTTCTCCATCTATCACGAACTCAAAGCAGCGGCCCGGTTGGAGGAGCAGGAGAACCAGCAGGAGCTGCTGCAGGAACCTCATGTTTCCAGAACTGTGGGTTCAAACTCAATACCCTCACACACACACACACACACACGTATATAAGTATATATATATATATATATATATGTGTAAAACAAGGATGACTCTCCTGCAGGCAGACTCACAGCTGGAGGTTGAAGTTCCACTGCTCTCATCGATCTTCTGGCCCCAGTCAATATTTGTTGTTTCATGTAACCCAGAAGCGGAGGAGGAAACTTTGAAACCTGACGCGCGGTGTGTGCTGGGTAAACAGCGCACATGTTTCAAGATCCTCCAGTCCTGCTCACAGATAAAATTTAAAAAAAATCCCTCCCACGTGGTTCCTGTCATGTTCCCAGAAGATCAGGTGAAGTATGAAATCTTAGAGATGGAAGTTCTGATGGCGGACTGAGAGCTGCACTGTCCTCGGATCGCCACCAGATGGCGCCACGACACAACGACCGCCGCCTCCGCGTCTCCACCGACACCAGAACCTGATACAAGTGGATTTATTCAGGTTCACTTTCATTCACATCAGTGGATTAGATGGTTCGTTGGTTCATCGACACGTCGGAACCAGAGTTCTTGGACCGGACGCCGCCGGATCGAACCACCTGACTGTGACTCTGACGAGTCTGCACCAACCAGGCTTTTAGAAATCCCTCCTGTCAATCAAGTGCATTCAGTCAACAAGAAGAATCAGCCGTTATTTTTATTATATTATTTGTTATTTTCTATTTCAGTACCTCTGAAACTTTCGTTCTTTTCTAAACGCTTTACTTCAGATTTTATTTTACTTAGTTTTATTATTAATGGAATTATCTTTTCAGCTCAACTCAGGCTAAAGTAGAAAACCTGACTTAAGTGATTCGAGGTGAAAGGCGGAGCTTGGGTTAAACAGATAAAAGCGTTTCCTTTGATGTTTCTGTGATTTCCATGAATCTTTTTGAGTGATGAAGACAAACGAGACGAATGAAGAATCTTTCAGATTAT
>JBBDHG010000173.1:45000-107500 GCA_037951165.1 Lophius americanus
AAAAAAAAACTATGGGAAAAATGTTTCTTTGCATATTTTTTTTTTTTCCTTTTGGGACAATCTAAATGTACTATAAGATGAGTAATAGTTTCATCGAGAGTGTTTTTAAACAGCGAATAATTATATCAAAGAAATCTGATTTATATGATGCAAAAACTTCGTATTTCACTAAAAACGGCTCATTAGCCGTTAGCTTAGCTCATCCATGGTAAAAAAAATGTTTTTAAGAAAACTATTTGACCTTTAATTCTATTTAGTTAGTCCTCACATTCTTTAATATTCCAAAAATAAATTCCAATTTCTCCAACCACCTCCACAGTGGCTCCTTTAGCCCGTGGCGTCCCCCAGGGCTCGGTCCTCGGCCCCTTGCTCTCTAGCATAAACACTGGGTCAGATTATAAACGGGTTCGGTCACAGATTTCAGAAACAGTCTTCGGAGGGTTAAAGTTTTCAGTGGGGCTAGAATCCTCTCAAACATTTAAATTCACTCGAGTCTTCAGAATCAAGAGTTAAAAACAACAACAACAACAACAACAACAACAACAACAACAACAACATAAATATTCTAATGTTACCGGATTTGAATCACCTTAGGAACTCAGGGTCTTTATTTTTTTGGGGGAGACATAATCGCTTTAAATAAAAAAAATTAGAAAAAGCCCAATCTTGAAGGATGTTAAAAAAAAAGAAGAAGGTAGCCCCGCCCCTTTAATCAGATCATTATAAAATTCCGTTACCTGTCAGGTCCAAAGTTCCCACAAAGTATTACCTCCTTGGGGGAGTCTGGATCAGCGTCATCCTGTCAGTCATCGCTCCAGAACCATCCAGAACCTGGACTTTCCAGAGGTCAGTTCTGAGGACAGTCCAGTCCAGTGGCGTCAGGATTCTGTCCCACAGTTTGGACCTTTAGTCTGAGAGAACCCACTTTAAACCTGGCAATAGGTGCGGCGCTCTAATCCCTGACCTTTGACCCCGTGAACCAGGGTCATCGGAGGGCGTGTCTACCAGAGCGAGGTGACGGCAAAGGAGAAGAGGGTCAAGCAGGAGAAGGGCGGAGCCAAGAGCAGGGAGTCAGGTGAAGGAAGGTAAGGCGTACCTGAGAGTGTGTGTGTGTGTGTGTGTGTGTGTGTGTGTGTGCGGTCACTGCCGCCGTTTCCTCATAATCACGCCGCAGCTCCACTTCCTGTTTGCCAAACAAAGATGGATAACAAAGAAAACCTAGTTCAGCACAAAGAGTTCAGGCTGAGTGTGGGTTCAGATCCCGGCCCGGAGACGAGGACTGCGTCGACCCGGGGGGGCGCTCACGGAAGGAGTGACATCACGGCGGCGGTGGTTAAAGGACATTTCATCAAACGAGACCTCAGAGGCTCCATTGTGACCGACGGGGCGGCGCAGGAAGGACAGGATTGAAATGGAAGATGTGAGATGAAATAGAGGCGGGGCTTCCATATGTCATGATGATGATGATGATGATGATGATGATGTCACCGTGTGACTCACGCTCCTCTTTCCTAACGACTCCGGTCCGACAAAAACCTCGTCACCATTCTGAATCTAGATGTACGGTGCTGTGAAAAAGTATTGGACCCCCCTTGTTGGTTCCAAATATTTTGTGTGTATTTCATTCTTCACTCCTGTAACCGAATATAAATACTCATAAAAATACAAAGTACAAGTTTGACAAGGTTATCCAGAACCTGGAGGTCCGTCTCTGACATCACTGGGGTGGGATCTGGGCCCACCAGAACTGCTTCAGTGCAGTGAAGAACTGATCTTCTCAGGTCCAACCACAGCATCTCAGTGGGGTTCAGGTCCAGACTTGGACTAGGATACATTCAGAGGAGGTCCAGTCCAGCAGGAACCAGTTCTTGATCCAGTTTCTAATAGAAAAGAGGGAGGGGTCCGATACCTACGTCAGGTTTTATGAGCCTGGTGTTTGTGAGACGTCCTGAAGTCCACCGGACCAGAGTTTGGACACGTTTTCCACTCTGGACAGAACCAGACAGTTAGATTTAC
This sequence comes from Lophius americanus, assembly GCA_037951165.1. Taxonomy (NCBI): domain Eukaryota; kingdom Metazoa; phylum Chordata; class Actinopteri; order Lophiiformes; family Lophiidae; genus Lophius; species Lophius americanus. The sequence goes on from JBBDHG010000173.1 coordinate 47,017, forward strand.
CCTTCATCTCGTAACCACGGAGACAGAAAACATAAACATGGGAAAAGTTCCAAAACATCAGAAGACTATAGAAATTCTTCTTCCACAAGATCAGTTGACGGGCAGCAGAACTCAGGCCCGCTCAGCCAGTTCCGCTGTTCACGGCGGTGATGATCGCGGGGATCAGGCTGCTCGGTACCGCCGCCCAGAGGGCATCAGTCCATCTGTGATGGGGTGGGTTATTGAGGTGGTGTTCTAGCTTTATGGTCTAGTTCTGTGAGGTTCTGTGAGGTTCTGTGTGTGGGGAAACCAGTTCTCTTAGCAACAGCGCTGGTTCTGCGTGAGTCAGGTGCGGTTTGTAGAATACACCCTCAAAAAGCTGGTGGTTCAGACCAAAAGTATGGACTGAATGATGTTCTGGTCCAGCAGTAGGAGGTTCTTCTGTCTTTTCCCTAATGGGTCGCCACAGAGGATCGTCTGTTTCCACCTTTCTCTGTCACACCAACCAACCGCATGTCCTCTCCTGCCTGCAGCTCCTACTTCAGCATCCTTCTACCAGTAGATCCACTATCCCTCCTCTTCTTCACGGGTCAGAACCATCTCAATCTGTCCTCTCTGACTTTGTCTCCAGGACGTCTCACCTGGACTGTCCCTCTGATGTCTCCTTTCTAATCCTGTCCTTCCTCCTCACTCCCAGAGAACATCTGAACATCTTCATCTCTGCCTCCTGTCTTCTGCTCAGAACCAGAACCACCATCTCTCAACCGTCCAGACGGAGCATTGGACCCAAAATAGAAGGATTCTTCTGGTCACCTATCTTCTCTGTGGGACATGCAGCTGGTTCATCTTTAAATCTGGATTTCATTTTTGTACCTTTGAGGTCTAAGGTCTTTGTTTCCGGGCCGCTGAAGAACCCTGACCTGCTGACAAAGTTTAAAAACCAAACCGTTCTTTACAACAACACCAGAACTTGATGGGTTTTGTCAAACAGAACCTCCATCGTCGGGATTAAACCCACCTTTTCTTTTCCCTCCAGTTCACCACCGGAGACGGAGGTGTTCAGTATGGCGGCCAGCATACCGGGTCGGAACCGAGCCATCTTCCTGCTCACCTACGAGGAGCTCCTGCAGCGGCGCCTGGGACGCTACGAACACGTGACCAGCCTGAGGCCCATGCAGTTGGTCAGCCGCCTGAGCCTGGACGTCACCATCGTCGACCACTCGGTCATCACGGACCTCCAGGTTCTGCCGCTCCGCAACGGCAAGGGCAACGGAGCTTCCAGCGCCGCAAACGGGTCCAAAGCACCAGGTTCCTCTTTTCATGTTCTCAGTTGTTTGTGTGCCTGAGATGCAAAGCAAACAAAAGTAAACAGATGTGTTGATTTAGCGCCATGCTAGTTCTGTAGCTCAGTGTGGCACATGCGATAAACGTGGACCGAAGTTTGAACGTTTTCCGAAAATGTCCAAATTTCGCTAAAAACTTGCTAAAACTTTCCAAACTAAAAGAAAGAAAACGATCGCAGACGTGAGCTGAGCTCAAGGTCGTCCGTCTTTGCGGCTAATATGCTTCCGAATAAGTAGCCTTGGTTTTTTTTATAACTCGCAAATCCTTCAGAGAAGAACTCAACTTTTGCTCTACCTTCAAAATAAAAGCATCGCGAGCAGAAAATTAACGTTGAGCGTTTTCTTGACGTAACGTAAAAATGAGTTTCAGCATCAAGTTTAAAACGTTTACAGGCGTCGAGAGATTTTGGACTTTATTTGGGGTAAATTAGCCTTTTAATAAATCGAACAAAAGCGTTTTGAGGGAATTTTCAATCGGTTTCAGACTTTTTTCTATAAAGTGTGTTTATTTCGTGGAATGTCGAGTTTTGGAGTGACATCAGTTTGTTTTTGTCCCCCTTTAAACTCGGGCTTCAGTCTGGGTTCTATTCCCGTGACCCAGAAGGACTTGTGTCCTGGTACAGGTTCGACCGACACTCTAAATGTATTTTATTCACATAAATGTTCTGTTTCACTCTAATAACTTCATTTACGCCTGTTACTTAAACGAGGCTGTAAAAACAATATTTATCTTTGATGTTTGTATTTCTACTAAACCTGGTTTTGATTTTCCCCGTGATATTTATTCAAAACCCCTGTTTCATCTCTTAAAACCAGGGTTTCTGTTTAACACTAGATCATCATTAAAACTAAGAAGTAAAAAAAAAGAAGAAGGACTTAAAAGAAAGTGTGACATGAAATAAGTGACGTTTGTCAGAGTTTCACCGCGTGATAAAACAATATTTGCCGTTCTAATATTTGCTGTTCTAATATCGCTGTTCTAAGTAGAAAAGTCAACAGTGGGAGTAAACTTGTCTCGAAGCGGGTTCGGGTCGCGGTCACTCTTTATGTCAGGGTCTCGTCCTCCGTCCAAATAAAACACGTTGTCCCGCCTTTGTGCTCCAGCCAAACCCGAGCCTCCGGCCAACGCCGTCGTCACGAACGACAAGAACCTCTGCAGGATCACCTTCAGCCCCAACATCGTCCAGCAGGCCAAGATCACCACCAGCGGCCTCCTGGGAGACTTTGTGATCCGCTACGACGTGCAGCGGGACATGGGCATCGGAGACATCCAGGTGAGGCCCGGTTCCGGCGAAACAATAAGCAGAGTGATGAGGAGAAAAAAAAAACTTCAACTGATCTCATGTCTGTGAACCTTCTCCCTCCTCCAGGTCCTGAACGGCCATTTTGTCCACTACTTTGCCCCCAAAGACCTGCCTGTGGTCCCCAAGAATGTGGTGTTTGTGATCGACACCAGCGCCTCCATGCTGGGAACCAAGATCAAACAGGTAACTCGGCACCGCCACAGGAAATCTACACGACCCGTGTCGACGGATTTCAGATTTCATGATGTTTTTCAACTTTATGCTCTTCCATACATAAAAAAAAACACTTTGAAGACAACTTGGACTCGCTGTCCGGAGAATAAAACATCTAAGCTAATAGCTAATAATAGTTTATGTGTGTTAAATAGGGAGGAGGTCATTCGGATAACTCTTATTTTCTCATGCCCCTTTCCCACCGAGCTGGTTCCAGGGCCAGTTGGGAGCACCGGCTCCCGTTTCTCACAAGTGGTGCCAGACAAGCACCAACTCTTTGCTGGTCTAGAGCCAAGAACTAATTAACGTTACACGTGTTAATTAACGGCGGGGCTCTGACTTGGCTCCTTGCCAATGCAGGAGTTGATCCAACTAAGCACCGGCACTAGCACCAGCACCGGCACTAGCACCAGCACCGAACTAGCACCAGGATATTTTTGGTGAAAAAGGAGTATCAAGGGAAACCGGTCAATTTGGCTCCCATGCGAAAAACAGTTAGCCTGATTTGAATAAAGTTAGCCTGTTTAAAGGAAAGTTAGCCTGTTTAAAGGAAAGTTAGCCTGTTTAAAGGAAACTTAGCCTGTTTAAAGGAAAGTTAGCCTGTTTAAAGGAAAGTTAGCCTGTTTAAAGGAAAGTTAGCCTGATTTGAATAAAGTTAGCCTGTTTAAAGGAAAGTTAGCCTGATTTGAATAAAGTTAGCCTGTTTAAAGGAAAGTTAGCCTGATTTGAATAAAGTTAGCCTGTTTAAAGGAAAGTTAGCCTGTTTAAAGGAAAGTTAGCCTGATTTCCAGGCAGAATCTCGGTGGATCCGATAATCGACACGTCTTCACTCCCACGGTGGAACATCGGCATCAGAACTTTTTCCCCTACCATCTGCTGATAATCCTCTGGCCAGACTCGGCGCTGATCTCTGCAGCTGCCGCGAGCGGGCGAGCGAGCGAGCGAGCACAGAAAGGAGGAGAGAAAGTGAAAAACAGATGATCAGGCGGAGGGAAGAGTGGAAAGAGAAAAAGCACAAGGCCGATCTCTGAGGGAGAGAAGGTCAGGATGGGGTAATGGAACAGCACCCTCGACCCCTTTGGTCCAGCCCCCCACCCATCGCCAGCCCACAGTGGAACAGAACAACAAGTGAGTTTTGATCTGGCTCCACAATGGAGGGCTTCAGTTCTGCTCAGCCTGTGGTTCTGGCTGCGTTCGGTCCATATAGGAGGTCCGTAGACTGCTCAGCGCCGATTGACGTACATGACGCCCACAGACATGCTGAGAGGACTTTTCCAAACTTACGTGTTTTTGTTTGTCTGTTGTTTAACAGTCAAGATAAAGAAATGCTGAATTATGAGCCCACTTCACATTTTCAACCTTAAAGGGACAGTTCGTCCAACAACCCCAGGACAGACTTATCCTCATCCCCTGAAACCTGAAGCCTGAAGCCGAAACATTTATAGACTAGCCCTTCATTTACGTCCCCGACAGCAAGGGTCTGTCCCTGAAAGCCCCCAGTCCACTGCGTTGTACAAGCAATCGCCTGATTGAACTTATTTCAAATTATCTATGTTTTTCGTAAGAGAAAACTCCCCCTAGTGATTATTGACGATTAAAGTAAATTATGATACATATAATAGATAAATCTCCTTGAGTCGATTCATCGGCACCAAATTTGGACTAAATCGGACCGACAGTTGAGAAATTATGGCCCGAAAACTTTTGGAGACAAAGTATCCCCCTAGTGTTAGAAATATATAACCGACCTTTCCCAAAATCAGTGCAGTTCTTCCTCGCACCAAGTTCTACCGGTGCTTAAAGTTTGAAAATGATCCATAAAATTTTTTAAATATGTGTTTTACCTAAAAAGCTCCCCCTAGTGGGTAGAATATGAACTATTAAAGTTGAATATGTTATATTTACTGGATAGATCTACTTGAGTGGATTCATCGGCACCAAATTTGGACAGAAAAACGGTTGAGAGATTATGGACCGAAAACTTTTGGAGATAAAAGTCCCCCTTGTGGTGAAAACATAGAACTTTCTTTTCCCCCAAATCAATCCACTTCAATCCGGCGTCCCCAACTTTTCAGGGTTATAATTATTACTAATCACACTTTTTTTTTTTTTAAAGGAAAATTTACAGCAATGAAACACTAGAATGTATCCGTCCAACAGATCCACCCCTTAATCCAGATCCCCCTTAATCTACCGGAGTCTATTCTGGTACCAAGACCCAACCTCTGTCACAAGTGGTGCAACAAAAGCAGGACCCAAACAAAAGCAGGACTTGGACAAAATATCTTTAGTGTGTAAAAAAAATGTATCTTTACTGGCAAAAATCAACCGATCTGATGCCAGAACCAGGTCCGTGAAGGAGCCTTCAACCGCGTCCAAAGCAGGCGCTAAAAACAGCAGCAGATAGCAGCGGTCAGCAAAAGTGTGGCTTCCAAGCCCACCCTACCAACCCCACCTGACCCAAATAATCATAGGTGACTCCTACATGGATCCTGTACCTAGGGTCTTCAGCTGGTTCTGGGTTTAGCCGGGGTTCTCCTCTCAGTTGGACGTGTCTGAAGAAACTGTGTTCATTTCAGCCGCTTGAACCCGTGGTTTGGTTCTTTTGAGATGATGACCACAGGTTGTGGGTTTAGGGTAGGAATGTAGACCAACTAGTGAATTAAGAACTTTGCCCTTTGGATCATCTGGTCTTCACCATGAGAGGTCCAATGGTCCAAAACAATACGCCTTCTACCAATGTAACCCTACCCCTAACCCTAAGACCTCTAGATACTCACAGAACATCACCAACCCTCAGGAGGTGGTCTACCTGTTTCCAGCAAAGAACCACGTCCCCAGACCTGAAGGTACCGAGTGTCATGGGAACCTCTTCACTCGGCATCAGACTGCCCCAGCGTGGACTGATGGGATCCTCCTCCATCAGATCCACCTGGAGTCTAAATCCAAGCCGGAGTAGCTTGTAGGTCGTCTTTAGAACCAATGACATCACCTCAGTTGCAGGAGATCTCAGATTCAGCCGCCGGTTTGGCTTTACTTGCTTTGGTTGACTTACGTTACATCTGGTCTTTCTTTCTGTCCTTCCTCTCCCAGACTAAAGAAGCTCTTTTCACAATCCTGAAAGATCTGCGACCGGACGATCACTTTAACTTTGTCAGCTTCTCCAACCGGATCAAAGTTTGGCAGCCCGACCGCCTCGTTCCCGTGACGCCTCTGAATGTCCGAGACGCCAAAAAGTTTATTTTCATGCTGCCAACAACTGGAGGTGGGACAAAATGATCCGCTCGGCTTGGCTTCTGCACAGTTTTGTTATTCTGACAAGTAAAGGTGATTGTGTTCGTCGTTCCCTTCCCACCGCAGGCACAAACATCGATGGCGCCATCCAGACTGGCTCTTTTTTGCTTCGGGATTACCTCTCGAGCCCCGATGCTAGCCCCAACAGCGTCTCGCTAATCATTTTCCTGACCGACGGACGGCCCACAGTCGGAGAGATCCGGTCCACTTCGATCCTGGGCAACACTCGCTCTGCCGTGCAGGAGAAGTTCTGCATCTTCACCATTGGTATTGGCAATGACGTCGATTACCGGCTCTTGGAGCGCATGGCTCTAGAAAACTGCGGGATGATGAGACGCATCCATGAGGAGGCCGACGCCAGCGCTATGCTCAAAGGGTAAGAATGATCGGCGCCCAGCGTCTCCACCTGTCCAATCTACCTGGTTAGAATGGTCCAATCAGGCCTGGTTGTTAGTGACGAGTTATTTTTGTATTTCTTCTGCAATACTGAAAACTTCTTAAGACAATTGTCAAATGTCCCTGTCAAATCTTTATTATACGTCTCAAATGAAACAATTAGCTCCGTTTTTGTTCTTCCTCGTCTTCCCTTCTGACGCGTCCGTCCATCTCTCACCAATCTACGAACGAACGAAGACGGTAAATGTGTCGGTGCCGACAACGGACCCTTTAATCCGCTTCAACATGTGACGGCCACAGGACGCAACAACCACCTCCCCCCTCTCTCTCTCTCTCTCTCTCCCCCGCTCTCTCTCTCTCTCTCTCTCGCCCAGCGTTTTCTTCTGCCTTCTTCAGTCTCTCACTTCCTGTAGTGGGACACACGAGGCGTTTGTTCAGCCGGTCAGGAATGTGTACGTTGTGAAACCTGCATTCTAGTATGTACCGGTCTTAACAGATAGACTTCCCAGATAATAGCCTCGTCCTGTTTGAACAAACACGGCGGTTCAGAGGTGAGACAGCGAGACAACGAGGACGGGACCGAGGACTTATGCACACATGCGTCGTTTATGATTGTGTGCACTGACTCTGAAGTGGTTTGGCAGCAGCTTTGAGAGGTCAGACAAGCGGGTTTATGGTGGGAAGGTGGCTTGTTTGAACCAACGAGACGTCTTGATGAAATCTGGAATAACAGCCTTCGTCCTCCGCCTCAAAAACTGCCCATACCCTGGAGCAAAGGCGTTGAACCCGTGACGGATTGGGGTCAACAAGAAGGAGCAAATTTTTTGCAATTTCTATGTTCTATGCTGACCAGAGTCGGATAAAAAAAAAAACCCAACCAATAGCAAAGAAAAGATACAACGATGACGATGTTGTCAGACATTGACAAAAATGCAAAAGCAACCCTGTGGATGTTGCTGCAGGTTTCTGGTAAAGAGAGTTGGTCACAATCTCTGAGGGTCATCATCAAAGCTCCACGGCTTCAAGCTCAGGAGGTGAAAGGGTCATTCAAGAATGGAAAGTTTCGGCGGTTGAAGCCTTGAGGACGCCACCCTTCTGTCCAACAGGTCCAGTAGGTCCTTGAGCGAGTCTCCGAACCCTGACATGCTCCTCCAGGTTCGTCCCAGAGGGCCTCCCACTCTTCCTCATGGGGGGCTCAGACGCAGAGAACAGTTCCACTGTTAGGCCCAGTTAGGACTTGGTTTTAAAATGCGTTTTGGATGATCGGATCTCAAGCAGACAGCGAGACACGTCTCCAGATGTTTTCCGGCTGACCACTTTTGTTCAGTTTTCGGTTGCTGCCTCCGTCGCTCCCGCTACGTAGTTGTCAGTCACGTCAGTCCAGCGTCAGATTGTTTTAGCTAGCTAGCTAGCTAGCTAGCACGGGCTAGCATGACAACCCATTAGCCCAATAGTCAAGAAGACTTCATATACATACTGTAATGTCCTCCAATCCAGTCACTAGAGGAACATGACTTTTCCTAGAAGACGTACAAAAAATGTGGATTAGAAGAACCAGAACTTTGTGGTATTTCTATCAAATGTGACGCAGAAGTTATCAAAGAGTTTCTGAACAAATTCACTGATTGTTTACTTTCCTGTTTGTGTAATATAATGAGTTCAGAGGAGAGAGATATTACTCACACATAGTAAAAGATTACTTACAAACAGTACCAGATTACTCACACATAGTAACAGATTACTCACACATAGTAACAGATTACTCACACAGTAACAGATTACTCAAGCACAGTAATAAATTATTCACACATAGTAACAGATTACTCAAGCACAGTAATATATTTCTCATACAAAGTAACAGATTACTCACACATAAGTAAAAGATTACTCACACACAAGTAACAGATTACTCACAAATAGTAACATTACTCACACAAAGTAGCAGGTACAATGTAAATGAAGCTGAAAATAACTTACCTGTCCATGGACGCCAAAGTGATGCAGACACACCTGATGGTGGTGGATATGTTTGAAGGCCACTTTAAGGATGTTGTGAACCAATGAACTGAGCAGGTTATACAAAAATTGCTGAACAGATTTTTAACTATTCAGGCGCCACCTTTGATGTCTCCTTGTTCCTTTCTAGGTTCTACGATGAGATAGGAACACCTCTGCTGTCTGACATTAGGATCAACTACACTTCCAGCTCAGTCGAGTACGTCACTCCGCATCTGTTCACCAACTATTTTAACGGCTCCGAGATCGTCATCGCCGGTAAGCTGGCCAACCAAAGTGCCGAATCCCTCCACGTTCAAGTGACAGCCAGCAACAACGACAAGAGCATCATCCTGGAGACGGACGTTCCGCTGCGTCACCGACAGGTAGAAACGGAGAAACGTGTGAAGGCAGCCATCGCAGCCATGGCGATCGGAACAGGGGTCACGCAGGGATTAGGGGTCGCGTTGGGTACCGTTGCCAAAGACTTCGTGGAGCGTGTCTGGGGTTTTTTGAGTGTCAAGGAGGGACTGCGGTCGCGGCTGCGCAGCCAGACTAGCAGGGAGAGAGAGGGCCATGTCCAGCAGACCACCAATCTCTCTCTGACCTACAACTTCCTCACCCCCCTGACTAACCTGGTGGTGGAGAAGCCTGAGGTTCTGGCCGATGGCACCATGGCCCAGGCGCACACCATCACCAAAGCAGCGGATGAAGCGAGGTCAGGTGCCAATGAGCTGCCAGATGATGCAGAGGATGGACCACCAGGCAGCCAGACTTCATCTCTGAGCCACACCGTAGGTGAGTTTGAGTCTTGTACTCTTGGTTCTACAGGGTGTCTGATATGGGATGGATATTTATGAGACTCCATATGGGGGAGGCTTCTACTCGAACCGGAGCTGTAAGATAATCTTATTGACCCCACAAACGTGAGAACAGTCGTTTGAGATAAGCCTTGAATCGGGCCACGCCCCAAAAACTATTTACGGGGGCCAGATTGGACATTAAGTCGGGCGTTTGATCCTCTAATGTGTAGCTAGCTTTAGTGTAGTCTGAAAACATAGATTGCTGAGGGAAGGAATCACCTTTATAATCTTCTAAAGGACGCATTTTAACAAACGGTCCAAAACATCGTACTTCGGTCTGTTGCTGTGTTTTTTTCATCTTTGCCACATTTAACGATGGTGAATTGTATTTAACACAAAACGTTTGTTCAGATGAATATTTTCGTATTTGTTGCACTCCTAATTGATCTCAGACTCCGAGACTTACATCACCACTGACCCAAAAAGATCCAGAGAAGTCACTCCAGAACCATCTAAAGGAACCTCGTCGGTTCCTTTAGAATCATCTAAAGTTTAGATGGTTCTAAAGGAACCAGAGAGGTTTCGGAAGGCCGTACTGTGGAGCAATGAACCCAAACTGGACCTTCTTGGGCGCTTACAGTGACATATGGCGGCGGTTCTGAGGTCGTGGGGCTGTTCCGCTTCTTCGGTTGCTGTTGCGATGAACCTGTTGCGTTGGACGATCCAAAAGGACAATGACCTGAAGGTGACCTCTGAGGTTCACCAGAACCCGGTTTGAGAGGATCTGCATGACTTTAGTTAGGTCGTCACTCACCGGGCTCGGATCACCCAGAGGTTCTGTGGTGGGATTCGAAGAAGGCAGCTGCAGCAGATAAATCCCGGAATCCTACAGAACCGGAACGCTGTTACCCAGATTCCCTCAGGAATGCTGCCAGAAGCTGGTGTCTTCAGAAAGTCACAGCAGCAGAAGGGTTCTGGAGGAGCTCATCACCAAAGGTCCAATCATTGTGAGATTCTAACAGTCAGTAGGAAGATCTGTTTGTGTTCCGTCGGGTTAAACTGTTCCTGTTTATTTGGTTCTGATCCAGATCCAGATCTGATCTGGCAGACAGACGCAAACTAAAAAACGTTTCACAGCCACATTTCAAACCAAAAAGGAAGTTCTGCTGATCTTTGAGATTTTAATGAGAACAGATTCTCTGGTCATTGAGCTGGTTCTGTTTGGAAAACTGGGCCCAGCAGCTGACGTGACTCATGTGGAGAACATTCAGAGGAAGTTCTGAACAATGGAGGCCTTTGACTCATTCTCTCTTCCTTCTAGGTGAAGTCAAGAGGAGACCCGCCAAGAAATCTGTCACCATCTCCAGAACATCAGGTGACTCCTTGTTCTCCTTCTCAGCCCGGGTTCCCAAGATGCAACAGGCACCAACGCAGTGGTTACAGGAGACTTGAAAGAGCGGAGACAGGAAACGCGCGGCAGACTCTCTCGCCGCTCGCTGTGTGGGCGTCCTTTAATTTGGGTGTTGGTCAGACGGGGCTCAGGTAGACAGACACAGACAGGTAGACAGGCAGACAGACGGGTTGAGGGCAGAAGCGGCGCACAGGAGTAAGAACACAGGCTCTAATTGAAATACCAACAGCAGCGCTACGTGGCGCGTCTGTGGACAGACAGGCAGGCTGGTAGAGAAGGACAGACAGACAGGCTGGTAGAGAAGGACAGACAGACAGTGAGAGGACAGAACGTAAGAGGCAGACAGACAGACAGACAGACAGACAGACAGACAGACAGACAGACAGACAGCTGAGACGTGGATCTTTTGCTTGTGTTCCGTTGAAGGGTGGGGGGTAACTTAGGGGGGCTAATGACTGTCATTACTGCGGCTCTATCATCTCCTCACTCCTCTTCATCTCAGCTGCTTCTCTCACGGCTGAGGAAACTCCAGCAGCAGGTAGAGATCAGGTGGATCACAGACAGCTGATGATGACGAGCTGTGACCTTCCTCCTCATGGAGGCTCAGCAGCTGCAGCGCAGGTCGTTGGGTCCGACCCGTTTCTCAGCTCGCCTTCGGTTCTGGTAGCATCAGCGTCTAGAGGGGGAAGACTCGAGCAGACGTCAAACAAACTCTTTAACGTTTCTGTGGTTTTAAATGTGGTAGAAATGTTGTTGTTTACTAGTCGTGGTGGTTTTAGTTCTGCTGAGAAGGTTCTGTTCTCACCCGTGTCCGCTCAGGTTCTGCCTGCAGGATTATAGAAAAAAGATTCTCATAAAAGAGGATGAAAGTTTTTAAGAGGGAATTCTCATCGAAGGCTCGTTTTTCTTCCTCGCCTCAGAGGAAGACAAACGAGGCCGTAATTAAAAAAGATAAGCGATCTGATCAAAAGACAATGTTGTTTATGTAAACAAACCTCACTAAGGGAGTCAAAAACAAAACGCCCACCAGAAAAACGTCCCTATTGTTCCTCCTGTGGCGTTCCGCCAGCCTGTCTCACCTTCTTGTTTGGGATGTGAGACAGTAAAAACGCCTGATTGGAGCCAAAAGACAGAAAACTGTTCCTGATTAGAGCAACGGACGAGGAAACTGTTATTGACACCCACAACATTCCTGACCTGCAGTCAGAGTAGACAGAGGACGAGTTAAAGTAACAGAAACTTTTCTCCCACATTAAGCTCAAAACGATAAAATCTAAACGTTAAATCTTGAATCTAAACGTTAAATCTAAACATTAAATCTAAACCTAAAATCTAAATGTTAAATATAAATCTAAATGTTAAATATAATCCTCAATGTTAAATATAAACCTAAATGTTAAATATAAACCTAAATGTTGAATCAAAATGTTAAATCTAAATCTAAACATTAAATCTAAATGTTAAATCTAAATGTTAAATATAAACCTAAATGTTGAATCAAAATGTTAAATATAAATATAAATGTTAAATATAAATATAAATGTTGAATCAAAATGTTAAATCTAAATGTTAAATATAAACCTAAATGTTGAATCAAAATGTTAAATCTAAATCAAAACATTAAATCTTAATGTTAAATCTAAATGTTAAATATAAATATAAATGTTGAATCAAAATGTTAAATCTACATCTAAACATTAAATCTAAATGTTAAATATAAATATAAATGTTAAATATAAACCTAAATGTTAAATATAAACCTAAATGTTGAATCAAAATGTTAAATAGAAATCTAAACATTAAATCTAAATGTTAAATATAAATCTAAATGTTGAATCAAAATGTTAAATCTAAATGTTAAATCTAAATGTTAAATATAAACCTAAATGTTAAATATAAACCTAAATGTTGAATCAAAATGTTAAATAGAAATCTAAACATTAAATCTAAATGTTAAATATAAACCTAAATGTTGAATCAAAATATTAAATCTAGATCTAAACGTTAAATCTTGAATCTAAACGTTAAATCTAAACATTAAATCTAAACCTAAAATCTAAATGTTAAATCTAAACTTAAATGTTAAATATAAACCTAAATGTTGAATCAAAATGTTAAATCTAAATCTAAACATTAAATCTAAATGTTAAATATAAATCTAAATGTTGAATCAAAATGTTAAATCTGAAACTAAACGTTAAGTAAATCTAAAAGTTGTATTTTAATGTTAAATGTGAATCTAAAACGTAACGTTGAACTGGTACCGATGGTTTTTACTAAATGTTGGACCCGTCTAGTAGCTGGAGTCTTCCGATGTTTCCCTCATGATTGATAGATGGGAACAAGGTAGGATTGTATTTATGAATACGGCGTGAGAAAAGTAATAACTTCCTGTATGAAAACTTTCGTCTGTCCTCAGGAAGTATTCGGTAATCAACCTTTTTCTTTAGAACTTCTCCTTAAAGTCCTGCTGTCTGTCTTAAACCATCTATTTTCTTTTTCTGTCTCTCTGTGAACCGTCCCCCCCAGCCGATGGAGACCCTCACTTCGTGGTGGACTTTCCTCTCAGTAAACTAACCGTATGTTTCAACATCAACGGCGAGCCCGGTCACGTCCTGCGTCTGGTCTCCGACCACAAGTTCTCCGGTGAGTCCGACCGCTCAGACTCCAGACTCTTATTCCACGTCTGGATCTTCATCTCGTCTTGTCGTTCCGCTCGTGTGTCTCCAGGCGTGACGGTGAACGGTAAACTTATCGGTGCACCGGCGCCGCCGGGCAGCCACAAGCACCAACGCACCTACTTCAGCACCATCACTATCGTGGTGGACCGGCCCAAACGGGCCTACATCGAGGTGACGCCCAAGAAGGTGATCCTGGATGGGCGGGACAGGATGGTGCTGCCCTGCCACTCCACGGTGGCGGTGGACAGCGGCGTTCTGTCCGTGTCCATTGTGTCGAAGACTAATGTGACCGTGACGGTGGGAGGAAACATCAGCTTTGTGATCCTGCTGCATCAGTACAAGAATCCGGCCCCCTACCAGAGGGACCACCTAGGGTTCTACATCGGTCAGAGCAAGGGGCTGTCGCACCACTGCCACGGGCTGCTGGGTAGGTACCGGCGGGCCTCAGCTGTTCCCTTTAGGGGTCGCCACAGCGGATCAACTGTTTCCATCTGTTCCTGTCCTCTTGCCTCTTCCTCCTCTTCCTCCTCTGCCACCGAACAACTGCATGTCCTCTCCCGCCAAATTCAGAAACCGCCTCTTTCTGAATTTGGTTTGCTTTCTGAATTTGCCCTCCTCCAATGCTTCTAGCCTTGCCGCCTTTCCACCCGGTCTCTTGGACACACACTACATATATCTTCCTTCTCTTCATCATAAGTTGAAGTCTTGGTTGGATGAAAGTTCATCCGATATCTAAATCAACAGCGTGCAAAGTATTTGTCATCAGAACTTATTCTCTTGTCATCAGAATCTTGGCCCACTCTTCTCTCCAGAACTGCGTCACTGCAGAATCATTTGAGGTTTTGTGAGCAAGAACTGGTCTTCTGAGGTCCCACCGCAGCATCTCAGTGGGGTTCTGGTCCAGATGTTGACTAGGAGACTTCCCCAGGTGGACTTACTCTTCTGCTTGTGTCAGACTGATGACCCGACATTCTGATTCAGTAAAGGGATGAAACTATTCTGGACCATATCTCCGAAATGTTTTTTCACAGGAGCCTTTAGATGTTTGGTTTTATTAAAACGATACGATTCATAAGAACCGGGTTTGGACGGTTAGCGGCGGGTCTCCAAAGACTCAGACACGCCCCCAACTTCAGTCAAAAATAACTTCTGATTGTATTTCCAGGTCAGTTCCTGTCTGAGGAAGTGGGACTGGCACAGCTTCCTGCACAGGGAGACACGAAAGCCTCGTCCGTCCTGAAGGTGAAGGACCGGTCCGTTCCAGTGGTTCAGAAGAGCCGGAGGATCTACAGCGGGACTCAGAGCGTGGACTGCTGGTTCGCCCGCAACAACGCAGCCAAACTGATAGACGGCCAGTACCAGGACTATCTGATGTCCCACATGTTTGACACCGGGGACGGGCCACACGGGTCCAACAGAATGTGATACCGCTGCAGACCGGTGTCCGTTTTGACTGCATGTCCAAATCAAACCCACTCAGAACCAAAGAACCTGCACGTCAGCTCCGCCCTCTTCTTATGATCCGTTTCTTCTCTCACCTCTTGAGTATATTTTTGTACCGTTTCCTATTAAAATTAAATGTTTTAATTATATTGGCTGCATTATTTTTACGGTGATTTTTGTACTTGTGAATAAAACACTTAAACCCGACGTTTTACTTTTGTTGTTGTTTACGAGACCCGGAGACATAAAAACAGCGACTAAACGTGGCAACGACTGCACACCTGGTTACCGACTGACCCCGTGGGTCCCAACCCACACACACACACACACACACACACACACACACATACACACACACACACACACACACACACACACACACACACACACACACAGTGGGCCCTGTTATCATCTGGAGGTCACAGGGCTGCTGGCCCCGCCCACACAGGTGTGCTCTGTCCAGTTACCGCTCTGGTTGTCTGTCAACCAGATGCCCCGCCCCGCCCGCCGCAGGAATTTCACACCAAACACCGACCATCATGTGTCAATCATCTTTATTCAAAGCACAGGTCAAACAATGGGTCAGAATCACCGAGGCCCTCAGTACCATTAATAAGACTTTAACACATTATGTGCCTTTAAAATAAAATAAACAAACAAACAAGACACAGAATACAAAATAAAAACATCAAAGATGAAGCGTGTAAAACTGTCACATATCTGAAGTCCGTCAACGTTCTAGTTTGGCAACGGCTCCCAAAAAATACCCCATTTAACTTCCATGACTTTAACCGGTACCACAGACTGGACCTCAACACATACACTGTCAAATATATAAATATATATATATATAACCAAGTAGGAGAATAAATAAAAACGCGTTACGATGGAGTGTTGGAGAAACATCCGAGGACGGAAACCAAAGAATAAAAAAAGTTGGAATAAAATTAAATTTTTTTTAAAATACCAATATAAAGAAAACTTTTCCAGAAAAGTAGCAGTAGTATTATATAGTAGTAGTATTATATAGTAGTATTATATAGTAGTATTATATAGTAGTAGTATTATATAGTAGTATTATATAGTAGTATTATATAGTAGTAGTATTATATAGTAGTATTATATAGTAGTATTATATAGTAGTATTATATAGTAGTATTATATAGTAGTAGTATTATATAGTAGTATTATATAGTAGTAGTATTATATAGTAGTATTATATAGTAGTATTATATAGTAGTATTATACAGTAGTATTATATAGTAGTATTATATAGTAGTATTATATAGTAGTATTATATAGTAGTATTATACAGTAGTATTATATAGTAGTATTATATAGTAGTATTATATAGTAGTATTATATAGTAGTATTATATAGTAGTATTATATAGTAGTATTATACAGTAGTATTATATAGCAGTATTATATAGTAGTATTATATAGTAGTATTATATAGTAGTATTATATAGTAGTATTATATAGTAGTATTATATAGTAGTATTATATGTGGTTAATGTCACTAGCAGAGAGTAGCTGACATCTCCCGAATACGACTCCCCTAAATATGAGGGGTGGGTGTTAGCTTAGCTTAGCATAGCTTAGCTTAGCACAAAAGAGGGAAAAATGGCAAGTCTAAAAGAATATTAAAAAACAAAAAGAAAGAGCTGAGTGGTAAATCCATACAGTGCCGGCTCAGAAAGAGTGACACCAGAACCAACCGGACACAGAAAACGCCGTTTCAGGCGTGGCCCCAGAATGTTGGCCCATCTGGCCCCCAAAGGTGGCTCCAACGCTCCATCGTACGTAATCGTCAGTAATAGTGCAACTTGGTCCTTTTGACATCAAACACTCTCTTGCCCCACATTATCGAACACCAATCAGCCATAACATTAAAACCACCTGCTTCATATCAGCGCCGGCATTACATTCTTTAGCTAGTTGTGCTATGGTAGCTCCTCTGTGGGATCCGACAACACGGACTAGTGAGTCAGCAAACCCCGGGCTCCCTTGACCCTGTTACCGGTTCACCCGTTGTCCGACTTTGGTGGTCTCTAACGACGGCAGACCAGGAATACCCAACAAGACTCGCAGTTCTGGAGCTGTTCTGACCCGGACCTCTAGCCGTCACAATCTGGGTCTTATCAAAGCGGCTCAGATCTTTAACGTCGTCCCCTTCTCCTCCATCCAGCACTTTAACTACAGGACAAGATGTTCATGTGCTGCTAAACACATGTCACTCACTGACAGGCGCCATGGTAACGAGACAATCAAAGTTATTCTGACTTCATCTGTGGTTGTAATGTTATGGCTGATCACATAAATATATATACATATATGTATATATATTTTTTACATCACAGTTGGTCCGTCTTGATTTAAAAAGAAGAAGTAAGTAATCTGATGATTCTCTCAGACCTAGAATGAGTCGCCGGGGGGAGAAGGCGGAGGAATGACTCTAAAAACAAACTGAAGAAGTTGGATCTGAAGTGGTTATATTAGACCAGCAGGTATTTACTTTACTCTTCGTCTCCTCTTTGGAGTACGATATGTGATAAATGACTCTTTGGAGCAACATCAGTCCCAAAAACTCCCCGGCGTGGCGAGGAGACGGATTTATGACCCGCCTTTACGTCTCACCCTGGGGACGCCGCGCTTCATCAGATATGTAGCAGCGCTTTAGCTCAGGTGTGGTCGCTCTGATGTTCTCCTGTGGCAAACGGAGGCAGCGGGGTGAAAGGATGAAGATCCATAAAGGCTGTTTGATTTAAAGAGGTGGAAATCGGGCTGCAGCTTCAGTCGGGGGGGGGGGGAGGCAGCTGAGGCAGCCCGTTTCACCTTCACAGCTCCCAGGACCTCTAAACCCCCCCCCCCCCCCCCCGAGTGCTCATATCTGGACCTTAAATGATGTTCAGTGTGGGTCGGTGGTCACATCACCTGGCTTCAGACCGCCACCCAGCTGGGTCTCAGCGGACCTCCAGAGTACTGAACATGAGAGGCGTCGGCGGGTTGCTCCTCCCCCTCTGAAGCCTCATCCGTGTCCGTCAGCAGCACCTGAGGGAACACAGACCACAAACCATTAGATCCAAGAAAAACCAGGCCCCCGTCTCTGAGGGCAGGGGTATACGCCCGAAAGGTACCCAACCCCCTGCATTGTGCAAGCAATCCCCCCGGATTTAACTGAACATACATGAATAAAGTAAGACAGAGCGCCTGGAGTCCATTCACACGCACCAAACATGCGTACGGGTCCGGAAATGTTTGGAGATAAAGTTCCCCTTGTGTCAAAAATAAACACAGTTCTTCCTCACACTACGTTCTATGTGGGTTTTAAGTTTGACAATGATGCATCGAATGGTTTTTGAGTTATCGGGATAACACAAAGACTTTTTGGGGATATAATAATCTATCCTGTAACACAACAGCGGAGTGGGCGGAGCCTGCAAAATGCTGAGGGAGCCGGGATTTTGGAATGTGCTTAAGGAACCAAGGCAAGTAGCGTTATGGACTGAGATCAAACCCCCGAATCGTCTGAGCGCGGGACGACCGCTGTAGTGACTGAGCTGAAGCCACGCCCCCTAAACTGAGTTTAAGCCACACCCCTTAGCTCAGATTATTCCAAAGTCACAATCAGAATCGTTTCCATTGGAGGGAGGAGGAACTCTTCATCGACATTAATCATGTGACAGAACTGTTGGCTGACGTCTGATTACATCTCCACTACAACAGCAACAGCTCTGTGACCTCACTTCAACCGCCACCCAGGCAGGGCAGGCCCCCCCCCCCCCCCCCCCCCCGCCTCAGAACATCAGCGCCTGGAAAAGACTCCTAAAGGTCACGTTTATTCCTGGGATGAAGGCCTGATTCATGGCAAAAGAAGAAGAGTGGAGGACAAACAATGGCGTCTGGTAGCATGAGAGGGTCGCGCTCTCTGACAGTCACATGACCTCACGGCCGCGCTCTCCCACAGTCACATGACCTCAGGAGGAAGGGAAGCGGCTCCTGTGCTGAGAGGAGACGATCGTTTCACCATAACCGGTTCTTTCTTTGTGAAAAGAAGAACTTCTTCTTCTCTCATAATAACCAAATAATGTTTGAGAATAAAGACATGATTCAATCACAATAATGACATTTTGTCTGTTAATAATGACTTAAGAGTCACAGAATGTTCTGAAAATAAAGACTTTATATCCGGCTATAGTGACGTAGTATCTGTGAATAACGATTTATCCCTACATAACCAGAAACTTCAAGCAAACACGAGAAAATATCAGAATATATCAAAAGTAATGAGAAAGACTCCGACAACAAAGACTCAGTATCATGACATCCACAGTTAACATTAAAGGGGGAGGGGTTAACGTCAAAGAAGGAGGAGTCAGAATCTCCTTCAGACTCATCTGGGTTTGTTCATCCGTGGGGAACCAGGAAGTCTGTTTGGTGTGTGTCTGTGTGTGTGTGTGTGTGTGTGTGTGTGTGTGTATGTGTGTGTGTGTCTGTTTGTAGGTCTGTTTGTGTTCATCCGTGTGTATTTGTATATATGTGTATGCGAGTGTGTGTGTTTACCTGTGTGTTCTTCAGTTTGTGTGCTTGTGTGTGTTTGTTTCTATGTGTGTGTGTGTGTATATGTGTTTATCTGTGTATATGTTTGTGTGTCTATTTATGCGCGTGTCTATGTGTGTGTTTTTTTCCTTGTGTATTTGTATATATGTGTATGTGTGTATGCTTGTGTGTGTGTATATATGTATACGTGTGTGTGTGTGTGTGTGGGTCTGTGTGTTCTTCCGTGTGTATTTGTATATATGTGTGTATGTTTGTGTGTAAATATGTATACGTGTGTGTGTGTGTGTGTGTGTGTGTGTGTGTGTGTGTGTGTGTGTGTGTGTATCCTGCTGATCTCCCAAACAACAGGTGCCGTTGACACCAAGCGTGACGCTTTGGGTTCGTCAACCATCATCAACCGATTCCTCACACGTTACAATCTCCTCCTCATCCTCCTCCTCTTCATCCTCTACTTCCTCCTCCTCATCAAACACTCAAATATTAAAGTCTCACATTTTCCGCTCAGAACATTCTTCGGCGGTCTCATCCAGAACCGAAGGCTCTGAGAGATTTCTCTCTCAGAATAAAAAAAACCCAAGTAAAGACGTTGAAACTAGAAACCAGAACCGCGAAGAGGAAGAGATTATCCATCGTTCATCGGTTTTTAGATTCCACACAACCTTGGAAAGAACCGTTGATTAAATATATGATTCACAATAATGACTTAGACTAATAATAATAATAATATATCTCAAAATAATGACTTAATATATAAAAAATAAAAATGAAAATGTCACAGTAATTATATATATATATATTAATATACAATATATTACATATTATATATATATATATATATATATTATATATAATATGTAATTATATATATATCTATATATATATATATATATATACTATATTATATAAAACGATTATATAAGAATAAAATATAATAATTTCCTTCATCTCAGATTCTCCAAAAGTTACCATAAAATAAAAAAAAATGGTTTGGCCCCCGGTGTCCCTCAGGGCCCCGTCCCCGGCCCATTAAAGTTTAGCATCTACACGCCGTAACTGGGTCGTATTATAAATGAGATCAAGAGAACTTTTGAGACGGACGTTTGGAGGTAAAAACGGATCTTTCCTCATGTTCCTCATAACCTGGGACAGAACCCGCCCCCAACCTTCTAGAACCGCAGCCCGCCGCGACTTTTCCTTCTTAAAACATTATTCCGTCACACGAGGAGCGTTTCCTTTCAAACACGAGGCTGGAGCTTCTTCTGCGTCTGGGTTCACAGCGGTTCTGAGGAGCGGCCATGTTCTCCAGACTGAAGCAGGAGGTTTAAATGACCTCAGCGTCTGAAAACGGCGAGCAGCTGTTAGAAAAAACCCCCCCCAACATCATCCTCACCCGCGACTCCTCGCTGCCGGTACACGGGTCTGCCTTCATCACCGCGGCGTCGCAGGAGTCGTCCAGGCTCTTCATCGTCTTGAACTTCCTCATCATCAGGCTGTCAATCACCCAGAACATGACGGACTGCGGGGGGGAGCCAGAGAGTCAGAATGATTGTCAGGAGTGCCGCCGCCGCAGAGACGTTGGCCTGCACTCGGATCAGAACCGCACGACTCACGTTGACTATGAAGGGCACGATGAGCATGACCAGCGCCAGCTCCAGCTGAGGGTTAGCGATGTAGCTCAGCAGAACCTCCTGCAACTGGATCAGAAGAAGGGACGGTTGAATCAGTCACTTTAAGGACGTTAACACGAATACGAGGACAGACCCAACGTAACCGGACCCAGCCGGTCCTCCACCCGGGTGGAGGACCCTTCATAGATGAGAAGAAGGGGCTACAGCCAGAAGGATGAAGAAGCAGAAGGACAACACAGAACTTCTCTGCGAAGAACAAATAGATAGTTTTTACAATAACAGCCTGTCAACATGTAAACAAACGGTCCACAGAACCAGAATCTGTGAAATAAACAAACTGGGTTTGGACTCATTTAGCATCTTTTAGCATCTAGGAGCTCCTTTGAAAGAATGAACGTCATAGAAACATACTGGGTTGGGCCCAACGGACCGGTACACTGTGAAGGCTTAAAAGTCCAATCTGAGGCTCCGCCGGCGCCGCCATCCACCACCTCTGACCTCCGGTGTTTCTGGAACCACGGGGAAAATCCACCTACCAGATTCTTCCTCATGCAGGAAGTACGGAAATATCTCAGGAAAACTTTTTTAGTGAAGGGCATGAAAGAAACGCAGGCAGCCGTTGGGTCTCCTTACTTTGGACCATCCTGGGACGAGCAGCACCAGGCTGATCACGCCCTTCTCCAGCACCATGATGAGGAGGTAGACGCCACACTGGCCCAGCCACGCCGCCGCCTGAGGAGGGTCACCTGCAGGAGGGGGCGGGGTCAAAAACATCATTGGAAAATATCGGACGGGTATATACCCCAGTCAGCCATAACATTACAACCACCTGCGTAATGTTGTGTAGGTCCACCTTTAGCAGCCAGAACCATTTTGATATACTGACACCTTTCCATCAGAACCAGAACTAATTTTTTCAGTATATATGTGTGTGTATATATATATATATATATATATATATATATATATATATATGTATATATACACATATATGTTTATATACACAGACATATACATCTTTGATTGACACTACCTGATATTTACTGTGTGTTTTTTCTCATCCCTTCTGTAATCCTCTCATTTCCTTCACCTGATGGCCCCGCCCCTCCCCTCACCTGCTGCCCACTGGGTCACGAGCCTTTCAGTATTTAGACAGGCCCCGTGTCACCGCTTCCCTACAGGGTATCCTGACCCGGCTGCTTGACCTCTGCCGACGAGCCAGACTTTTGATCTCTACGTTTGCTGCTTATCACAGAAGTTGGACGGATTCTCTGTTTTCTGACCTCTGACTAAATTCATTCTGAATTACGAGAAACGTGAACGTTAAAAAAGATGATTTTTGGAGCCAGTTTTTTTTAATCTGATGGTGGAAAGGACAAAACATCCATATAAATAAAATAAACAAAATAAGGCGAGTGTTTTCATGCAGTAAAAACTGTGACATTTGATACTGATATATCTTCTTAATGATTGTTTCATATCAGACAAAAATCTAAAGATAAATGAATAAAAAAATACAAAAAATAAGGAAATAAATAATCAGTAAAATAAAAAAATAATAACAACAAATACAAAAAATCATTAATGAAATAAATGAATAATTAATAAAAAAATAATAAAAAAAACATAGAAAAGAGTTTAGCCCCTCGTCTGAGACTAATCTGCCTGACAACAGGTTGAACCTGTTGTCAGGCAGATTAGTCCAACTTGTAGAGAAATATAATATAATTGTGAAGAACTCCAACGTTTTTCTGACTTTGCTGTCGAGAATGATCGACAGACGGATGGAGCGGATGAGACCCCATGTCCTACCCTTCCTCCTCCTCCTCCTCCTCCTCTTCCTCTTTTACTTCATGGCGATAAATATGGCGTTACATAAATAATTATGAGTATAAAACTAACAGGGCGGATAGAAGGGCGCCTGTAGTCCTTCCTGGTCGAATCCATCTCCCAGAATTCAAAGAAGACGTGAGCGCCACCGGAGCCCCTCCCCTCAGGCTTCATTCATTCATTCATTCATTCATTCATACATCAATCTGGAACAAATGATTAAAGTCTTCCTTCTGATCCACATCCAGATCTGAGGACATTTTCATTTTCATCCGTCTACTAGTTTCTGCTTCTGGGTTCCTTCCCCGTCACATGACCACACCCCTGGCGTAATCCGGGGGACTGAGGCCACGCCCTCCTGGTCTTCATCTCTAGTCGTATACTTAAACCGTTCTCCTCGACGTCTGCAGAAGGTTCTGCAGGTGTCCCGGCACCGCCGGCTCAGAGGGAGGACAAGGTCTGTCATTAAGACAGGAAGACGCAGACAGACAGAAACACTGATCATTATTTCGGCCCGGTGCTGGAGTCAGCTGACCCGCGTCTACGACGGTGACGGTTCTGGTAATAACGGACCGGAGAGGTTGTGGAGATCATCTTCTCTCACTGACGTTCTCCATCTCATAGGAGGAAGTGATGAAACATCTGCAGGGGCACAAAAGCCCTCTGTCAAACAGCCGGGGATGTTCACCAGGCCGGAGGTTCTGGAGGTTCTGGCTCTCTGCTTCCTGTTGGCCTACTGCGCCCTCTGGTGGCGAAAACCCAGAGCAGCAGCTCAGCCTCGCTTCCCTCAAACATTCTTTAAATCTGGGCCGTCACCCCCTGACATCCCTCCAATCATTAAACAGTGGATGACATCATCAGCTCCATTTCTGTGCAGCGGATCGATTCTACGGAGAAGACGACCTTCAGTCACCTTCAGGGAATAAACGTGTGGAACAACCACAATGTGAAGAAGCACAACTTCTTCTCCTGGTTGGACTCGTGAGTCCGCGTTCTCAAACAAACCGGTCCCTCAACATCTACCGCCGTCTTTCTGAAGGTCCAACCCTGAAGCTCATGTTTGAAATCCTCAGGGTCACTTTGGACTATTCTTAGAAATCAAGTTATCTCCTCGTCATCATTTGTGATGAAGTCTGAGTCCAGCTGCCCCCCCCCACCCTGAACGTTGGACTGATCTGCCAGAGTAGAACTCTTCTCTCACTGAGTGTCTTTAATTAGATTCACTTTCAGTTTCTTCTCCTGGTATTTCTTTAAATTTGTTTGCATGGGTAAAAGCCCCGCCCACGCCCATAAACGGGCATCAGACTGCAGGTCCGTTATTCTATCATCTGTGTTCCGGAAAGATGCACTGCCATAATTAATTAGGCTAAAGGCCAACAGTGTTTCCAACTGGACCAGAACCATCGAGTTCGTGGAGGATTTTAAACAAACCTAGTGGTGTGGGACATCTGTGGCTCCATTACGGTCATTTAATAGAAAATGTCTGAAGAATATTTTATTTTACCTTTTTTCTCTCTCCTAATTTATCTTTGCCGACGCATCTTTTTCTATGAATAAAAAATAAACGCCGATAAAGCAGAATATGCGGTGGTGTACTCTCTCCCTTAAATAAAATATTGATAGATAAAATGATAGATATTAGCGAAAATGTGAAAATATAAAAGAAACTCGGCGAAAGCTTTTGTTTTTTTGAAGCGATGTGTTTTTGATTAACTTTATTTAAAACCTTTATTTACAACGGATCAGTTATTTCTTTTAAAAACAGCAAAAATAGTCATATATCATTATAATTTAAAAAGGATTAATGTTCATTAAATCCTCTATTATACAACAGAATAACAGAAGAGGTAAAAAAAAAGAAAGAATACGACGCCTCTCTCACCGTATTCTCCGAACACGAGGAGCGTCCACTGCTTCAACTCCACCAGTTTAGACGCCAGCTTCACGGCCAGCCAGATGACCAGCATCCCCAGCGTGGCGTCCAACAGGAAGTTCATCAGGTACCTGGAGCCAAACGGGAGAAGGGGGTCAGCGAGGCGGCGGCGGCTGACGGTCAGAACTGGGTCTGAGCCGACGGAGAACTCACAGGGAACACGGGTCTTCTTCGGTGAGGGTGGACAGGAAGACGTTGGCAAAGTGGATGAAAAGAGCGCCGATGGCTTGTTTGGACGTGTCGAAGAACCTGGAGGAGGATCGGGTTCATATATTTATATATATTTATATATATTTATATATTTCAGCGCCATGATTATCTTAATAAACCGGGACAGGAAGTCAATATTAGAGACAGAGGAAATGAACATTTGTGTTATTTTGTTCAAAAGTAGGACAGGAGAAGATGTGACGAGAGGAAGGAGGAGAAGTTCTGACCAGATCCTCCACGGCCGTCTGATCCCAACGGGCTCACGGAACCTCTTCACTGAAACACAGAGAAGAAAGTCCGTCATGAGTTCTTCATCCCCCGCTGGACGCCAGTTCTTACCCCTGAAGACAGAAGCAGGTAACGTGGCTGTGGTCGCCGGGGCAACCGGTGAGGCTGTGGTCGCCGTGGCAACGGGCGAGAGGTTGTGGTCGTGCCACGGGAAAACGGTTCCGAAACCTTAGTATCGCCGATTCAACCAACAGTTATGAGTCATAAACAATCAAACTGTCCTTCAGGTCAACTCTTTGTGACTCACGGCGTTTTAGGATGAATCGTTGTACTCATAAAACCGTTTCATGGTAAGACTTAGACAGAAATTTGTAGGATTGTTCAGAGGATGTAGACACCAGGGCGTCGGACAATAAAAATAAAAATATCCAGGAGCCATCGACTCCTGAATCCAAATCTACCGACTTTAGAGGACAAAGTTAAATGTCTGCCATAACCTTTTCTTTCCCTTCCGCACTGCCGGCCTTTGTTTGCCCTGCGTCTCCTTGTTTGCACAATATATGCTTTGCGCAACATGTGCCAAGTTCAATATCCTGCAATCCACCATGAACTTTACTTGTACATAAACGTTTACCGGCCTTTATAATTTATCAACGTCGGTTTGTAATTATGACGTATCAGACTTTTATCAGCATGATTTCATTTTATACATTTCGCTCCGTTCTATAGTTAATGATTGATCTGAACGGTTTTTTTTTCTTTTAGATGATCGAGGAGAAACTTAATTTTGTCGTTTTTTTTTTTTATCTATGGAAGTTCATAGAAAGTGACGAATCAAGGAAAATCTGAAATCTGAATGAATGCATAAAATGCTGCGTAAGTTTCTCTTTGCATATCTCCACCTTTTTCAGTATCGGTTAGCGTTGCTTTTGTGCTACATGTTTACGTTTTAGAACTTCTTGGCCCATTTTTTTCTGAATATGTCTGAAAAAACCAAAACGCTGCTTTCTGGCGGTCTTTAAAAGCAGCTCGGCTTTTTTATCTGGATTATGCAAGAGAGGAACCGACGGCGGGTCGATGGAAGGAAACTCCATGAAATGGAAGCGGCGTCGGGTGTGACACGGCAAACCGCCGCTTCACGCTAAGACACTGTGGCGTCAAATATTAACAGACGCTTGTGCATTGGCCTGGAGGGACTCCTGTGCCGAGAGGAGGAGGGGGGGAGGCGTATTGATTTCTGGACTTAATAAGTAACTGGGTGGAGGTTAGAGCTCAACGATCCGACTCACCCTCAAGGCCTGGCCCTGATTCTGCGGCGCCGCTCGGCTCGGAGGCTTCGGTTACGCCGAATGCTGCTGATGAGATGGAGGCGACTGCGCTGAACTTCTAAAAAAACCCCAGTGTCAACCAGACCACATGTGTCAGGTCACATACCGACACACTGGGGCGGTAAGTGAAGGCAACACGGGGTGGTACCGATGAAGTCGTTTCAACTTCTTCAACTCGAGGCTTTCAGAGTAAAGGTGGCTGGAAGGTTCAAAGTTCACCGACGTGACCTGACGGTGAAAGATTTTTTCCACAGGCTCGGAATTATGAAACTGAAAACGATGCTGCGTTCAAGGCCCCTCAGAAAACAGGGAAAAATCATCTCAGGCTTTTCCAAAAGGAGCAGGTCCGACCAGATTATTTTATTATAGGAGGGACCCGGCAACTTCCCCAGGGGTCTTCATTCCCCTTAATGGTGGCAGCGGCCAGAAACACTGAACTGCCTTTTAACAGGCAGAAACGCCGAGCAGATCCTGAATCAGGAGACCGGAGAAATCCTTCAGATTCCTCCATTAATGTCTAAATTATTTCCAGCCTCTAAATCTACCAACAACCCCGACAAACTCTCTGGGCATCTCTCAGAGAGTAGCTGCCCCTCCCCTCTGCCTTCCACTTCAGCGCCTCTGCTCAGCCCTTGAGATGGCGGCCCTGAAACGCCGGTTCTGGCCGTGAAAATACAAAAAAACATTTCCAAATCAGGCTGTAGCTCCTCATCTGCACCCGAACAACCTTGGTGGCAAATAACTTACATCTGCTTTAAAGGTTAAAAGGCCGTTATTTGAAAAAGAAAGACAGAAAAATAGACGATAGTAGAAAAACAACAGTTGAATCAGAACCTGTATGGATCTGCCTCAACACTGATTAGTGGACCTCATGAATACAGACAGAATATACGATCACACACACCTGCTTGTATATGAGGAGGTAAAAAAATGGAGCTTAAATATTCACTTTTCTTATATATGCTGTAATTTTTCCCAATTAGTTTTTTTAATCGAGAAACAAAAACAGCCGGTTGAATGAAGATGTGTTAATATAGAAGGATCTTAATCTCCATCCAGAGAACGCGTTTCTCCGTTTACTGTAAAGAGTGAATTTGAGGGGAAACGCCTGATAAATAAGAAAATGGATGAAGTTCTGAAGCCGAAGCTCCTACAGGCATTAAACACACCCTGAGGTGCCAAAACTGCTGAGATGCCCAACATTCTCAAGTCAGCTGCCACGGAATCACAAGATATTCCGTCATCAATGGGCATTGTTCACATTTAAAGTCACACCATGGGAATAAATGGACTTTTTATATTTTCTATTCAGGTACAAAATCAAGTTACAAGAATGCAGAACCAGAGAAGATTTAGATATAAAAACTATATTTCTCCTTTGGAGATTAATATAGTTTCTATCTATCTAAAGCTGTAGTTTATTTTAAATGAAACATCACTTTAAAAGAATCTATACATATTAAATTTCACAACAGACACGTGAGATTTCATCGTCAGGCAAGACGAAACTCCCTCTATAAATTTAGCAGTTTACGTTTCTGCTGTATTTATTGGCACACAGCAAACGCGTAAGGAATACTTTGAGTCATTATATATATATTTGTGTCCTGTTAGAAAATTCGGGTTATAGATACGCCACACATGAAAAGTAATTCAGGCAGAATATGTACTTTAAAGAGGCTGCCACTCCTCGAAGCAACGCGATGTTTTGAATACGTGGACGAGGTTAATTAGCGTGATTTCTTAAGAAAAGGTTAAAGTCCTACAAATGATGTAACATTTCCGACACTAAGTTTACGCCGAAGACAAAACAAAATCACTTAAAGCAGATATGTATATTTAATAATGTCCGAAAGAAGCGTTCTTTTGATAAAGTGGACAATTATGCTAAATTAGCATACCTTTAAGGGGAGTTTGGTATTAGGCTAAACCATCTTGACGGAAACAAACGTCAACAAAACTCCACGTGGACCGGTTCGGCCTTTAAAGTCCAGTTCTGGCATTATGCGATGTATGTTCATTAACAATGTTGTAATAAGAAACTGGTGAAGGTGCCGAGAGAAGCAGGAATGTAAATACTCACACATGAGAGTACTGAAGGCGACGATCGCCAGGAGACCCTGGATCAGAACCCCGAACCGGTCCGTTAGAGCTCCGTTATCACAGCCGTGAGGGCTCGCTTTGTTGATGTCGGTCATGTTTGTCACTTCTTCCAGGAATCTGTTGACCAAGAAGATTCCGTGGGGTCCGTTCTGGTCCATGTTTACACGGTGAAAACGGGACAAGGAGACAAAAGGAGGCTTCTTTCCTTCTTTCCTTCTTTCCTTCCTTCCTTCCTTCCTTCCTTCTTAGGGTTCCGACCTTTAATTCTTACAGGCCCGGAAACAAACCGACAGATTTGGACGTTAAATGTCTTCCTTCAGTGTTTGCAGACATCCCATAACGTTTATTGGAAGAGGATCGATTGTCTGACTCACATCCATGTTTGTGTATAAACGAAAACAGGAACTTTACCAAAATGCAGCGCAAACGGAAACCATCACTTCCGGTGTGTCATCTTCAAAATAAAGGCATCAGCGGTGTCCATCAGAACATCTAGAGAAGAATATGCTGAAAAAAACAACAAATTACTGGAAAAAAGTTTGTTTTTCTTAAGAAATACGTTTTTATTAAATCAGGAAAAGGTTAAATTCTGACATTATTCTGAATTTAAAGAAGGGACTTCTGTTTCTGAAGGGGATCCAAAGTCAGTGTCCTTCCAGCGCCGGTACAAAAACAAGGATAAATGGGGAGGGTCGCATCAGGAAACTGATTTCCAAACTGGATCCGTCGGTATAAAAAATACCGTCACGGTTCTGTTAGCCGGCAGAACGCCGACGGTTCCTGTGGATGGAAACATCTGATCCGCTGGGGTTACCCTGAAAGACTGAGAGGAAGACTCAGAATCTAAAGCAAGAATTCTGGGCATAAGAATCCTTCAAAGTCAGACTTCTGGAGAATAATCAGAGTTCCGGGTTCTTCATTTTCTGAGAATACGATCAGAACTCTGATAATAGGGAAAGAATTCTTCATTCTGAGATAGAATAAAACAGAATAAAATAGAACTTTATTAATCCAAACCATACGTATGTATAGAGTAAGAATTCTGAGAAAAGAATACAAGAAGCCTAAATTTTCCGATTGAAGTCTGAATTTCAGAATCCACAGATTTGTTTGATTTTTGAGAACAAAGTCAGAATTCTGACTCTGTAGGGACCGACCCACATGCCAGTTTCCTGTTGGTTCCTGTCCCAATGGAAGAGAGGAGCATCAAGCATAAAAGAGATTATATTTGGTTTTGGTCACCCGTTAAAATACCTCCACTTACAGAATGTATTTTTGTTCCCCACCTTTATTTTGAAGGACCCCTTATATGACTTCCTGTCACGGTTCGGCAAACTTAACCAGAAGGAATGTCCTTAAAGTGAACAAGACCCCTCAAAGCCACCTTCTTAGTGGTCCTTCCCTTGAAAACAATAGAATTAAAGCCACAGGATGTGTTTTATGGAATTATGGGATTATTTACTTCATGATAAAACAACCTGATGGATCTGAACGTTTATTCAGCAGCAGCGTCACAGAACCAACATGCAGGAACGTCAAAATGTCTTTGGGTTGTTTAAACATCATTAGCTTCCAGTTATACGTTATAAGTTTGTCGAAAGAAAAATAGTCAATTTTATTCATTCAGTTGTGTCTAACAGTTCAAATTAGTAAAAATGTGTTAAAGTATGTTTATATCTGCTGAGGCTGGATTTAGCAGGTAAAAACTGAAAATGACGTCCATCATCAAAAGGTTTTTTTTTTTTAATATCTCAGCCAATGAGGTCATTGCTTTGGTTTGTGTGTAACCATGGTAACCAGATAGAATATCCCGCCCACTGACAGGTAACCATGGTATCCAGGTGATATATCCTGTTTATTGTGATGAAGTTGTTCCACTAACTCTTACATTTTTACTCCACTTATAAACACAAGTTTTTTAAATTTGACACTTATTAAAACTTTCTTTCGTTTCGTTTTAAGAACGAAACGAAGCGTTTTTTTTTAACAATCCAGTTGTCATGGAAACAGTAACAGTAAACATTCCAACAGCTTTTATGTGAACAAGATAAAACCGTGAAATGTCTAAACTGTCCGAGACAAATTAAAAATGATTATTATAAAACTATTTTTCATTACAATTTGAATTTTATCTGAAACTATTTAACACAGAATTGAAGTTCATGCGATGGAACATTAAATATTTATTATTGTACAATATTATTTAATGAGCAGAAGTCAGTAAAAATGATTTATGCCACTAACTTAACGTATCAAATCAAACTACAGATTATAACTTTTATCTTCTATCTATCTATTTTCTGACTGGCGTGGGTTTAAATGACCGGATTATTACTTTTATAAATGTATGACGTGGTAAAACTATCCTTTGACCACTAGAGGGAGATGTTGGCTTTGATTAGAAACGGCTCCCTTAGAATAAAAAAAAGAAAGAAAATCTCTTTCTCAGGTTTGTGCTTGAATAAAAGTGGTGGAAAAGCTAAAAAATAAGCTAAATGCTAAAGAATGAAGTCGTTTCAATAACTTACATAAATAAGGTTCATTAAATGTTCAGGCTTCTTCATTCATTAAAAAAAGACAAATAATGACGTCGCCAGCCACGTAACGTTAAAATGTTTGCTATTTGTTTTATCATCATATTTACCAAACTGTGATGAAACTTTAAATGTATTATTAATTATTATTATTTTATTAATATTAAATTTCACTTATTCACAAAGGAACAGTTAAAATATAATAGACATTTTTATTTACGTTTAAAATGTTGGTTTTTCTATGTGGAAATTTAGTTTTATTTATTTAATTTTTTTGTTATTTTGTTTTTGAAAAATGAGTTTATTTTGCCTCTGTTCCAAATTTTTACCATAATCAATAACTTTTAGTAATTTTTCTAAAACAAATTCTATTTGTTTTGCTTTTGGAAAAAGTGTTTCAGATCGTATAACTTTTTAAATTTTGTAATAGTATTAAAATATATCAGTTTATATATAAATATATGATTTTTGTTTTTTTTTTAATTTTGTTTTCCAAAAAGCTATTTTTTTTTTTTAACTTGGAAATGTGTTTAATATCTCATAATTTCTAATTACTTTGTAATTTATTTTCTAAAAGGTTAGGTCTTATTTAAAAAAAATACAAAAATACAAAAATGTTCATTTGCTTTGAAATCTTATAAATTTATTTAAAAAAAAGAATGCTAATTCCAATTATTTTCTAAAACAGTAATCTGTTTAAAAAAGGTGTTCACCATTTCACCATCGTTTTGACTTTTATAATAATAATAATACATTGAATTTCACTTCTTCTAATTCCTTGACTTGTAAATTGTCAATTTGTTTAACACATTTTTTTTTCTCCACATCTTAACATTTTCTTTGCTTTCATTTTCATTTTCAACATTCTAGAGATTCTAGACTTTGACTTTTAGAAACATTACAACCATGAGATTAAAGATTTCCCCCACTTTGAAATAATCTAATCCTCAGAATTATGACTTTTACCCTAACCTTTATATAAAGAAAACATATTTTTATATCTAGAAAGTTTAAGAAACTCCAAAGTTTTTTTTTCTTTCTTTTAGAATTTCATGATTTCTTTAAGAAAACAGAATTCTGCAAATAAAAACGGATTTCTTAAAAAACTTTTTACTCTCTTTATATATTTATACATATATATTTATTTTTATTATATATTTTATTATTTTCAGATTTCTAACTTAATTCTTTCTTTTTTTAAAAGAATTTGAAGATTTAATCTTTTTTTCTTTTTTCTTTTTTTTTTTTTTAGTTTCCAGACTTTAAAAAGACTCAATGTTGTTTTTGTTTTTTTCAGAATTACATGATATAAGTCTGAATTCTGACTTAAAACTCATAAATCAAACCTAAAGAAAATAGAATTCTAACAAAACATAAACATAAACACAGTAAAACTTTTTAAATTCATTTGCAATTTTAATGTGACATTTGTTTCAAGAACCCGGTTTCTTCTGGATCAGAGGATTCAATGTTGTTGTTTTTACAGTGTAAAAAAAATCCCCCCCTTATAATAGATGTGATGTTCTAGGAGTGACTGAAGCCTGCAGTCGATGAAGACGAGGCACTGAGGATTGGGCATTTATTATCAAACAGGTGCAAAAGTAGAAAAAAACATCGTATTTGGCGAGTAATAAAGTTTGAGGGTCGATTGCTGATATACACGTGTGTAAATACAAACAGTCGGACCTAAAGGTTCTGTAGGACCTCCGGACGAGGGTCCAGCTGAACCGGTTTTTCATTTGATCCAGTAGTTTGCAGACATCTTGACCTTTGACCTGTGAATGAAGAGGAGGGAGCGACGGCGCTACAGGAACACGAGATCCATGTTCGAGCTTCACGGCTGAATGGCACTTAATTTTACCCAGAATGCATTTTTAAATGCTTAATTAGCATTTCATAAGATAAGCGCAATTTTTTTTATGCTCGTTTTATAAAAAAAAAAAAAATCTGTACATTTAGCCTGTTTGTTGAGAAACGACCATCATTAAATGTACGGTCAGTTAGCCTTTAGCAGCTAATTAGCAGTTAGCGACTTACTTTTTTTTAATAAAAAGCTGGATGGCGGTTCAGTTTTGGAGTGTCACTAAGAGTTTTGCCTCTGACGGGAGGTTCTTTCCCCTTGACTGTCCGGATCAAACGGGCCCGAAGAATGAACGTAAATCAAACGCGCCTCAGTCAGCGCCTGATTAATGTGCGGCGTCTCTGGGAGGTTCACGTTTCACGGCTCACGAGGTTGTAATTTTAACAGTAACCTTTCTAAAAACAGCCTTGGGCCCCAGCTGAGCTCCGTTTGGAGCGCTCTTCCTCCTCTTGTATGAGGTGACGGGTGTTTAGCGCCGCTCCACGCGAGCTTCATCGCTCCACACGCTCCTCCTCGCCCTCCAACATCAGAATTGAGATCTGAAAATGACCCACAACGCAGCGATTGGCCGTTATCCCGCCCCATTATTCCAAACACAGCGTTTAACCTATGAGGTAGTAACAGAGGTGCATTTGATGACTGTATAAACATCGGGTGGAGAGGCAGGAATTAGGTTTGACATTTTGGCGACACGTGTGTACAGCTCACAATCCGACGTTTTGAAAACAGCAAGCAGTTGGAAGCAGCTAGTAGCGGTTAGCAGCTAGCTCAAAGAAAGATAAGCTCATCACAAAATATGACACAGGGTGACATCCTGGAGTTCCGTAAGCTAGGAGCAGAAGATGGGATCAGCCGCCACATAATAGTGAGGGTTGATTTTTTTGAGCCAATGAGCCAATTGTTTTTTTTGTAAGGTGGCGCCAGCTAGCCATTTATTTTTCGTACTATATTTCAGACGATCTTTCGTCGTTTCGTTCAATGTAAATTAAAGTAAAAAGCATCTCAGAAACGGCTGTTCGATGTGATGCTAATCTCTCTCTTAAAAAGCTTTGCTAGTGACCATCTTGTAAAGCTAGCTAGCTGGTTAGCTAACGTTGAGCTGTCTGCGACTCACTTTGACACTGCGCGTCAGACCCCATGGCGCTCACATTGTGTTTCTTGGCGTCATTTGGACGGTGGCAAAAAATGTCTTGGCACATGAGCTGGTTCGTTAGCCGACCAGCTAGCTTAGCCAATTTGGCTAACAGGCCCTTACTTTATCGCCCAGCTGCTAGCATGCTAGCTAGCCAGCTACATCCGTTCATCTGTACGTCCGTTAAACAGCAGAGGTTTAGACTTTGTCGCAGTGTTACTTAAAGGTGCAGTCTGTGAAATATAGAATTTAAATAATATAATATTTATCACAATGTTTTTGTTACATTCTTACAAGATGGAAAATAAAACTTTTTCTTGGAATGAGTCGTTTATGCGGCATGTTTTTCCGGTAGCCTAGAACAGACGGATCGAACACCGGTTCTGGAGAGGGCGTCAGACGTTTTTGGGTTGAAGAGGCAGAAAGACGATGAAGAAAAAACGAAGACGATAGTTGCTGAGTCAATTTTTTTGAGGTAAATTGCCGAGGTCGGCCCTCCTCGGCAGAACACCGTGACCGACTCTGAAGTCGACCCGGAACGGTTCAGAGGCGCCTTGGACCGCGAGCTTTACGGCGCCCCCACCCGGCTGGGATAAAGAGGGCTGAGGTAAAAAACATATTGCAATCTGGATATTCGCCACTAGAGGTCATTACATTTTACGCACTGCACCTTTAACAAACTGTGACCGTCTTTCTGTGGAATCTTATTCTTGGCGTTTCAAGTTGCCTCGTCTTTTCGTCTCCAAGCGTCCTGTGCGGCTAACGTCCGGAGGACGTGCAAATGAGCAGCCAGTGACTCCGCCCATCTCGTCCCGCTGCCTTTAGATTATTGTGTTTGTGTCAGAAGCACATCTGGTGAAGACCCCTCCACCCAAACTCAAGGCTTTCTAGGGTCTCCTGCTGGTTTTCCCTGACAGTCACACTGACAGACAGGCAGCATCAGTCGATCAGGGATCCCAGCGCCGCCGCCAGGCAGAGACCCACGCTCAGCCCCGTCCACGTGGGCCTGGTGTTGACCCCGCCTCCCTCCAGGAAGTGTGACGTGTGGTTACAGAGAGGGGTGAGGTCAGCCGGGGGGCTGGCAGTCGTCGCGTTGAGGCGTCGTAACAGGAAGTCGTGTCTAAGGGCGGAGAAGCGATCGGGACCGTACGGGATGTTGAGCGTCTCCGTCAGAGCCTCGTGACCGGCGTACGTCACCTGTCAATCACACAGAGCAGAGACCAGAGGGAGGCTGAGGGTCTAGCAGAGGCAGGAACCTGTTGATCTACTAAAGGTCAGCGCAGGAACTGTAGAGTCTGGAGAACGTCTCCAGACTCTACAGCTTAAGATCTAAAGATCTAAAGATCTAAAGATCTAAAGATCTAAAGATCTAAAGATCTACAGATCTACAGATCTTAAGATCTTAAGATCTAAATATCTTAAGATCCCTGGAGTTTAAGACGTTTAAGAACTCATAACTGCCCCAGAACCTAAAGATAGACTTCAGGAATATTTATGCAAACAGAAACTAGTTTAGTAGAGATTTTTTAACTAGAGTCGTTACATTGTTTTACAGCAAATAAACAGCCATAACATTATAACCACCGACAATCGTAAAACATTGATTATCTGGTTACCATGGTTACCTGTCACTGGGCGGGATATACTATCTGGTTACCATGGTTACCTGGCAGTGAGCGGGATATACTATCTGGTTACCATGGTTACCTGGCAGTGAGCGGGATATACTATCTGGTTAACATGGTT
This sequence comes from Lophius americanus, assembly GCA_037951165.1. Lineage (NCBI taxonomy): Eukaryota > Metazoa > Chordata > Actinopteri > Lophiiformes > Lophiidae > Lophius > Lophius americanus. The sequence continues at coordinate 82,974 of JBBDHG010000173.1, forward strand.
ACCAATGGACCCGTGGGCATCAGAACTGGACCAAAGAGCAATGGAAGAAGGTGGTCTAGTCTGATGGATCAAGTTTTCTTACACGATGTGGACCAATGGCGCCGTCCGTGTGATGAATCTGGGCAAGATATGGGGGGACCCTCGCCGTATTAGCCAGGTGATTGTAATGTTATGGCTGATCTGCGTATATAAATGAGTTTCATCCAGGTGTGGCGTTACTGTGCTGTAGTTCACATCTCGGCCACCAGAGGTCAGTGTTGGCATGTGTTTACTGAGAAGCTGTAGTTTCCGGGCAGCAGCAGTCTGTAGAATTCTCCATGTCTGTCGGTTCTGAATGGACACAGATTCTCACGACCCTTGACCTCCACCAATGCGCCCTGTACCGGAACTCTGGAGCCATCAAACACTTGACCTTTGACCCCTGAATAGACATACAAAGATGGTATATCCGGTGATCATCGAGCATCGCTCATGGTTGAGTTTCATCCTGAGCCCAGAGGAGGGACGGACTGACGGGTACTGACGGGTACTGACCCAGGTGGACCTGCTGGATGTAAGCCAGCAGAGCCTTCCTGTTGTCCGTCCACAGAGCAGGAAGTTGTTGAACTGGAGGAAACTTGCAGCAGGAAATCTCCAGAGTCAACTCCAAACACTGGGCGAAGACATAGTTGTAGTCCTGCATCCCACCTGAGAAGACAGAATCAGCTTAGAACTCTGACGACTGGACTTCTTTCAGAACCGCAGACTGTCAAAACGTCCTGAGACAGAGGCAGACACAGCGTCTCCGCTTCCATGTTGGATATTATCGGGTCTTCATCATTAATTTATCCGTTTGTCATCAATCGAGGCACCATAGGGGTCTCTCTCTCTGTTCTGCACGGTTCCCTCGGCTAAACCTGCTGATCGGGTTCCGGTGATCCGGTTTCTGTGGCAGGGAACCGACGTCCTGCTCTCTGACTCATTTAATAACTCAGTTATTCAGTTTGATTTACAGACTAGATAGCCTGAGTTGTTTTGATATTTAATACATTGTTTTCGCAGAAATGACACTTAGCTAGCGTTAACCTGATTTAGCTAGCCCTCCAGCTAGCTTAAGCTCTAGCTTATATCAATATATAAAGCAAGGTATGTTTAATTTCAGTGAAATCAGGATATTAAATGATCAAAACAACTCGGGCTAGAGAGCTAGCGCTCTAGCTACCTAGCTAGCTTCCTAGCCTTCTGACAGTTTGATTGCTTCCATAGAAATTATACAGTGTGTAGTTTATTCTTGATATAGCTGTATATAAAGTTCTTCAATAGTTTAATAAACTGTTTTCTCAAAAAGTTGTTTGTATGTAACTTTTACATTCAAACATTTACATTAACTTTTATTCAGGAAACCCAGTTCATGATGTTTTTGTGTTTTTTCTTATTCCAGCTCCACATGTAGGTAATTTTGTTTTGTCAGTTTTACAGCTTGCAGCTGAGCTAACTCCAGGTGTTGTTTAAACGGATCACACCGATGATGTGCGACATCCATCGCTTGTTTATTTTAAACACACTTCCTTCCTGAAAACGCTCCAGCTGGAACGCCAGCGTGACAGCTTCCTGACAGGAAGACTGACAGGTCCGGATCGCCGCGTCTGCTCTCGTCTGCTTCAACAAGACCCGTTTGTTTTCACTCCCGATCCGGGAATCTCAGCGTCGTCAAACACTGGGAGCTTACCTGCTCCGGCCTTGGTTCTAAATCTGTGCCGCTATTACATCGGGGCCGACCCGGAGAGGAGAGGGTTCTGCTCGCCAGCGTTCTGACCTGACAGGGGATACCACTGGTATCCGTTGGTGATGCCATCAGCGAAGGGCCTGCTGTCGTAGCAGACCTCACTCTGGTGCATGGAGGCGTGGTTATGGGAGTACACCTTGGCCAGGTGTACAAACACATCGTTATCAGGGGTGACACTGGCTCCGCCCACATATTCACTACCTGAAACAGACATGAGTTTTATTTTGAGAGTTGACAGAAAGAGTGTGTGTGTGCGTATATGTATTTGTGTGTTCCCATATTTGTTCGTGTATATGTCTATGTGTGTGAGTGGTGTGTGTGGATTTGTATGTGAGTGTTTGCATTTATCTATGTATGTGTGTGCGTGTATACATGTGTGCGTGTGTATATATCTTTGTGTGTGTGTGTGTGTATGTCTATTTGTGTATGTGTGTGTGTGTCTATATTATATATATATACATACGTGTGTGAGTCGTTACATGCATGTGTGTGTATATGTCTATGTTCGTGTGTGTGCGTGTGTATATATCTTTGTGTGTATGTGTGTGTATGTCTATGTGTGTGTGTGTGTGTGTGCTCTGACCTCTGTTGCTGTTGTCGTACGGGTAACTGGCCACCACTGCTCCTCCATGAAGGTTCGCAGAAAGAACAAAACTCTCAGACCTCAACCAGCCAATCACAGCTCTGACCTGAAAACACGTCACATCAACCAGCCAATCAGAGGGAGGCTTTAAGCACGCCATATTAATATAAATATTGTTTAATGGCTGGTGATTCTTTCATTTTAGAAGAGCATTTCTAAAGAGGCTCACTATGGTTTTTCATTAAATAGGAGGAAATACTATTTTATAGCTGCAAAGGATTGTGGGATTGACTCAAATAACATACTTCCATTAAAGATGGTCAAGTAGCGTCGGACCTGTGACTCACCTCTGCCTCCCGTTTCTCCTCGCTGAGAGGCTGTAGCCTTCGGAGACCAGCGAAAGCATCGGGGAAGTTCCTGTTCAGATCGACGCCGTTTTCATTGAACCTGAAACGGACAAAAAGTGTTTTCTGTTTCACTGGGGCCTGACTAATTACTGAAGCTCAGTCAACAAAATAAGTGGAAGTCCGAAAGACCCTATGCAGACAGTAATTCATTACATGTTGGTCATAATTTCTCAACCGTTGGTCCGTAGACCTTAGTGTGAGGAAAATTATTATGAATTTATTATTATCCTTAATTGTTGGCCTGGTACTGGTGTGGAAACTGCTGATTGTAATATAATACTACACCTCAGGATTATAAATGAATTCAAATAAAATGAGTAAAACAGACATTTTATTGAAACAAAACCATTATCAACGTACCTATTTTATCCTCAGACCGCTGAGATAATGTCATCTCATTGGCTTGGTAGCTTTGGTGAAACGTTTCCTTATACGGTTTGGAAAGCGATGATCTTTAAACAGGCCACACACACACACAAACAACCACAGACTCAGACACACACACCCAATCCAAATCCTATAATGTAGCCGTCGAAAACCTTGTTGGGTCAGCGTCTCATCAGTAAGGCTCTGTAAACAAACCTAAGTCCCCACAAGGTGACTAATACGAGAACATGCACACACACCTCTTGGTCAGACAAAATCCAAACACTCCTAATTAGACACTTGGGGGTTTTAACCATGACTCTAATCTTTGAGATTGATACACATCTGCTGAGTGTTGGTTTCCTGACTATCAGAGTGTTTTGTCCGTTTCAGCGTTCCATAGTTTAGTCTATACACAACAGCCTGGCGGCCATGAGTGTGTGCCGTCTCAGGTCTTTAGCGATGTTTTGACATTTGGTCCGACGCGCACAAAGATGGTGGACTTTCTATTTTCGTACACATAAATATCAGAGGAGGTTGGTCCATGGAGGAAGAGGAGGATGGTGTAACATTTTTATTGTTAAACCATTACCCAAATCTCAGTATGATTTATAAAATCATTTTTATATCTTCTTTGGTAAAAGAAAAAATCCTTTACTGAAATTTATATGATGCTTCAACAGCGACACCTACAGGGCAGCGAGGTGAAAGGCTGTCAGAGTGAAGTGGAGAGCAGAGGAGGACAGACTTCACCCTCCTCATTCTGGAGGCGGGCTCTACTAGATCCATTTGATGGATTTCAATGTGTTTTTTTTTTTCATCCTTCTCTGCTATTGGCCAAAATGCAGGAAGTGATGCTCCGATGGGAGGCCGTCCTCCCTGACCAATCAACAACCACAACACAAGACTGACATGGCGTTGGTCAAATGAGAATTCAACATTTCCTCTTCAATTCTCCACCACTGTGAGGCGCCACAGTGTAACGTAACGGTGGTGAAGGCGAGTTTGAATCATTGACATTGTGTGTGTGTATGTATGTGTGTGTGTGTGTGTCCAAGTGTGTGTGTGTGCGTACCTGCCCTGGCCATACTGACAGCCTGTGTCCGACTCGTCGAAGCCGTCGGGGTTCATGGTGGGCAGGATGTGTATCCGGGTGCTGTTTAGTAACTGTAACGACCAAGTTTCGTTGTTACGGTAACCACGCACCAGGTCATCGATGAGGTGCAGCATCAGCACCCGACCAAGAACCTGCCAACACACACACACACACACACACACACACACACACACACACACACACACACACACACACACACACACACACACACACACACACACACACACACACACACACACACACACACACAGTAATGAATTTAAGATTAATTAGAAAAAATACACAAATATTAAGTGGTTACAACATCGTTCTGCTGCTGTTTGGTTTCATACTTCAACTCCATTTCTACCTTATTATTAAATATATATATATATATAAATATATTTTTTAGAGTGAATGAGTCAGCGAGCCTCTCTCTCCTGATGGAAGAGAGCAGCGATGCCGTGAGTCACTTCCTCCCCCGCTGAGGTTTATAGGATATAAGGAGAATAAAAAGTTTGTGAATGGATGAGAGCCTCGGGGGACAGAAAGAGAGAAGGGTGGGAAAGGTGTTTGTGCACAAAGCCCCTACACCCACACACACACACACACACACACACACACATACACTCACACACCCACACACACACACATACACTCACACACTCACACACACATGTCAGGACTGGCTCTGCCTACAGTCATTTTGTTTTCCTAGAATTCTCCTCCTCTTGTTCCCCTCACTGATCCGTCAGAGCCACAGACAGGACAAGGACGCCCTGACACCAAACTGGATCTGGCCTTCAAGCCAAACTTCACTAAAAGCAGATGATCGTCCTTCCTTCAGTCCAAACATGTGCTCGCCCTCAAGGTTTCTGTAGTGCTACTTAAAAAAAAAAAGGTGGGGAAAAAAACCCAAATCAGAGTTGAGTGTAGATTTTAGTCCCTTGTTTTTATCTTAGATGTTCTATTTTCACCAAACTGTCGACACTCAGAGAAACCAAACCCAAATGTTACTAATTTATCAATTCACGTCCAACATCCTTGTCGGATAAATAATATTGTTTATTCTGTATCACGGCGGTGTTAAATGTAACAGCTAACTGTAGCTAGCTACTTTGCATAATACTAAAAGTTAGCAGCTAATAACGCTAATAAAGGTTAAAGGTTATTTTATTAATGCTGGCATTTATTCCGATGAAGAGTCGGCATCAGGAAGTTATATATTCAAACACCAGATAGACCCCCTGCTGGTGTGATGAAGGTTAGAGGACAAACTATTGTACAAACATGGCAGCCGAACACGGACCCCATGAGGTGGATCTGCTCCCTCTGTAGATAAAAAACGGCGGTGTCTAAGTCAGGAGTCAGAATGGTTGTATCCCAATCAGAGGGACAGAGGTTTAAATCCTGCAGTCAGTAAGTCATGGGATCCTTGAGCAAAACCTTGAACCCAAATTAGCTCAATGTGCTTCAATGCTTCTCAAAGCAGAGCGGAGCGGCAGAAACGTACTGGACCCATGACTCAGAGGTCCATTCCATTTTCTTACACTTAAACGGGGTCGGGTCGTGGAGGCAGTAGGCTAAGAAGGGATCTCCAGCCATAAATCTCCCCAGCAACACTTTCCAGCTCATCCTTTTAATCCTCGTTAAGATTTTTAAACTTTAAAAGAAAAAAAAAATTGTAATCGGTCAGTCCGACTTTATAAAAATCGGCGCATCTCTGGTTAATTTTAATAGATCCCATCAAAATAGAGAAAACTCTTACGGTCCCACCGCTAATCAGAACTGGATCCAGATCCAGATCAGAGCCCGGAGACTATTTTCTGATCGTTGAGGATTTTTTTTGTTTTTATGCAAAGAGCTCTTTATTTATCGTCTTCTTTAGGGTTGAAGATGTGTGGTTTGTTCTGAGTCTGCTCTCAGAACAAACCAACAGAACTCTGGCCACAGGGGTGGACTCTGTAGCCCCCCTTTGATGGAGGTAAAAACCGTATAATTACCACGTCACATGACGCACACGGGCCAGAAGGACGGTTTTAACATCACAGAGCGACGGATGCTGCTGGAAGGTCAGAACATCAATAGAACTGATTCAAAACATCTTCACCGATGAGAGTCTGGTTTCATCTCCTCTGGAATCCTCAAGCTCCGACAGAAAACCGGTGGCCATGATTGGACACGAGCAGATTAGGTGGTTTCTTTGCAGTCCCCCTGCAAAGGAAGCTCATTTGAGCCGCTTGTGTCCTTCACCTCCTTCGACCCAGAACTCATGACCACAGGTGAGGGTTGGAGAACCGGTAGATTGAGAAATTTACCTCTTGGCCCACATCTTTCTTCTCTGCAACGGACCGATACAACACCATCATTGCTGCTGATGCCGCACAAAACCGCCTCAGAGGTCCATTTTCCCATCACTTCAGAACCAAACACCAAGATAATTACAAAGATAATTCACTTGGAAGGGACAGTCCATCATTTCCACCTCATCTGAAACACGACAGGGTCACGGCCCTCGCCCCGACGGCACCACGAGACCCAGTCCATGAATGACAAGAAGAGAATCTGAGACGAGGGACAACCTTGGCAGAACGGTTGGGTCAGATAGTCTGCATGGCATCAGATTGGTTCTGGTTCATGAATCAGACTGGGAACTGGAAACCTGCCTGTTATATTTATAGAGGCGGGCGACTGAATAATTTATCTACCGGGCCTGTAGAAGTGTTGCAGAGCGGAGGCGAAGACAAACGTCTTCCACATCCACTGAGGACGTCTCAGATTCCTACAGAGCTTTAGCGGAGAGGCGGGACCCACGGCCCAGAAAGGGATGGCTTCCTGTCCCGTTAGAGGAATGATGAGCAGAGGGAGGACCGGTTGGGTTCCCCCTACTACTTAAAAGAACTTTAGTTTATGTTGCTGTCCATTAGCAGACATAAGCTAACGCCGGCCGAGTAAAGGTGGGCCCCTCTCCGGATCAGAGGGTCGCTTGAAACGTCCTCAGGAACAATAACAGTCCCAGACAGCAGAGTCTTTGTGCCGCCGAAACGTCCTCAGGAACAATAACAGTCCCAGACAGCAGAGTCTTTGTGCCGCCGTCAGCTGATGGAACTTTCCCGTCCCGCCTACAAACAGACGCACAAAGTTCTTTGTAACACGCCGTCAATCAGCGGGAGGAGCCGCGGCTGATGCTGCCAGCCGATAAGAGCTGACGGCTGTTGGAAGATCTCGCTGGTTTCCTCATGGGATTGTTCAAACTCCTAAGAGTTCTGTCAAATGTTCTTGTCCAGTTAGCCGGGCTCTTAAAACCCCTTTAAGGTGGACCGGATGTTGATTTCAGTTCAGCACCAGGACCTCTAATAATTGTCTTAAGAAGATCCAGCAGTTGGTGGACCCCTAGTCTCAGGTCTGGCTTCCATGCACTAAAATGTCCTCTGGCTTAAGCCCAAGAGGTCAAAGTTCAACCATGTTTCCCGTCTTATCACACCCTAACTCCCTGATCGAGTCGGGAAGACGGGCTGGTGGTACAACCCCACCCAACAGGCTCCGCCCACTTCACACAGGAAGCTAATCAGCTGGAGACGCCATAAAAATTCAAATTTTACCCAACCCCATGAAGGGTCCAGAAAAATCATCTGGGTTCAGGGTGTTACTCAGGGACCCTCCGACATTCAGACTTTAGGGTCAATCTGGGGATTGACCCAACAACCCTCCTGAGACACAACTGCCCCCGAAACAGAATTTTAGATTTCGAGGGCTGTCCATCATTTTCAGTCTCTTTGTTGTGGATGAAAGTAACGAGAACATTTTTTTAAAATCTCAACATTATCGCTTGTTGATTTTAGTCGGAGTTAAAGTTAAGTTTCCCGGAAGGAAAGACGTGGAGGAACACGTTCGGTCGTAGTTTTACTTAAAAATAAACACCGCTCTGTTGATGTTGACTAGTTTCCTACAACAGGACATAAATATGTGGACGCCCTTTATGGCTCGTATGAGGCACCAGACGTAATATTAACCTCCTGCTGCACCAAACCCTGAGATTCACAAACTCAGCAGGACGAGGATGGATGCACCAACTGACAGACGCCCGTTTTTAAAATCCTATAATTACTGTCTGGTGTGGGTCCAGATTTATTCTGCAGCTCTGACGATTCATAAAGTTGAAATTATAGGGATGAGGGACATTTCCTCAGAGTGAGATAAGGAGTAATGAAGCCACAGACTGGAGAGAAGACGATGCTGCCGCTGAAACTGTGCCGATTCAGCGAAGGTGTGGATTTGAATGACTTCACGATTGTCTGTTGGAGCTGCAGCAACGATTATATTCCCCCTTTGTGGATTAATAAAGTTTCTCTTCATCTAACAGAGCGCCCCGTTTCTGTGACAAAACGTTCTGAAACGCTCTTAAACGCGCTGAAACGCTCTGAAACGTTCTGAAACGTTCCGAAACGTTCCGAAACGTTCTGAAACGTTCCGAAACGTTCTGAAACGTTCTGAAACGTTACGGACGTTCGGTGAAGTTTTTCTCCTTCACCTCAGACCTGACAGGAAATAGTCCGCTCTCTGAAATCGGCAGCTCAGCACGTCTGAAGGGCTTATCATGGTGGGAAAATCAGTGACTAGAAGAGTGAAAATAAACTTTAATTAAGGCAGGACAAATAATCCAGACTGCAAAGTCTGACGTGACGAAAGTGTGTTTATTTAAAGCCTTAAAGAACATAAATGTGCGTCAGCGGCAAGGAAATTAAAAAGTAACCAGAAGACTTTGGGCGACATGCGGGCAGCATCTGGTTGCCGTGGCGATGGTCACACGTCGTGTGTGTGTGTGTGTGTGTGTGTTTGAAAGTCAGTGGAAATGTCCTTAAATAGACACGTCATGCCTGGACACACAGTCACACACAGACGCAGTAAACAGAGTCAGTGGAGTGTGTCGCTTCAGCGGGAACCTGCTGGGAGAGGCTTTTCAACCCAGACACACACACACACTCACACATACACACTCACACACATTCATACTCATAGACACGCACATACATACACACACTCATACACACACACACACACACTCATACACATACTCACACACACACATACACACACACACACACACTCACAGACACTCATACACACACACACACACATATTCACACACACACACACACACATATTCACAGACACTCATACACACACACACTCATACACACTCACAGACAGACACACACACACACACATCATCTTTCTTCATCATCTCGACGATGAAGAAACCGTGTTTAGGTCCAGCTAAAAATAAAACTTGAGAAGATGCTCCATTATCTTCCTCTCTAATACCTCAGAGTTCATCAAACCAGACCGGACCACATCAGTGGGAGCTTCAGGGATTCTTGGTACCTGACTTAGACTTGATCTTTGCCGAGTAACAAATCAGAGGAATGATGAGTCAGCATTACGGATCTTTGCTTTGGCTCGTCCCCTAAAGACCAGAGCTTCTTCATGAGTAGGTACGTCCAACAGGGAGGAGGGACTATAGATCCCTGTCTACATGTCCTGGGTTTACCTCAGGATCCCCCGGGATGAGCTGGGAAGTGTTGCTTTGGAGAATGAGGCCTGGAATACATTTCCTAACCTGCTGCCAACGCGACCCGACTCGGGATAAGAGGAAGAAAACGGATGGATGAACTTTGTTTTGCTACGTTTGAATAAATGTACGTGACAATAAAGCTTCTTATAAGGAAGCGTCAGAGTATGAGACGCTGAGGTCTATCGCCTTCCTTAGACTTAGACAAACTTTAATGATCCCAAATCGGGAAATTCACTCGTTAACGCAGGATTCCGAAATACTTGTACGCACAAACGGACCAAAAAAAAAAAGAGATTTATAAAATCAGATCAAAAAGAGATTAAAGAATATATAAATATAAACACAGGGTAAAACCGGCTTCCATATAAAGATGCTGTGTTTCATCTTAAAGTCATTATTAGGTGACAAAGTTATTTTTGTGCTGAGTCATTTCATATTGTCTACAACAGAGGAGCGAGTTATCGCGGAAGGTTCCGGCTCTGATGCAGGAATCCTGTCGCCTTCCTTATGTCCCGGCTTCATGTTCCAACGTCTCTGTTCAGTCAGATATTATTTGAACAAGAATCTATTTCAGGTGTCATCCCTCTGGATGTTTTTAATACGAACGTTGACTCAACGGGGTGGTCAGTTTAAACTGTTCAACCCCCCCTATCCTGCGCACACACACACACACACACACGCACACACACACACACACACACACACACACACAGAGTCCTCTGTCTGCAAACAACAGTGTGTATGGAGTGTGTCAACCTCTGAATGGCTGTTTTTGATCTCTTTAGTCTCACTTCCTGTCAACAGGGGAGGGGCCTGGTGTGTGTGTGTGCGTGTGTTGTGTGCATGTGTAGCATGTGTGTGTGTGCGTTCACCTCGTTTCCATGCATGTTAGCCACATATTTGAACTCCGGGATGCTGACGGTGTGCTGACGGGGACTCCGACCCAGAGCCAACACCCACAGCTGCTGGCCTGAAGGAGAAGCAGAGTAAATAAGAGTTTCTGCGTCTGAATGAAGTCCATCTTGTGTCTCTGAGAGATTCTTTTTTTCCCACTGGTTATAAACTATGTTGAGACTCGGACGAAGGTCGGCTCTCCTCTCTCTCCGGGGTTTGCTCCGCCTCCAGCGAGCGATGAACGTCCAGGAGGAAAAACATCTCGACGCCGCAACAGCTAAGATGTTTGATTTGAAACATGCATTGATTGATTTAAGGACGAGTAAAGTCTGTGTTAAAGGATAACGTGAGGCATTTAGGGTTAAGTCGAGTCAGAGGGTGCAGCACCGGTTACCTCATCTAGAGAATCCCCTGAAGTCACAGGACTCAAAATATTAGCAGGAAGATCCAGTGTCAAGGAAGTAAAGTGAGGTCATCATGGTGACATCATGACGGTGACATCATGACGGTGACATCATGACGGTGAATAAAAACTAGAATGTGTGTATTGTTAACACTAAGAGCGTCATCACTGAAGAGTAATGAATGAAGCTCTGCAGGCTTCTGCATGTCTCTCACGCACACACACACACACGCACACGCACGCACACGCACGCACACACACGCACACACACGCACACACACACACACACACACACACACACACACACACACACACACATACACACACACACACCACACACAAACACAAACACACTTAGACAAAAAACACACTTACACCAAAAACAAACTTGTTGGACGCTGTCCAGCTGGTGTCTCAGCTTAACATGGATTAGCTGTACCTGTGTGTTTGTGCGTGTGTGTGGTGTGTATGTGTGTGTGTGTGTGTGAGAGATTAGCCAGATTAAGGCGTCCCAGATTAAATGAACCAGCGTTTAAGGTCCTGTCACTTGATCACACAAACACAAACCATGGTTCAGTCATTGTTTCCATAGAGACTGATACCTAAGACGTCCACAGAACAACCGTCTCTCTCTCTCTCTCTCTCTCTCTCTCTCTCTCTCTCTCTCTCTCTTCTCTCTCTCTCTCTCTCTCTCTCTCTCTCTCTCTCTCTCTCTCTCTCTCTCTCTCTCTCTCTCCTCTCTCTCTCTCTCTCTCTCTCTCTCTCTCTCTCTCTCTCTCTCTCTCTCTCTCTCTCTCTCTCTCTCTCCTCTCTCTCTCTCTCTCTCCTCTCTCTCTCTCTCTCTCTCTCTCACCTCTGACCGAGCGGCCGATGCTGTACAGGTGCGTGATGTCCGGGTTGGAGGCGTTGACCTGGAGGAGGTACCGCTCCACCTCACTGTTGCTGTGGTAGCGGAACTCCAGCGTGGAGGCAGGCGTGAGGATGAGGATGGGGAGGAAGAAGGGGAGGAGGAAGAGTGATGACATCGCGATAGAGCGACCTGCAAGGAGGAGATTCAAAAGGTTCAGAACAAGCAGGTGGGACGATGAATAGAACTCACATGGATCTTCTGTTCTAGGCATTCATGGACAGGATCCCACGGCGCAGTCAAGGCGAGGAAGGTGTCGGTCGGGTCAGATCTGGGAGCTTAGAATCTCTGGTTCTGCTGGCTCCATCTGTCCATGATTTTTAGCAGCACTGGAGCGGTTTGAGAGTCAGAACCTCAATCCACCGCATCGATCTAGTTCCCAACCCTCACTTATGGCCATGAGCTCTGGGTGAGACCCAAAGAATGAGGTCAAGGCTACAAGCGGCTGAAAATAAGCTTCCTTGATTGGGGGGCTGGACTCGGCGGTGTCACGGCGATCATCGCCAGGAGACCTAGCTTGATGTGATCGGCCGAGCAGCCTTCCTGAAGCCGATTCCGTGCCGCACAAACATCAAGCATGAGCTACCGATGCTACAAACGTGATAAAAATAAACTGAACCCTAATTCATCCGCGAGCAAAATTAGAATGAAAAACTGAATCATCACGGCCGCCGCTGCAGCCGCCGCCGTAACCACGGGTCATTCGCGTTGATGCGATAACTCACAAAGTAATTCACGCATCCTTTTCAAATTTCGCGCCCACATAGACCTTAATACGAGGAAGAACTGGATTGATTTTGAGTAAAGGCCATCATTTCATCCTCAAGTATTCGAAAAGACACGTACAGGACGCTCGCGTTATTTGATCCATAACCCGGACATGTCGGTACGTGAAGGGGAACGAAAGGTGGTACTCAGGTGTGGTACTCAGGGGTGGTACTCAGGGGTGGTACTCAGGTGTGGTACTCAGGTGTGGTACTCAGGTGTGGTACTCAGGTGTGGTACTCAGGTGTGGTACTCAGGTGTGGTACTCAGGTGTGGTACTCAGGTGTGGTACTCAGGTGTGGTACTCAGGTGTGGTACTCAGGTGTGGTACTCAGGTGTGGTACTCAGGTGTGGTACTCAGGCGTGGTACTCAGGCGTGGTACTCAGGCGTGGTACTCAGGCGTGGTACTCAGGCGTGGTACTCAGGCGTGGTACTCAGGTGTGGTACTCAGGTGTGGTACTCAGGTGTGGTACTCAGGCGTGGTACTCAGGTGTGGTACTCATGTTCTGTCGGGATTAAACAGATTGATAGAACACTGGAATAAAATAACTTACAATTAAATATCCGTAGATTTTGATCGATAAAACATTTGAATATTTACTTTCCCTCATTAGAAGGAGCCAATCATCAGGGACGAAGAGATAAATGTCCGTTTGAGTGGATTCTGACCGGAGGATTACCGACTGTGTCGGAGAGGCAGAATAAGACGTGACAACCAAATGAAAGAGAAGCTCAACAAAACCATTTGTCTGCTGGGACGCTGAAAACAGTAATTATGTGGTGCAGAGGGGGATGCTGGGAAGTGAGGTCAGAGCAGTACCAGCCGCACAAGAGTTCAGGAAGTGGAGAGTGACTTCTTAAATTAAACAAATACATGCGCAACGATGGAAATGTGCTTTCATCTGATCACAAACTGACAGACTTCTTCATTTCTCAGATGTTCTGCCAAACAGTGAGTGAACAGATTCCTCTGGTGAGGTTCTGAGGTTCTGTTGCTGCATCTAACCGGATCAGATCAGCATGATTTACAAACTAAAGGTTGTAAAGTCTCAGAGTTAACAGTGAAATATTGCAACCAGCTATTTCCTTCAACTTGCAGAGCTGACAAGGTCATCACTGTTACTTATTAAAACGTGCTGATGCTCGCTTCCAGCTTTAAATTCTGAAGAAAGGAAAAAAAAAACCTTGGAAACTAACTTCAACTGAGGTCATTTATTTTCTAGTGCCTATGTATGAAGATTAACTAACTCTGTTCATTTTTAAGAGCTTTGGCCTTGCTTTAAGTTAGCGATCTGTTCCCCACAAAGGTCATCTTCAATTCAACCTCCCAAAAATAAACCTTAAATATCTCCACAACTATCAGGTGTATCTGCGTCACCTTGTCTGTGGATAGGTCAAACCTGAAATAATTTATTCAGTGTCGGTGTGCCTGTTACTATGTGTGAGTAATCTGTTACTGTGTGTGAGTAATATATTACTATATGTGAGTAATCAGTTACTGTGTGTGAGTAATGTGTAACTATGTGAGTAATCTGTGACTATGTGAGTAATCTGTTATGTGAGTAATGTGTTACTACGTGTGAGTAATCTGTTACAATATGAGATATCTGTTACTATGTGTGAGTAATATGTAACTAAGTGTGAGTAATCTGTTATTATGTGTGAGTAATCTGTTACTATGCGAGAATAATCTGTTACTATGCAAGAGTAATATGTAACTAAGTGTGAGTAATCTGTTACTATGCAAGAGTAATATGTAACTAAGTGTGAGTAATATGTAACTATGTGTGAGTAATCTGTTAAAATGTGTGAGTAATATGTAACTATGTGAGTAATCTGTTACTATGCGTAACTAATCTGTTACTTTGTGTGTGTAATCTGTTACTATGTGTGAGTAATCTCTAACTACATGTGAGTAATATTTCTCTCCTATGATCTTTTTAGATCAAAGGCTCTGACACTATATTACACAAACATGAAAGTAAAGAATCAGTGAATTTGTTCAGAAACTCTTTGATAACTTCTGCATCACATTTGATAGAAATACCACAAAGTTTAAGTTCTTCTACAGTTTCTGTGGGTCAGAACCAGGAGGGTTCCCCATCTGGACCACCTGGACAAACACTGGACCCGAATTTATCTGTCCAGCTGGTCCAGAGAGGAATTTTGGCGGCTAAATACCACCTCTATCCACTAGAGGGAGCCACATACACACAATACCACCTTGAACTGAGACGTAGAAACAGAATTTTCTCGTAAACTACCAATGAACCCAGTAGAAAGTTTAACAAAACTTGGCAGAAGCTCGATAATGGACCTCCAGGCAAAAAGAAGTTCTTAAAGCTAGCTAACCTCGGGCTAACCTCGGGCTATCTAGACTCTTTTTGGGAATAGTTTTATGACATTTAGCATTTTATAAATCCTAAGCGTGTCTGGATGATTCTGCTTTTACGGTCAACATTAATCACTTAATACCGACGTATAAATGATGTGGGTTATAATAAATCTAGCTTTTTATATCATTTGAAACATGATCAAAGAACCTCATATTCATTATTGGCCTCGTTGTGCTTCTTCCAGATGTTTCACCTTCCTCATGTGATGAATCTCTCCATTTGTAATAATTAACACTTGCTAAATAATTAGCCTGACTCTACAGACGTAGAGTCAGGCTAATTATTTAGCTGCATTAACCCTTACGTTGCCATAATGTAAAACTGAGTAGCGTTTCCGTCGACGTCGTGTGTTTTTCCCCGATCAGGAATGCAAACCTCAATCTGTGTTTCCAGTTTTGGGGGCAGCATTTTTTAGCGTCTGCTGATCCTCCAGGGAGAAACGGCGTCAGTTTTTGCCTGAGGTTATGACAAACAGACTTCTGTTTTCATTCCTCAGTCCGAGGATCTGCTTCCATGTAGAATCTCTTCACCGGATATTCATGAATTCAGAGTTGTTGCCGCAGGGCCAAACGTGGAATTCAGACTTGAAGGGTCAGCGGTGGAAACTTATTTAAACCGATCAACGAACAAACTTTGTTTTGACGTCACGTCTTCGGTCCGAGGAGGAGGATCTGTTCTCACCCAGATCCAATACTCTGTTAGTTTGGCTGACGCAAAAACTACTGGATGGACTTCCATGATCCAAAAAATATACATGCTAATGACGACTAGCGTTAGCTCTGTTTGAACCTGAGCGTTATTACGCTACAATGTCACAATACAGAAAACTAACATTAGCTTAACTCGTGCTATGTTCAAAGCTAGTTGTTGAGCGTATCCCTGCTGACATTCAAAGTTAGCTGACAGCTCTGTAGCAAAGCTACGTAGCATATACAACAATGTAAAAGTAACTATGCTATGTCCGTTAAAGGCTGAGAATCATCAAATATAAACTTTATCCTATTTACAACTAAAATGTACGAGTGTCAGCTCCGTTCAGGCAGCGCATTTGACCTTACTCTACTGTATAAGTAACATGCTAATGCTAGCTCTTCTGAGACTAAGATTGAAATAAATTGATATAAAAGTAACCCGATTGATAATTAACATTAGTTAACTTTGACTCTGTTCAAAGCAGAGTATTAACAAATAAAGATACAAACCCACTACCAGGGTTAGCTAGCGTTAGCTCTGTTGGTAGAAACCATAACCAAATATTAACGTAAGCAATAATATATCACCTAAACTGACATTAGCTCTGTTTTAAGCTAAACTTCAACAAAATCATTGCCCTAATAGTAGGTCATCGTTAGCTAACTATAAAATATATCAGCTAGCTGCAGCAACATCTATTGGTTGTCAATGACTACGATGTAAGTTTTGAAAACAACCGATACAAAACTTATTTGTAAGAAATATTTGTACTAATAAAGGACATTGACAAGGCTAGTGAGTATTAATACTTGTACACAACTAAAATATAAGCTATCTATGGCTTCTTTTAGCTCACATTATAAATATGACATATGCAACGACAGCTAACGTTAGCTCTGTTGATGGATACCATTGTCAGATATAAACATCTGCAATAGCATATCACAAAAACTGACACTATCTCTGTTTGAAGCTTAACTTTAACAAAATTATTGCCCCAATAACAGTTAGGGCAGCAATTTTAGGAGCTACAGATAAAATACATCAGCTAGCTGCAGCAATATTTAAGTGTGTTCAATCATTTCAATGAAACACAGATAAAAGACTGTATTTGTATGAAATATTTGCACAAACAAAGTCCATTAACTAGCCTAGAGGGTATTAATATTTGTGCATTTTCAGATTTAGCAGTAAAAGCTTCCTCTTCTACTTCTTCTATCTTAGCATCAGCCCCAATGGCCCCCCTCGCTCTTTCGTTCTACGAACGCCCCTGGAGAGAGAAGCGCTGAGAGTCATTCTAAGATTAAATAAAAAGTTACAGATGTCATTAAACCCTGACATTAACAAACATCTTAAATACTAAAACAGGAAAACATCGAAGAGGTGTCTGTGAACGCCTGGACGATCCCAGTTCGGGTAAATGAACAGGAATGAGTCTGAATCCGCATCTTAATCTTCTGATTGATGATCGATCATCGGATCTAAAACCCCGGGATTCTTACCTGTCGGTTCACCGGTCCGTGAGTGACAGCTGACCCAGACGGTACCAGCGAACACCGGCGGGGTTTGACCGACTCCTGCTGCGGTAGAGGTGAGACAGTTCAGAAGTCTCAATGGATGTTTCTTATCCTCCGGCGGGTCTCCCGCTGACGCGCCGGGAGGGGGCGGAGCTTAGCGGAGAGTGTGTGCCGGAAGTGACCGGATTCAACAGGTTGGTGAATTAAACACACCTACGATTCATCCCGTCAACAGACGGAGACTGTTTTTCTGATAGTAACTAAGTACATTTACTCAATTACTATTATTTTACTTTACACGATTCTTTTTATTTTATTCTATTTTAATTCTCCACTTAATCTCAGAAGGAAATTTTGTACTTTTTCACATCATTACATTTGACAGCTGTAGTAACTATTTTTTTTAAATGTTTTTAATCAGATTATGATAATTTATACGCTTGAAATAACCAACAACAGACTAACAGCAATCTGTACGACGGCTAGCTGGCTAGCTGGCCCGCTGACTAGCAGGTTAGCTAGCAGGTTAGCTAGAACGCTTCAAAATTCTTGCTAGTTTAGAAAAAATCAGGGTGTTTTCACAGAAAAAACATTAAAACCACTAATCCTTAAACTGTGGCAGATGAAAAATATATTCCACTATAATAAATTGAATTCACTAAAATAAAAAAAATTAAAATACAGAATTCGAAAAGCGTTTTAATCCATGTGAAAATTCTTCTTTTGTAATCCCACTTATTATTTATTTGCTGTCCATGTTTGTCACATTGTGTAATACTTTAGTCTTAAATATTCTTCTTCTTTTCTTTTGTTTTTGTCTCCAGGAAGATATTTTCACTCCTATATTTAATTCACAGATTCATTTGGAGATGAACTAATAATGGAATCATATGTTACTTATGCAAAATTTGGCAGATTTTTTTTTGAAAACATATTAGTTAATAGTGTTAAAAACAGTGAAAACTTGAATGTTTCATAAATAATAATTAGCACAGATTTCTTTTGTTAGACAAAAACTAGGAATAAACCTTCTTTGACGGATGAAGAGGCATTCAGTGAGTGACAGGTGGGTTTTATGACGATTTGCCGCCATCTTCTGGCTGCAGCGGTTCTGTGCGGTTTCATCCCAAGTTTCCCAGGTGGAATTTTATAACGTGTCGTTGTACGAAATAAGAAGAATAGATTTCATCCCAAATACTCGATGGATGAGAAAAGGCAACTTGGCTGGGAGGTTGTTTAGGTTGTTATGGAGGTGACACACCTATTAATGAGGTTGTAGGTTTCTTTTGGGATGATGTAGGCTTCAACGATGAGGTTGTGGGTGTCCTTTAGAAGATTGTAGACTATTTAAAAAGACTCTATGGATCATTAATGAGGTTGTAGGCTTCCTTTATGAGGTTGTGGGTCTCTTAACAAGGTTCTATGTGTCCTTTAAGAAGTTGAAAGCTTCCTGGGGGCGGGCCGCTGTGGCTGGTTGGTGTTGTAGAAGTAATCAAGAATGTTTCATGGGAAACTCTTGACCGGGCTGTAGCGTCCATTGAAGGGTCTCGAGTGCGTTTTAAGGGAACCTGAGGTGGTTAACGATGTTGTAGGAGGCCTTAAAAAAGTGATATGGGTCTTTGATGAGGTTGTAAAAGTCTTCTAGCAGCTTTTATGCGTCTTTGAAAGGGCAGTAGAGGTCCTTGAGAACTTTACAATGTATTCAAGGAGGTCTTAGGGGTTGAGTAATCAAGCTTGTCTGTTAAGACGTTGTGAGGGTCCTTGTAAGGGTTGTAGGTTCCTCGACGAGAATGTAGGGGTCTCTCAAGAGGTTGCAGGGGCCCTTAAGGAGGATCCTTCGTGAGAGTCTTGGGTTCTCCAGAGAGTTAGTGGGGGACCCTGACAGGGTTACAGGTTCCTCCACGAGAATGTGGGGGTCTCTGAATAGATGCTAGAGACCTTAAAAGGTCGTTGGGGTTACATGAGGTTGTTCCTGAGGAGGTTGTAGGAGTCCCAGAGAGAAGTTCCTCTGAGGAGGTTATGAAGGTCTTTGAGCGGCGAAGGCTCCATGAGGGGATTCTGGAGAACTTTGAGCGAGTCGACTAAGGTCATGCGGATCCTGGAGAGGGTCTTAGTTTCTTTGGAGACCTAAGGAGTCCTTTAAGAGGATGAGGAGATATCTCCTCTAGACTTACTGTCAGAGCGGCGAAGGCTCGACAAGAAAGAGAAAATATTAGCCGAGGTTCTGAAGTTCTCGCATCCCGTCCGTCTCCTTCCAGTCGAGTCAAAGTTGTGATTAATATTCCGACAGTCCCTCCGCTGGTTGTCAGGTGTAGTTTTTAGCCTACGCCGGCAGTAAAGTGAACCGACGGCTTCTTCAAATCCTGATCGACAGCTCATTAAAAGAGACACGGCGAAGGAGACGAGAGTCGAGGTTCTGGAGTTAATGAAGCCGGAGGGATGAGCGACGGATACAAACTCCTCTTCGGTCTTTGCGTAATTGGAACCTCATTTAGTCAAACTCTGCGATGTCGGTTCACCTGTTTTCTCACGAGGAAACGCTTCCATGTACCGCCACAAGAAAGAGAGACTCTATAAACCATCCCACTCTTCAAGTGCGGGCGGCGCCGACCCCGACGCGATTGCGCGATTCTAATTCTAAATCTCACGCCGATCCATCTGCCGGAAATCTGGGCCTGGTGACGACGCACACCTTTGAAAAGCGACGGAAAAAAACCAAACAGACAGAAAAGTTAATCTCTCCGAGATAAGACTCTAAGTCCCGAAGCTTTGGAGGAAAACTCAAATCCAGCCCATCATATTTCCATAATCTGCCTCGTCTCCCAGCCCCGACTTGCTCATCTGCATTCCCATCATGCACCTGGCCTCTGACACATTAGCATAATCCATCCACCTTGTGCTGTGCTTCTGTTTTGTCAGAGCAAGATAAAAAAAACGAAAACGAAAGCGGCTGAAAATCTGATTGACAAGGTGGAATACCGCCGTTACGGAGTGATGTCATCAAAGCTGCTTCACCTGAAGCCGACGGTTTCCTCAACGCATGAAAATAGACTCACCTGGTGGGGATGATCCATCAGTGCCCACCTGCCTCCATGTGTCCTGTACATTGGCTCCGATATGTCCACAGGGGGGCAGTCAAGAGTCAAAAGCTCAGAGGAAGACAAACTAGACGTAAAACAAAAAAAACGTGAAGCAAATTGATATTCGGACCGAGACGATCCGCCGTGGGGATCTCTTTCAAAGGGAACGGGCCGAAAGAAGAACACATTCATGCACAGAGTCAGAGTGGATCAGAACATACAGTCACTTTGTAAAGTGCATTATAAATTAAATGTATTATTATTATTATTATCACTTTAATTCGGTGAATTTTGGCGTTTTTGTGCCAAAAATGTTCTTTAACACAAAAAAAAAAGCAAAATTTTGTTAAAAATTCAGCAAATTCACCTTTTAGTCGAATCTTTTAGTCCGAGCCAAGGTTCTCCTAAAAAGATTTATTTTCTATTTCTGCAAACTCTAGAAATATGTAAAAAGAAAAAAGACAGTGTTTTTTTTAAAATTATTATTATTATTAACTACGTGTCTTGAATCAAGATTCCTCTACGAAAAATGTTTTTTTCTGCCTCTTTTTCTTCTTATAACATTTTAAAAGGATATTTAATATTGAGTATTATAGTTTATTTTCATTATTATATATATATATATATATTTGGATACATTCTATTAGATAATTGGATTTCCTGTCCAGTTCAAATGGGGGAAAAGAAGAAAAGCTGTTTTTAAATCAGATCTTTGTTCTTTTCTGTTTCTGTTCAATAATAAATCAGGAAAAAAAAAAAGAAAATCAGAAATTTAAAATCTGATCATATTTTCTCCTGATCTTGTTAGACTGAGTTTCATGTTTCAGCGTTTCCACGTGGATTCTGCGGTTTATAGATTATTGATGGGACGCCTCGGCTCAGCGTTAACCGGACCGCTGACCCCACCGCACATGCAGCCGTCACACGGACCGTCAAGTCAGACGCCACGACTGTTTCCGGCGCCGCTCCTCAAATTAATGTTGCATGAAGTCTGTTTTAGCAGATTGACTCTCTCTCTCTCTCTGACGGGAGCAGAGTCGTACGCTCAGTCTTCTCCGCTCCCTCCGCTCCAGTCACTCTGTCGCCATGTTTAATTAAAATAAGAAAATTAAAAAAAATGTGGAGTCCGTTAAAAAAAGAAAAAAGGAGCGATCTCCTCGAAACTATAAAATTATACTCAGAGGCATATTTCTGTTTAACAACCAAATATAAGAATAGTTTTTCTTATTGTTAGCTTAGAATGAACCTTTTATAGCCTAATAAAAAGGTGCGGCCATGTTTTTTACAACTTTGGCTTTAGAGCGCTCAATGATGCAGAGAGGCTCCGCCTCTAAAAACCAACAAAGAACAAAAAGGTAAGTTGTTGTTGGCCGACGGGTAAAAACATCCTTTTGTGCATCGAGTCCTGAGACGATGGCGTCAGAACCTGCACCAGTCACAGAACCTTTACGTGGGGGTTGGTTCTGCAGGAGGAGCGGCGCCGGGCTGCAGACTCTGCATGTATGAGATGGAGCAGCCCAGTCGGCGCATACAGAGCGAGTGAGCCTCTAGCAGCTCCGCGACACTGTCCTGAGCCACAACTGTGACACCGGTCCTGCGTGAGGCGGCCAGCAGAGGGCGCTCGCGCCGCACACGGACCTCGCCGCCTCAAACACCCTGATCATTAAATGAACGGCGGCGGGGGGAATCATTAGCTGTGCTGACAGAGAAACCGGGACCTCGTTATAAGAAACTCATTATTATGATATCAGAGAGTGTCAGAGTTTCACTATTCGCTGCACAAACACTTAAAAACAGCCGCTAACACCAACGAGCGGCGGCGAGAGCGAGCAGAACAAAGAACTCTCACCTGATAATTAGTTGGAGCGCTGCGGCGCCGTTCAATTAAAATGTTTACAGGAGTTAACGACAGCGGTGGAGGGTAATGCACTTCACTTAAGAACAGTAGTGTGGCGCTAACAGGGCTGCAGCTCGCTTCTCTAAGACAGGGGGCTGCCCCCCCCCCCCTTAACCCCCCCCCAGGTTTTTATTTCAAAATAAATAATGTTGTCAAGTCACACAAGAACCGAATTGGGTCTTGGGTCGACAGAAGAGCTGAATATATACGATTGACAAAAATAATATAACGTTAATTACAAGAATAAAAGACGGATCAAAGAAACGGTTAAAATCCAGCAAGATAAAAGAATAAAAGATAAAATAAGCATTTAAATGAGCTGATTAAAAATAGAAATGTCAAAGTTCCGCTCTTCCGTGAAAAAGTTCCCCCTAGTGAATAAAATATGAGCTACTAGAGTAGAATATATGATATTTACGAGACAGAACTCCTCGAGTCGATTCATTTTCACCAAATCTGGATTCAATCGGATCAACGGTTGAGACGTAATGGCCTGAAAACATTTGAAGATAAAGCTCCCCCTAGTGTCAGAAATGTACAACCCACCTTTCCCAAAATCCTTCCGGTTCTTCCTCGTTCTAAGGTCCATGTAGGGATGACGTTTGAAAACGATCCGTGGAATAGTTTTTGAGTTATGTCCAGAAAAGTGTGTATTTTTCAGAGTGAAAATAAACATTTCCTTCACTCCTCCTAGTGAAAAAAACACGAACTACTGGAAGAAAATGTGATATTTACGACAAACATCCCCTCGAATCGATCATCGGCCCCAATTTTGGTCTAAATCGAAACAACGGTTGAAAAATGAAGGTCCAAAATGTTTTTGAGATGAAGCTCCACCTAGTGTTGTAAACAAACATCAACCTTTCCCAAAATCACTCCAGTTGTTCCTCGCACTAAGGCAGGGGGGTCAAACTCAATCGCAGAGGGGGCATAAATTAAAGATGGAGTCCACACTGAGGGGTGAACAGAACTCCAACCGGCCGTGTTTACTCGGAGGTATTATGACAAATGTTATTATTTTATTCCCTCATTTTATAGATTTCTGTAAAAAAAAAAACAACCGAAAAAAAAATACTTTATATACAAAATAGATTCTGCATAACTAATTTTTCTGTCTCCCTCTCTGTCAGCAGAGTTTCGCAGAATCATTTGAAATGAAAGTTTTGACGCGTCGATGTCAACAAAAGCCAGAAAAGCTTATTTTATAATAAAAACCTTAAATCTGAAATAAATCTTCTTTTTAAAAAAAATTAATATCAATAAAAAGAAACTCTAAATGACCATCCGTAAATGTCTGGGCAGATTTCTTTCTTCCGCCATAAATAAAACAGTGAAAGTAGACAGTTGCTCCTGCAGCCAGGAGCAGCTGCTCCTCAGGAACAGAATAAAGGAGTATTTCACATTAAATGCGAAATACTTCATGTGTTTTCTTGTTTTTAACGCAGCAGCACCGACACATGTTGAACGTCCTGGTCGGACGTGAACGCACCTCGCCGGTTAATTAAAACGACGCCTCATATTTACTAAGACGTTTATTATTTCTGCTTTAACTTTTCTCACTCGTCTGCGTCTCCTGTCTTCTAAGGATGAGCGTAAAGTTTATCGGAAAGACTGGATGGACGCTAAAATCTGACGGAGGGGCGGGGAGAAGCGCCGTTGCTACTTATTGAATTACCGCCTATCGCAGTGCATTCTGGGATTTGTAGTATCGGTGCCAGTTATTATCAAAAATGAGATACTGTCTCGTGTTCCGGATAAAAAAAATTTTCGGCCCGCGGACCTTGAGTTTGACACGTGGGCGGTAAAGTGTGAAGGGGGAATAAAATGATGAATCCATCATCTATAAAATAAATATTTATTTACCAATTTGGCATTTTTGTATTTTTTTTGGCCACAATTTCAAGAAAACAAGTTTAATTTAAGTAGAATGTTTGTTTTGTTTGTAGTGTGGCTCTTTTTGCAGTGAAGGTTCTCGACTCATGACAGCTTCACACTGACGGACCGCTCCAGTACTTGTTAAGAACAGGGAGTGATGATGAACAGAACCACATCATCTGCAAAGAGTAGAGATTCAATTCTGAGCTTTCGAAAACCAGACCTTGACGGCGTACTAAGGGGGCGCACTAAGGGGGCACCCTAAGGGGGCAGACTAAGGACAGTCAGATCCGATCTGTCCGGTACT